>VYXH01002132.1:437842-452276 GCA_013397275.1 Burhinus bistriatus
GGGGGTATGCTTTCTTTGACCTTTCTTTTCTGGATGACACACCTGTAGAAGCCCTTCTTATTTTTCTTTGCGTTTGTTGCCAAGTTCAGCTCCAGCCACGCCTTGGCCCTCCTGACCCCATCCCTACACAATGGGGCAGTGTCCCTATACTCTTCCCAGGATACCTGTCCCTGCTTCCGCTGCCTGTGACATTTCCTTCTTGCCATTTAGTTTGACCAGCAGATCTTGACTCAGCTATGCTGGTCTCTTTACTGTCCTTTCCTGATTTCTTACACCTGGGGATTGAAGGCTCTTGCATTCTATGGAAAGTGTCCTTAAAGATCTGCCAGCTCTGTCCTGCTCCCTTGTCCCTGAGGGCTGTTTCCCAGTGGGTCCTATTTACTAGCTCCTTGAAGAGCTGGAATTTTGCTTTCCTAAAATTCAGGGTCCTGACTTTACTCTTCCCCTGACCCATATCCCTCTGGACTGTGAACTCCAACAACTCATGATCACTGCAGCCCAGACTGCCTCTAATCATGACATTACCAATTAGCTCACTTGCATTGGTGACCATTAGGTCCAGTATTGCATCCCCTCTGGTGGAGCAACTGTTCTCCAAAATACAATTAAATAAATGCACAATTCATCTACCTCTAAAGTTCTTGTGTTAAATAGCATGAAGTCTGCTCTTAAGACCAAAACAGCTGCATATCTCTGGCTGAACTTCGTATTTCTGCATTCTGGTTGGTAATGAGTAGTAAGTTTTTCCAATAAGCTAGGCATACTACAAGGCATCCTCTGAATCATTATTTCAGTTTTATCTGTGTATTGATGGATTGGTATAGAAACTACAATACATTAAAAAAAAATCAGAGAAAGAAAAGTAAGCTTGCAATCTGTCACTGAAAATAATTTTTTAAAAATGCTTCCAAGAAACAAATCTTTATAATTCTGTAATGAAAACCTGGAAACAGCTGCGCTGCCTCCCTCTCTCACTAGCCTCATTTGTTCTAAATGTTTAACATAAAACACAATTTGACGGGGGGGCATATATTGTGCAACCTTGATGATAAACCTGAAATTAAAAGTATTAATTTTTGTTAAAAGGCCGAGAGGGATTTGTTAAATGTTTACTTTCAGATTTATTGTAACTGCAGTGAGGGACTATTTTGCTCATCAGAGGAGGACAGATGCTGCTGCCTCCCACCTGTTCTCCTAGGGCTCTGGGAGGATGGTAACCTGGATACCTGCTCCAGGGAATACCTGCAGCTACTGCAGGCCGGGAGCAGAAACCCTTCACACAGCGCTGCTTTCATAGTAATGGCTTTATGCAACAAATACGTAATGCAGATTGCTTAACCTGGTTTCACACTGCACCTACAAAAATACATTTTTATCTTTAAAGGCAAAAACACCTTAGGAACAAGACAACCCTAAGCGGACTTTCATTGTCTTTCCTGTAGCTGAACCACAGTGAGCTTCTCCACTTGAGCAGTGCAAAATAGAACTGCAAGAAGCTGTAAACCCCAATTCTGATATAAATCACAGTGTATAATACATGGATGAGGTTATACAGTGTCAGAAAGGGAATAAAGACAGAAAAAAGCTCACCACAATGCACATACCAAAATGCACAAACACCAGAGAAAGGAGGACATTTTTATAAAGCTAAGCAAAATATTTTGTAAAGGCACCAGAAATTTTAACAGTATAGTTTAAAATACCAGAACTAAAATGGTAGTTCTCTTTTCTCAGGAAAATGCGTATCACAAACCAGAAAACCCTGGTCACCCTGAAATCCATGAGGAAGGTTCTCGGGGAACTTTAAAGGGCTTTAATTTTTCAGACCTGGGCATCATTCTGAATATGATTAACAGGCTACGTTTCAGAACCATATTTAAAAAGTGCTGCTACAAATTGCTCAACTGTAATTAGTAAATTAAGTGTCTTTTTTTAAGGAGCTACCTTAAGATGAGTTTGTTTTCAGAAGATGAGTTGCCCCTGGTCTGAAAACTGCATGCCTGTAACGACAACTCAAGCACAGCAACCAAAACTACAAAGTGGCAAAACAACAGAACAAGTAGCTTAGTGAACACGAGGACTAATGAGGTAAGGTTTCCCTACATCTGCAGCCTGCATTTCAAATATCCCTTCCAACATAATATCTTGTTCCCACCACCCGCACAATATCCCACACAAACGCATCCACTGAAGTGTTTCCATTCACTCCTGTATCTCATAAACATCCCAACAATGTGACGTCCAGATGTCTCTCATGGTGAAAAGAGAAGGAATCCTTAACAACCATCTGGTAAAGACAACACAAAACTTTGGCTGGTTTCAAGCTATGACGATGCTGACTGGCTGCAGCAGGCTAACAGAACTCACACAATTAAATCCATGGTGCAGCCTGTCTTCCAGGGATGGGGGCTGGACATTAATTTGAGGTACCTATCAAGCTACCAAACACCAGAAAATTCAGAGGAAACCGCTATCTTATAAATTTCTTTCCATGGGTCAAATACAATTCATCACATTTTTCAAATTTAAATCATTAAAACTAACCAACAAGTGAAAGACAGCAGGAAAAGAAATGACAGAGATGCAGAATGGAATATGCTATAAGCTTTTACTCCTCATTTTATGAGGGAAGCAAGAGGGCATTGACCAAGACTTGTAATTTACTGTAAGTGCCTCAGGTTATTCTTTTAAGGAGATGCAACAGAACTAATAAGATCATCAAATTTTTTATAATACTTACATGGAAATAGCAAATTATCTAAGGCAGACGTACAAACAGAGGTTGAGGGCAGTGAAGCATGTAAGGCTGTCTCCTATTGGGGAACCTATTTTGCTAGATTTTAAAAATATCTGTAGAGTAAATAGTATGTCTAACGGTATGCTTCTTCCAAAGAATATCTTTCAACATATTTGTTCAGTTTTAAGGCCTCTTAATTCCTTAGTTATTGTTTTCCCTCATGAGTTGAACAAACAGGAAAGTTGTTGAGCAACGCTGAAATGAATGACTATTGAATGGACTGAAGTGGTAACGTACTTCCTCCAAAATAAAAGTATTGTCAAAAATTAAGTAGTAAGATAAAGGGTTATTAAAAGCCATGTTCAACCAGTTTCAAAGCAACAATGTCAACTTTTAATAAAAACTTACTGTTATCTTTTTCCTGAAATATTTGTAAAATCTTGTTAGTTGTTTAAAATAATATGTATTTAATAAAAAAGTTCTAAATGTATAATGCTGTTCAAAGATGAGATTACAAACAGACCTACTATTCATCTAAAATGAATATTCTTTGTTACAAAATTTTTCACTTTGTAGATCATAAACTATAGTTTTGCATTTTACAATTTAGGTCACAAATATATTATTACATGTATTCCAAATGTAATGTTCAGGTTTTGTTAAAATCAATGTAATAGTAACTAATGTGGTTAGTCAAATTAAAAAAGTAACTTAAGAACTAAATAATTCAACCTTTTTCTCCCTCTATAATGGAGGGGAGGCCCTACATCTATCCAGCCTACCTCCCTGCTGAGTTAGTCAAGTGTTTTCTGAGTGGGTTTTATAGCTCATTTTCCCCTGTAAGGACAGGAAAACTACAGGACAAGTTGCATTTCATACTGTCATTCACTCCTTTTTTTTTTTATTTAAAAAAAAAAAAAAAAAGATAGAGAAATCACAGTATACCAGAGCACCATCAGCCAGGCTAGTTAGTATCCAAAGGAGAGACTCCAGTTGTCCACAGTAGCTAACATTTCAGTGACGAAGAATGGCTTGAACTGGTGAGCACCTAATTCATGATGCAACACCATAGCACAGAACGAAAAGCAACTAAAAAAAGAGACAACCTGATTTTACTGGAGGTTTGAATCAGAAAACTAGGCTAGAAAAGTTTACCTTAGGAAGTGAATCGACATATGATAAGATCATAAACATGTTAATGTGACAAGAACTGGAACAGTCATTTCATAGTTATTGATTTTAGCTTCCCCAGTCATTGATTTCAGCTTCCTCCACACGATTTTTTTTTTTTCCTTTTTTGAACTACCCCACGTCAAATGATCCGTTTTATTTCCATCACCCCTTCCTCTAACACAACAGTCAGGTGTTTTACAACAGTGCTTGCAAACTGTATTTACAAGAGATTATGTCCCCACCCAGGCAGGGTCCGGGCATTTTAGCTGCTTTTCACCAGGTTTATTAGTGCAACAATACATTTACATCAGGTACAGGAAACATTTTGCATCTTGTGCAGAGAGCAGCCCCAGGAGCAAGCAATCGGAGTTTCTGAACAGATTTACCAGTACAAATATCTACAAAGAAACCTAGGGGTTTTTATCGTCATTCTGTACAACTCATCTCCTGGACACGAATAAGGAAGATGGGTTTATTTAAATTTTTCTTCCTGATGAGTAGCAGAATAAAAAAGAAATTAAGTACTTGACAGATACCTAAAAATGATTAAGTTAATTATCACTTGTAAATCACTTTGATTCAGAGCACCATCCACCAAGTCCACATTGCCTATGAATGTTATGAACCCACATATTACGAGGTATTGCCCCTTACTACATTGTACGAAATACTAGCTGAAAAGAAAGTGGAATATATATGTAACAGACTCAAACATAAGAAAAAAGGACCCCACACCTTTGATTTTACTCTGTAAGGAATTATAAATACGCAGTCCTAATATTCCTCACATTACACCGCAAACATTCATCTATATGCCCTCCACATCAAAACAAGATACCAGAGTCTGAACTGCTAACCTAACAAATCCAGTTAAATGCTGACACTTTTAGAAACATAAAAGAAGTACTACAAATGATTAAAACAAAATCACTTCTGAGAGTTAAGAAGCTACTATATAGGGGTCCTTATCATGCATTTTCTTTTTAGATACAAGATATATGATGTCAACATCAATAAAGATTAACTTCATACAAATACTGTTGGTTTCTACCTAATTATTTCCCCTTTTCTGTGCAATGTTGGACACAACAGGAAAATTAATAGTAACATCCATACTTCTGGAGCACTGCATTGCTTGCCTCTTCTTTCTACAGACTTTGCTATCTAGCTTCCTGTACTAGATAGATAGATATTGCAGTGACAGTCAGTCAACGGAGTTATATTTTCTGACAATGCTTTTGCTGTGGCTAACATGGCTAACTCACCGGCTCATCAAAAATCCACTGTTACCTCCACGGGAATAAGTTAATAAGTCACAGAATTACACAATTTGCACTCACTGGTTAATTTTTTTTTAAAGTGGAATTATTCTTACCCATCTCTTTGCCAGGGTATAGAAAGAATTTTTTTTATATGTATACATAAACATATATACATATGTATACACATATACTCTCAAATATGATTATAATTTAATTCAATTAATCTCAGGTCTTATTTTATAATTACCTTTGTAATCTTTTTTGATTAAAAGAAACCAAACTGAAGTCTGTGTAGTGCTACTCCAGGGGATTTCAAGTCATGTTCATTTTACAGACAGGATAGTTTAAGCTGTCATTTCTGTCATTCTGGGTGTTTAATTGATTACTACATGAATTTTTTCAGCCACGGTAGAAGATCATTTTTCTGGTATTTTGACAGTCAATTTTAAATTTTATCATTGTATAACTTATGACATTAGTGCAGTTAGGGATGCAAAAGTATATTAAAATGAGTATGTTCACATAGTTCAAAGATATACCAAAACTGAGTCTAATTCTGTATATATAGAAATGACAGTGATATACATACTTATCCACTGAGCAGATACAGCTTAATCAGCAAATCTTCAAAAACATGACATTGTATTTGTAATTTTTCACAAGATAACCATACGATATTTTTCTACTCATTCCAACCTCAGCTAGTTTGACTGTCCTGAACAGAAAAAACTGTACACTTAACACGGTAGTCTGTATTTGGGAAGATTGTTTCATTTAATGCAAAAGCTGGGAAACGCAGGGTAAACAAAACCAGGCATTCCAGGCAACATGGTTTGTGGCACAATCCTGGAGCAATACACCTCTCAAGCGCTAAGAAAAAGGCTTAGCTGCTCTCTCAGTTGCATCCGCTACATTAAAATAACATAGGATTTCCTTGGATGTAATAATTAATAACGTACCAGGCTGTAGCAATAAGAGTTTAAACCAGAGGTGTGCCTTTTATAACTGTACACATAAGATAAAAAGCAAAACCTGCATCAAAAATTGCAAAAAAAGGACATAAAAATATCAACTTTAATTCCTTAATTTTCGGAAATACAATAGGCTGATACTGAATCTCCATACTACTTCAGTCAAGTTGGTGGCTCAACTACAAAGAGTTACAGAAACAGAAAATCACTCTGCAAGACAAGATCTTCTATCAATATAAGCAAAACTTGAAGTTGCCATTTAAATATTTAAGTAATATAAAGTAATTCTAACTAATTACTTGATACACAACATAATTAACCCATGCAATAAATTACAGAATAAAACCAAGAGGCAATTTTCTGCTGACAGTATGTGAATGAAAACAAATGATTCACCATTACCCCATTATAAGTCCTCTATATTACATTATTTTAATTGGGAATGAGTTTGATAATTCAGTGTTTACCTTTATTTTAGTGGTCCCCTATTTCTAAGGTAAATAAAACCCTTTTTTTCCCCCCTTGTCAAATACCTTTTCTAGCTTCCTGACTCCAAATCTTCTCCCATTTGATTCATTCTAGTACTAAGAAATGCTAATATATGAGGCTATTTGATAATTTCAATCACTGCTTCCAAATCAACATCTTCCATATCTATCTTAAATGAACTACAATCACATTCAGTAACTTCATGTTAAAATATATCAGATGTTATGAAACCTCTGAGATACCCATTTACATTATTTAATCTGTTACTATTAAATGTAGAGCTATAAACAACCACAATATCTTAACAATCACTCACAGACAACTTTGCAAACCTTTGTGGGTCTGCAAACCTGATGATTCACTATATTAAAGTTATTTCTGGCAACAAGATACCAGCTTTCGTTACAGTATTTTATTATTCAAAGTGTAAGATAACTACATTAATATGACTTGTACGCAAATCTATCTTAAAAAACAGCTAAGCTTTATTTCACCCACAGAATTCATACAGTGGATGTTCTGGAAACTAGACTTTCAAGCTTTGCTGTCTTCTCTTGGGTGTCACGAACAGCAAGCATGAGATCCTACAGGAAGGGAAAAGATTTTAAATCGTTTAAAGAAGAGTGGTGTCTGGCTTCTGTAATGTCTTGAATTGGTACATCCATCTGCAAACCTCAAAATCATTAAATGAACTAATCAAAATTGAAACCCCAGCATAACCTGTAAGACTTTATTCCTTTTTATGATTGAGCTATAATTATATCTGTGATGATTCTAAACATTACTATGTACCATATTTTATGTGTCTTTAACTAAAATGTAGGGTTAGAAAACTTCAGCTGGAACATCCCTACCCATGAGATTCATCTTTCATGTTTCTAATATTTTAAAAGTGCTCATCTAAATACCAATGCTTTACTTTCTCATTTTCCCCTCAGAGCTTAAACATACAGTGGTTACATATGTGATGAGCAACAAACACATGAGCTGAGGGAAGACATCATGATTCCGATTGATTTTAGTACTTCGGTATCTTGCTAAAGGAGAGTCTTGGTCTGAAGTACTGCAGTGTTGGATTCTGGTAAAAACCTTTTAACCAAATATTTCCAACAGATTGAGAAAGAAAAGTAATCTTAGACCTTTACCTTAGAAAGCTAATCTTCCTAGAGTGTTCTTACTGGAATGAGATCACTCAAAATAGCTTATACAAAGTGAAGGAAGCTGCCTCATACTTAAATTGGGACCAAAGTTTTCAGACAAATACAGGGTTAACAGACCATCACATATCTTGGTGAGCTACTTACAGTCCCTGATCCAGTAGCTCTTACAAATGTTAGTTAACTAATGCTCTTACACCAGGGGTAAATTACCTCGACTATCCCATAGCAAGCATGAGGATAAGGCTGTCTATAACAGTAGTTAGGCATGGAGCTAACCTGAGTTAATGAGTTAACCCCACAGCCTACACAAATGCTCTTATCTGCTGGCAAATGAGAAGACATTTACAGCCCTAATCCACAGCACAGTACTTTAAATTATCTCATATCATGCAACCATCATATTTCCAGATAAGCATGAGATAATTGGAAGTCCTAGAAGAAACTAAAAAAAATTATTTAGATTAGTTGTTATCCTTCATTCTGAGTATCTTCCATCACTCAAAATCATTTATTGTGGTTTCAAGAAGATCTATTTAAAGGTTTCTTTAAAGTTTGGAGGTTGAAAAAGAGATCACTGGGAATTAAAAGAAAAAAGAAGAAAAATGTTCCTTTAGAACAGAGAACAAAGTTCTCTTTCCTCTCCTGTTCCCACCTCCCTTCCCACCTACAAATCACTCGTATGATGGTGATATCATTAACCTCTATAGCATCACCAGCTGAAAACTGGTTTAGATAACACATTTAAATCTACACTACATCAGAGGAATTGACCCACTCTATGTAAACCTAATTTGTATACAAATTTTAGGTATCTAGGAAAACAGATGTTCTAAATGAAGTGTATATTTTATGTGCATAAACAAAAGGGAGACATGCCTTGGTAACTTACAAAGAGAAATCTTACCTAATCTAAGTCACTCTATGGTTGTACTAAATCAGCTAATGGACTGGGGCAATACTGATGGCAGGAGTGCTTAATCATTATTTTAGTCCAGATCAGCAGTGAGCTTTCATATCAAATCTCCCAACTGCCTCCATTTACTGTGCTTGGGTTTCACAACACAGAGCAGTCTTAAAATACATGAACTAGACTCTCTATCAATGAAACTAGACCACAAGATTCATTTCAGGAATACATCTAATGTGCTACAAGTGTTAGGTGAGAAAACACACCAAGAGAAGTGCTTGTGCAACTATAGTCTAACTTGCACAGAATGGATCTCACTCCGCATTAAAGAAGCATACCAAAAATAGTCTGCCTAAATCAGCCCTGTAGTACTCTTATGAGACATAGTAATCTTGAATTTGGGTAAAGATAACATTTTCGATAATAATGAGATCAAGAGTGATATACGAGACTTTCTAACTGCACCAGAAACATGTCAGTCATTCTGTAACTCACATACTTATTTTTCGCCATATAAACCATGAATTCCTTCAAACTACTTGTAAACAATAATTAGGTGGGGTATGTGACTGCAACTTGCCTGATCAAGATAAAAGGCGCTACCATCTCGGATCTCTCGTCGCTGTTTGAGGTCAGTTTCTGTGGTGTCTCTCGATAGTGCGATATATTCAACCTCCCGCTTTGTTAGCTCCTGTGGACAATAGTCTGAAGTTATTACAAAAATGAGACTATAACCCCGGTGAGTGAACTTTAACAATAGGCCTAATGGTATAATGGTACAAAAGAGCTCTAGGCAGCAGCACAGTGATCTGAAATAACTCTGAACAAAATCTAATATCTCTTATTTTTAAAATGTTTACAGTGTGTTCTGCCTCAAACAAAACAGTTTGAATTTCTGCTCAATAAACTTTTATTTTCCCCAGACCTGCTTTAGAAACATAATAAACAGCTATATATTCTTTCCATTGAACATCTGTAACATCCTGTAAGTTAATCTTCTGGTTCTGGACTCTGAAAAAACAATCACCATCTGCAAATAATGAATAAAAATCAGAAGTTTTCCGTAAAAGATTGAAAATCTTCAACTCTCACTGCTCAGTAACACACTGTGATGCAGTTGTGATTATTACCTGTATGTGCTTTGCCAGAACACTGATGAACTATACTGTTCTTATCCTCTCTCCCTTTAATGTCATAAGATGCAGACTGCATCTGTAAAATTATAGACTATTTAAAAAATGAGAACCCTTGCATTATTGTTTTGTTTCTTTTGATTCAATATGATATACTTAGAATTCTCAATCTTAAACGAAAAAAAGTCCCCCATGTATCTATACCTGATGTTCCTGCTACTTCTTTATCTGGGTTTTCATGCGTTCTGCTAGGAAACAGATTCATGCTGAAATGCTCTTAGCCCTTACCCCTCAATTAAAGGTATAATATACGTAACAGATTTCTCAAGAGGCAGCTTTTAAGTATAGTTGTATGAAAAAAAATCAAGCAAAGATAAAAACCCACAAAAATTATTTCCTTTCCCCTTTTTCAGTGCCTATTGGTTACAAAGCCACCAATTCCTTTATGCTGCAGGTAGACACAATTGTACTTTCTTATAATTAAAGGAAAAAAAACAGAATCATAGAATCATAGCATCGTTTAGGTTGGAAAAGACCTTTAAGATCATCCAGTCCAACCATTGACCCTACGCTACCAGGTCTGCCACTAAACCATGTCTCTAAGCACCACATCTACACGACTTTTAAACACCTCTAGGGATGGTGACTCAACCACCTCCCTGGGCAGCCTGTTCCAATGTTTGATAACTCTTTCAGTGAAAAATCTTTTCCTAATGTCCAGCCTAAATCTCCCCTGGTGCAACTTGAACCCGTTTCCTCTTGTCCTATGGCTAGTTACTTGGGAGAAGAGATCAGCTCCCATCTCACTACAGCCTCCTTTCAGGTAGTTGTAGGGAGCAATAAGGTCTCCCCTCAACCTTCTCTTCTCCAGGTGAAATACAGGAGAGTTTTCTTCAACAATTAGCCCTGTGTATGAACACACAGTAGTAGCTTTCAGCAACAGCAGACAAAAGTTTCCCAGGCTTACATAGCTTCATTAAAGGGACCACAGCACGTATCAGCTCACATGCAAAGACGAGCCTTCACGTAATTGTTTGGCACGGCATTGAAACAGTAAGCTGCAGCCATTCTAATACAGGTCAGGTGCACACAAACAGTGGCATAAATAACAAGACACATTCTATGTCCCATGCCTGGATATCAGGTGTTTCCTAAGTCCTTTTTTTAGGTTATACCAAACTCTTCTCCCATATTTTAAGGAATGCATTGAGCTATCTAGTAGCATACCTGGTATGCTGAATTGAGAAACCTTTGCTCTCCTTTCCAAAGTTCAAAATCTTGTAGCTTTTTCCTGTATGCTTTACCTCTGAGAGCTAGTCTTTAAATTTGGATTTTTTGATTTTTAAAGAAATGGCTGATATGACAATTGTTTATACATCTCCATTTGTGATCCTTCAGCCCAACCAGATTCTAGACAGAGGTCATGGCAGACAAAGTTCTATCCACATCACCTTTTGGGGCAGACAACCTCCTCTTCCTGATCATTTAAGGGCACCAACAATTTAAACGTCAAATTTTGCACATGGTGCTGCCATGGTTCATGCAGATGGACGTAGGCAAGTCCTTCCCACATTCCACGTGAGGATCATACACACATCTACTCTTTCTAATCACTCACGATAACTGTTCCCAAATGTTACTCAGAACAGTCCTCTCCCAAATCCTTTCCTTCATTTTTTTTTTTTTATATAACGAAGCAAAAACGATTTGTTGTCTGTAACAGTCGGCAGATATCTTAATCTTCTAACATACATAATGCCTAGAACAAACTGTTTCTCCATTTGTGATAGCATATGGTAACACAGTTCTCCAACTCTTTTTTTTCTCCCTCCCTGGAGTTTAAGCAGAAAAACATGTATTAAAATGTCTGTACTTTCTATTCGTCTATAACAAAAATTGAACTTTGGAAAGCACATTTATGGAAAAACTTACTTACCTCATAAGCAGTTTGCTGTAAGATCTTCTAGAACTACCTTTTACAATTTGGCTAGTAGAGGAATGGTTAACTGACATTAATGACTATGCCTCCAAGAATTTAAACCAACGTACTTACCAGATACTGCATGGCAATAGATCGCCGGAGTGGCCCAGGAGGACCAATAAGAAAGACATCTTGGCCAAGAAGATCTTTCTGCATTATCCATCTTAAATGGTGGACTACAGACTGGGCCAAAGAATCTGTCACTTCGAAAGAAACACAAAGAGCACATTATTTAAATTTGAAAAGTGTTAGATACCTGGCCATTCACAGATTTTTTTTTATTCTTATCTCCAGAAACAAAACAAAGACACAAAGGTGTGCTGCCCTAAAGCTGGATAGCTAAAGAGCAGGGAATTCCACACGCAGTTTATATTACACTACTTAATTTACATAGAAGTTTATATACCTATCTTACTCATTGCCTCTTTCTCTGCCCAACTTCATCCTTCAAAAAAAACTCCAACAAAAAACAGAAAAAAAATGTTACTGATTCTCATTTCACATTCAACTGATCAACGCAAAGATCTTTCTCTTATTACCCAATGTTGAGTGGACTTCTCAGCATCAGTTAATATAATATAGATATGTTATTAATAATTTGTAAAAGATTCATCCAGCTTATATCCCAGTGCTTCTGTGAATCATGAACTTCAAAAAAAAAAACCAAAAAAACCCCTCAAAACAAAACCAAAAATCCTATGCTTGCATCAGATTAATGTTCAAGGATATATTTAATTTGCTATTTTCTTAAAAGACAACTGTATTCCTGTTTACATTTCAACACAATAAAACACAGAATTAAATTATAAAGGAAATGCAAACCGTGCAATATCACTACATCAATACCACACAGCTTCCAAAATCACAATAAAAACCAACTCAAAGCAGGTCCACTTATTTCTATTTAGAATACCACCCCCTTATTCTTTTAAAAAGCAATAACCTGATTATAATTAAACTAAAACCTTTACCCCATGTATGCAAATGTTGGCAACAGTGGAAAGCACCGTGCAGAAAGAGCACACCGAAGGAAGGGGCATCATTCCCACTGCCATATATCACTCTATCCCCAGAATACTCCTTCCCATATCCCCCAGCAAAGCTGGCCCTTTCTCAGACACAAGCAAAAAGCACTAGCACAGGAGGAGAAGAGGAACACAAGCAAGCCAGGAGGAATGTTTATGTATGCATATACATATATGGTTGCTTTCAGAACAATCTGACAAGACCAATGATGGGGTTTGAGGCTGGAGCCTCAAGGATGGCGTCTGGGATGCTGACGTGCAATAAGAAGGAGCAAGAGGCAATGAAATCTTCAGATTAATACTTGGTTATTTACCTTTTTTCAGTGTGATTACTGGTTGCAATTAGAAGCCAAAATTTTAAAAACCAAGCCTCGGTTCTACACCAGCTTTCCTAAGGCAGGGGAGGCAGTCCGTGCAGGACAGAGTTAAGGACAGCAAGCAATAGTGCCCCTCAGTTCTGAGGGGTTTCAGTTCACTGTTGAGTCTTTGTATACCAGAATGAAAATTCATTGTTGTAGGATCATAGAAACAGTATTAAATGACAGTATGAGATTCAAGGAAGATTTTTCAAGCATAAAAGTGGCTAAGGAAAACTTTATCAAAAATTTTAACTGAATGTTTTGATCTGGCACTCAGGAAAACCATTTGAAATCTTCCTCTACTTCCAGAGAAATGTACTCTATCCTTACCAGCAATATGAACAGGAATAGCATATGCACATAGGTGTGCAATCTATGCATTAGGACTATCAAATTAATTGTAAATAAACATTGCAGATTTGCTTTTTTGTTTTGTTTTCTAAACAACTGTCATTAGCATGCCCAGGAATAGTTTTCATATATGGTATGGTAACACCATATGAATATAAGAATATCTTCTCCTTCTTCACTGCAATACTGTTTTCCAAAAGCAATACACATCACGCGTATCACACACAACAGGCCAAATGCAAATAAAATCCTCACAAAGAATAACATGTTCCTTTCTATGAGATTTTCAAGAAAATTAAGAAAGTTCCTATTACATCTATTCTTTGGGAAATAAAGGGTAATACATCACACCAGAAGAACTGGTCGGTTCAAACTTTGCTACTGGACAGGTATAGTAATTTGAAAAGCACCACACAAATAAAAAGTATTATATCAAAGGTACCATCAAAATTGCAAGACAGAGATCTCACTGAGAGGCACAGTCATTGTTACTTCTACCTGTTGTATGAACATGCCAGTGTGCCTCTAAGTGTATTTTTACAATAGCTGTTCTCTAAAAAAAGTTACTTTAAGTAAAGTGGACAAATAAGCTTGGAAATCTTGCTGAAACACTGAACTCTTTCATGTCAGAAGTCATGCATTAGAAGCATGGCAAAAACAGCTTTGACACAGCATGACTACAAATGCCTCTGGTGTAATTCACATTAATATGTGTAGCTATCTTTTTTATTTTTAGGATGGCCTCAAGAAAAAACTCGAGTCAGACTTAAAAGCGGTACCACAAATAGAAACAGGATTTAAGAACCTTCAGCAGCATCTGTGAGACAAACTGTCATGTAAAAGAGAACATGACTACACAGCATTCAAAAAAAAAAAAAAAAAAAAA
>VYXH01002132.1:452313-471072 GCA_013397275.1 Burhinus bistriatus
ATCTAAAATCTTAAGAACGTGATCCCCCTGCAAACCTTAATGAATTTCAGGGCACTTATATTCTCATCATTGTGTTTACACAATCCGAATTTACTCTGAAATATTACTATGAAAAATGTAACTTTTAAAAATCTCCTATAATTTCCTAACTTTGCTTTTTTTGAGAAAAGGACATGAAAGACACAAGTGCTTATTGATACATTTCCTAGAAAATGGTTTCATTGTTTCACCATTCACATCATTCTCCTCACATGCAGATTACAGATGGATCAATTATAATACACATTTCCAATCACAAAGTCAGCACACTGACCATCTGCAAACTCACTCAAAGGAAGTCTGTTACAAATAATGCCAACAATTCAAAGCAAGCATTCCTTAAGCTGAACTGTCATGACAGCAGCTTCCACATGTCAGTTCCTTCTATTCTAACATATAATACCTGCACATTGCTCCAAATATTAAGCCTACTTCAGTTTCCCAGTTATCTCCTTCTAAAATCAGAATATAAAATTTTCTTTGTACATGCAGTCCATGCTGCATAGTTTCCAAAGCACAGTATGCTTTTCAAAAGCAACTTCAGATGCACATATGCAGTATCTTGTATATTACTGCTGTATATTTAGACTACTTGTACCACGATACCTGCATTGCAAAGCTTTTACGTCTTCTCTAACATGACTTGAAAAAATTCCTCTCTGTTCAAGTTCTGTATATTAATTTCACTACAAGCATCTTATAATCATTTTCTATGACATTTAGGAGACAGGGCAAATTACCTGAAAAAAGCATCAGCATGTATATTACAGCAAATTTTATTAATTATCCCATGAGTCAGATAGCATCTAATGCAAACTGGGTTTGCACAATCTGTTTAGTGGCACTCTGCTGATTTGCAGTAGTTGAGTAGCTGGCCCCGTATTCTTAATCTGCAGGATGGTGCGTAGGAAGCCTCTACAGTGTATTCTCAAAGACACCATCTGGCACATGCAAGAGAGTAGTCGGTGCTACAATTTGCTATTCCTGTGTATCAAGGATGGCCAGCAAAAGAAATTGCATTCTATTGCTTTGTAATATGTGATAAGTAGGACAACACCTAGCAGAATCCGCGCAAACATTTTGTAAAGTGAGCAGATGAAGCTGAATGGAGAAATCCCCAAATAAGTAAAGAAGAAAATGTCATAGATAGATTTTGAAGCAAATGCAGCAGCTGCTCTTGTTTGATCCACAAATCAGCTTTTGATAAAAAACAAGACTGAAATGGCTTTGCTAGCCTCGGAAATTTTCCCCGTTCACTCATACGTGAATTCCTGGCACATGCTACACTCACTGAAGCCATAAGATTCACTGAAGATAGCAGACAGTATCTGCTGGCAAGTGCTTGTGTCCCACCTACAGAAGAAATCCCATAAATGAAGGAGATACTTACCTCTTCCCACTGTTCAGAGACAGACAGTTAAATGAACTGATCCCCAAGAATATCTATTCCAGATGTGGTACAAAATACATTAGAGGTCATGTCCCTGCATGACTCTAGTTTGATCAATCACATAATAACCAACAGGCACTTAAAAGACATCAATATATATAATTTTCAACAGCATTAAAAAAGCCCTCTGCATACCCTGAACCTTTGCTACAGTGCATGTTCAGAATCTGAGAGCGGCTCAGGGAAGGCAAAAGTTCATGAGGCGAAAAAGATGTCCCTCTCGTCCAATTACTGAGGGGGTCCTTTAGCTCTCCACCACAGTTTGCAGTACATGCAGCACAGAGGGCGGCTGCTGTAAAATATGGTTGAGGAAGAAGGGGACAAGGAGGGAGATCTTTGTCTAAAAATATAAACACATTTCAAAAAAGGGAAAATGTTAAAAAACAACTGAGGTCACTGAGACTTATTTCACAGCTTGTTCAGGCTTTGGGACAACAAAGGAAGAGAGTGAGTTGCCCAGGACACGGTGAAGGAGGCGGCATGGTCAAGGTGAAGAGGGAGGCACTCCTACGTGGCCTGCTTTCAGCTGCTTTCATTTAGCACTTCCCAAGTAAAACATTGCCACTTTTCCAATTTTATGCTGACGCACACAGCCCAAGGAGTTTTCAAAGTCTCATAACGTGGTTACATCACAGATAGTTTTCACTGGAACACTATTTTTCCTCAGAAATTTTTCATGGAAACAGTCTTCACTCCAAAAATTTTTGTTCTTGCGGTGGTAAGGAAACAAGTCGCAAGTCTTTGCAGGGGCTTAGAAAGGGGGAAGCTACTTCTTGGATGAGACCATAAACTCATTTATCATTAATTCCTCCGAGTCAATTGCTTCACAGGGAGGTGTAAGATCTACATAGGTAAATCATATTTCTCCATTTGAGTATAAATGAAAAGAGAATATAAAGGAATCATGTAAAACCAAATAGCTTTCTGGAAGGAATCCTGAATGCGACTGAGAGGACTAAGTTTCTCTTAGTGACATATAAACATGGAATAAATGAAACTATTCTTAGCTGGATGTACAACTCATAGGGAAATACATAGCCGGAGCAGTTATCTGTAGCTCAGAGTCCAACTGGAGGGACATATTGTGTCTGCTTTTGAGTGCAACAGCTCAGTCCAGCACTGAAAAGTTTGAGAGATTCTAGAAAAGAACAAGAACAATTATCAAAGGAAATTGGAATTCAGTCTAGAAAATAAATGACTGAAAATCATAACAACTGTTTTCCAATATGCAAGTCAGAATCACAGTGAAGAAAAAAGTTATTTGTACATCATGGTTATGCTAGAGAACAAGCCCTGGGGAACTAAAAGTATGCCCAAAAAGATCTCAATGAGGCATCAGAGAAAGTTTTTTTCACAAAAGAATCATTAATTGCTGGAGTAAAGTGTACAGAGAGGGTCTGGAACCTACGTCACCAGCACATTTTAAGAACAAGGAGGACAAACATCTCTTAGGAATGGTTCGGATTCAGCTGACCCTGCTTTGAGGCACAAGGAACAGTGCAGACAACTCCCTGAGCTCCACCCAGACCTTCACTGTAGGTTTCCATGTCCCTGTGTCTCCCTCTGCCTCACCCTCAGTATAGATGGAATGGGGATAATGGTGTAAAACGTTCAGAGTTCTACTGACAAAAACCTCACTATTTCAGATTCTGGATTATGTGGTAACAGCCAAGTAGCAGATCAGTTGCAAGTCTACCTGAAAACTCAAACTACTGAAATAATCACCGTCTCTGACAACAGACATCTTTCCTTAGGCTAGGATAGAAGAAATGTAATGAGAAAAGTCTTTGTTACCACAAGATTACTGTCATCCAGCACTACAACCTGTCTCTGTAATGCGTTGCACTCTGACACTCAGATTTAAAGTTAACAGAAAGAATGAACACACATTCCAGCACATATCTGAATGTACTTTGAGCGATAACTGAACACACACAGACACTTGTCCCTGCTTCAGGACGTGGTGCAATACCATTTCAGGAGGACACAGAGGCATCTTACTGTTAAGGCAATACTGATCTTCCAGGTGAAGAATAAGTAACAGGAACTGCTGGTACCACTGAGTCTACTACAGAGAAATAACCCCAATTTCCTCAACATTAAAACAATTCCCTTTCAAGCACAGAAATCCATTTAGTGCTACTTCTTTTGTATTTCATTATTATACACACAAACGTTATGTTTAAATTCCTCATGATAATTAGGCTTCCATATATGTCAACTGACAAAATAACAGGATTTATCACTTAACCCCTTCTATACATGCATGTCACTTTTGATCACACATCGGGTAGGGTGCTCAGACTCAGGACACCTGGCACAAAACCACACACTGTTTGAAATGAATCTTCCACAATTCAAAGCAGTTGCATGTAACATGACTACAACCAAACTCCCAAATGCACTTGCTCCTTCAGAGAGCAGCAGAGCTGACGTGGTGTTGCAGACGTGGTGTTGCAAGGGAATATCCCTTTTCCTGCCTTAAAAAGGCTTTTCCATCATTGAATAAAGTGTCCTGGAAGAGCTGTGTTAGTAACTGTTTTGTCAAGATTAATAAATACATGAAATACCAGGTACGTTGTCATTTTCATAAAATCTCCAGAAACCACTAACAAAAGCAGTGCACTGACATGAATTCAACTTAAAAAAAATAATGATGTGCATTCTCACAATTCAATTTTAGATCTAAACTATCATGGAAAGCCATACAAAGTTTCTCCAAAGCATAATTAAAGAAACAATCATGCTTTTCAGGCATGGTGAAATTTTAAAAATGTAGGTTTTATTTTTACTGATAAAAGTGCAAAAATAAGTGCCCTCTTCCTAGAACGTGTCAGACAGTTATGACAGAAATCCCATTAACAAAATTCCCTTGTGTATGACTCATTTTTACTTGTCACTTATAAAAAGAAAAGTAAGAGTAATTCAGATTTTATGTACCTTTAATTATCATCTTCCAAGAAAAAGCCATTTGTCAACAACAGCAAAACAAATTATTATTTTATATTAACACACAAAATGGAGTACTTCATACAGAACTTCCTAGGTACCTAACATAAAACCTGAAAAGCAAGGACATGAAAACATAAGGTAACCAGCGGTACTCATCCTATCCATTTCTACAAAATGTAACAAGGTTCAAAAAAGGATTTAAAAACCAGTTTACTCTGGTAACACGAAAAAATGAAGTATTTTGATATCAATTAAGTAACAAAATGACACAAGTAAAGTTTTGTAGGTATTAATACATTTATGTTCCTTATTGTGTTACAATGGGGGGGGGGAGGTTCAGAGTTTTAAGGCTATTTTTAAGCCTAGAAGAATAATGCTGAGTTTAGAGTAAGTTATAACATCCCTAAAATTTGCTGTAAATTATAGATATGTGTTTTTAACATTACTGTATTTTAACATGGCTCTTATCTGGCAGAACAGCAAAAGCAGAAACATTCTAGGCTACAAAAATGATGAGCTAGAAAACAATATCATATGCAGTACTAGTAAATGAACTGTAACTGCTTCAATTCCCTCCTCTTAGTTCTTACTCCACTGAAAACATTACAATGTCTGAGACCTTTTCAGCGATATTTCCCACTTAACTGGATAACCAAATTATTTCTAGTCTTAGTTTAATGGAAATCAGATAAGTACCTTGGTCATTTAAACACAATATCGGTTACTATAATAAAATTTCAAAATAGGTAACATTTCAGTTTAGAGGTTAGTATAAATATGCAATTATGTTAACCTATTTTACATCAAAACATCTTGTATCTACAGCAGTCAATCACACAGCAAAACAAAAAGTACGCATGTACTCTAAATGCCTCACAAAGAGGAGATAATTGACATGGAGCAAATACAATCTACTTAATTTCACCAAAGGAATATAACTTTGTTCTTCGTAGTAACATAACCATAGAACTTAAGCACTAAGTGATAAAAAAATTTCCTAAATTTAAACATACAAAGAAATTGTACTCAAGTATTTGAAATTGATTTTCTGCTATTAAATACATGAGTACTCTACCTTACTTAATTTTAACTAATTTACTATTCAGGTTTCTAAGCAAAATTTTGTACATTAAGTAATCCTACTATAAGTACATGAATACTTATGAACAACAGTATCCCAAGCATGACATCGGCTCCTTTCAATCATGACTTTTAAAAAAAAAAAAAAAAAGAAACAACTAATAATACACCTAATATGTGCTAATAAATGTTACTTTTAGTTGTGGTATCAGATATTAGCTAAGATCTCATCATTCTGTACAGTTCCATTTTTAATAACTTTTTTCCTACCAGATTAGTTTTCAACCACTTTTTCCTTCTTATAATTGTTAACCAGAAAAATCTCTGATACTTTGATTCTACCCGATGTTTTCATAATTCTCTTTCCTTCCCAATCCAAAGAACTGAAAGAGATGCTGTTAACTTAGAGCTAACATTTATCTCGCTGAAAAGTGCAGATTCACCCTAACATGTAATGGTAGGGTGTGGAGGAGGGGAAGGCAGGGAGGCATGGTTAAAATGAACACATTTAGTACAGCACCGAAAAACTGAGAGCAAAACAATCTACAAGAAATGTAAATAAGTGAAACAGATCACATTAGTCATTTACATAGACAACTGATACCCTTACTTTATGATCAAAATGAGAAAACAGGCATATAGAATAAATTATGAAAAGTAAAAATTGGTAATTTAAGAAGCTATAAAAAGTAATAATACAGAGCAGCATTTCTCAACTGTTTGGCCGCATTCCCAGGGAATTCATGAGGTACAGAAAGCATCATTACGGTCTAAACCAGAAACCCTTTCCTCATGGGCTACCCTGTAACAGCATGGACTGGCACATGTCATAGGATATATTTCATACCTAGATCACCTGGCAAGAAAGCATCACAGCGTGATGCCTACTGGGTATGGGAATTAAGCAGCCCATGATCCAGATGCAGACCAGCAATCCGGCCTACTTGACTACTAGCAGACTTCACACTCGTCAAAGACTGAAAGCAAACAGAATCTCCCTCTATATTCCTGCTACAGCTCTCAAAGGACAAACATTTCAGAAGAAAGTTTGCATTTCAGAAGAGAGTTAAGAAACAGTAATCTAAACACATCAATAGTACCACAGATGTACTATCCCACAGTTGCTACAAAATAAGGAATCACAGAATGGCTGAGGTTGGAAGGGACCTCTGGAGGTCATCTTGTCCAACCCCCCTGATCAAGCAGGGTCACCTAAAGCCTGTCAGATGAACTGATGTCTGATGAACTGAAGTCCTACTGCCTAAAAATGCAACAATGTAAACCTTCATGCAGCAGTTCCTGCCCTTTCTGATACTGTATCAGTAGCACTCCCTGTCCACCTCTAACATCCCTCTTGCCCTCAGTATCTCTCTCCCAGCAGCTACCAGCTTGCATCCTGCCAGCGGTGCAGTGGCAAGTCTACTATTGATGTTATCAATGCCATTCTTCCAAAACCAAACCAAACAAAAAAACCCACCCTCCGTCCCCCAAAAACCCACTGTCCCAGAAGTTTTCTTGATGTCCTCTTCAAAATGTCATGGAAAGAATTTAGACACCTTGGAAAGCGAATTGGCTTGAAGTGAATTACTACACTCAGATTCCAGCTGTAGGACCGTGCAAGCCCAGCAATGACAGTCACCAGGAGATCTCAGTGCTTGGCCATGTCTAAGCATAGTATAAGACCTACATATCCCTTTAAAATACCAAGTGTGCTTGGTTTTGGTCTGAGAATGTATCTGGGCGGAAAAATTAGTTGTTGGTGGGGTTCTTCTAACGCAAATTTTGGATGTCCGGCAGCCTACATGTGAAAGTGCTGAACAAATGGCAACTCATCATTTTGGATCCTCAGGAAATAGTTGGCCTGCCACGTCCTTGGAAACGTCACAACAAGAGCGTGATTCACTTGCTGATACACGATGCAAAAGGAAAAGCTCAAGAAGCATGTATTCTCAACAAACAGGAAATACGGATGGCTGCGAATCCATGGCATTTTTAATAATGTATCAAAACATAATGTGAATTAATTGTAAGTATATGTATCCACATCGTTAATGTGCATAATTGGCTGTGACTTCTGTAAGTACTTGATAGCATTTTTTATCACTATGCAATTGACTTCCTATTAACTTGATGGATTGCAAAGATCTGTATGTTTGCCAACAATAACATGACAACCTGGGAATATTAAATATCCTGGTAGAAAAACACCATACGTCTGCCATATAGCAGAAAACTCCTAGGACATACAATCATATTGCAACAAATGACAATTTTAAACTGCCACAGTTTTATGACCAAACAATTTGAGATTACTGTATTTGAGATTACAAGTAATCGCTGGATGAGACCCCTTTTGAACAAAACATTTAAACACACACAAACAGTCCTTTTACTGTCCCACTGACCGATGGGACAAGTTACATTCAAAGTTAAGAAACTCCTACATAACCAGCTGAACCAGAGATACAGTAAAGAACTCAGCAAAGATAGCCTTCCCCAAATTGCATGCTTTTTCAGAACATATTTCTTAATTTCAGTAAAGTCAGTGAAGTGACTTGAGTGAGTAAAAGTTTTTTGAATAAAACCTTTAAAGCCATTCAAAATGAAATCAGATTCTTACTGTAGTTCTGTGGAACAAGTTCTGGGTTCTTCGGTGTTTTGAGTTTAAAAGACACATCTCCAATAGTGACAGTATCACCTAAAAAAAAAGACAAAAGAAGTCTTTTAGTTCCCAGATACTTTTTAAGTTTTTAATGTCCTTATATTAAAGTTTAAACCATACGCCTGCTGCGGTAAGGCTGACTGTGTGTTCACAAAGCAGCCTCTAATGTTTGAGAACTATTAGTTTGCTAATCAGGCTCCGCTGTTTTTCAACAGATCAGGTACTAGGGCAATTTACAATTAATTAATATTCTTTGACTTTTTTTATTTTGTTGCTGTTGTTATAACCATAACTTACTTTGTCAGGAGCTATGGAATTCAAGCTCACTATAGAACCCCATTCCAGCTACCATTGTTGATTTATTGAAATTAAATCCTTAGACTGTTTGCCTGCAGAACTAGCAGTGAGAAACACAGGGTGATGATTTTCTTGAGTTTTCAAGCAGCCTGAAACAGTATCTGTTGGAGGTACAAAATGACATATTCATGTCAGCAGGCCCTTCCTGCACTCTCTGACTGTACAGCTGCAGAACCTGGCACCTTTAAGAGGTCTCAAGCATTTCTTGCTCTGGATTTCACGGAATCTAAAGCACCTGGCCATTTTATTTACTGGTCTCTTACTAGGACCTGCCTGTCTTATCTGTCTTTCTGCACCCACAGGCTTGAATAAAATTGCAGAGCACGCCCCGTGTACTTTCTCATGAAAATCAGAAGTGAAATCTAGTTTGCAGCCAGGAAATGGGCGAGCATCAAGGCAGTGGTGGTCACATAGAAAAACAGCACAACACCCAAAACCCATGAAGCCAAGAAAATGAGCTGCAGACCGGTTACAAACTCAAAGTTTATTTTTTTCAAGAGAACATCTGGGCCATGCAAATGAGTTCACAAGCATTAAGACCATGAAGCTGACTCTAGTGACATGATGTTTTTTCTATTAGTGTTGCTGAAGATAACACCAGCTTCCCTCCCCAACAGGCACGGAAGTGCGTGCATGAGGATGGAGAGGATTACTGGAGTAAGACTGCTGTGCAGGGGTGCAGTTTTGCCACAGCACTCTGATTACACTACCTTTCCATGAAACGAGGCCAAGTTTTGGAACTGTTTCTTGTGCTTATGCTTTTCTGAGAAACGAGACATAGAAAATACACAGCCCACGAACAAGATCCAACCCTAAAAATCCTTTTGTTTATCTGCACCTTGCCCTACAGCATCCAAGAGGACCCAGTCTACAACTGCCTATTTCAAGCACTGAGTCAAAGAGTTTGGAAGACCAATGCTGGAACCAGAGAGGGAGATGCTGAAGAGGAAGCTTGTCCAAAATGGCAGAGGCAACTAAAACTCCGCCCATACATACAGCAGCTCTCCTTTCAGCAAGCAGCGACTCTAGTTTTGCACTTAAATGCAGTTCTCTTCCAGAGTACCCAGATGTTACTGCTCATCTCACAGGGTTGAGAATCCCCAGGTTCTGACATGACTCAGACAATCCATGGGAAAGGTTACACATTTAGGACTAGATTTACAGCAGCCAGAGGAGAATCACCTATAGCAACAAACAGGAAGCAGAGAAGAAAGGATTATAGCTGATTTCCTCCCAAACTTAAGGGCTTAACAACGATGCTGAGGCTGGGATTCACAGCCTGACACACATGCCTGCATGTGGGTCTTTATGTTGCTCTTGAAGTCCAAATAATCAGCCCCCTATTTTTTTCTTAAAATAATGGCAGAAAGCGGTAAACTGGTGGTTGTTCCCGCACCTTACATGACAATACAGTGCTTCAATGGCTTGCCAGAAAGTGGGAGACTTACACAATAGCAGTACTGCCAAATAAAAGGTGACCAAGGGTTCATCCCTGGTCCTAAGGACAAGCAGCATCAAGCAGTTCCCACCCTCCCTGCGAGAGCTAAGCACCCTTCTCTGGCAGATCTGTGCAAGAGCCAACAAGTGGAAGGGTCCCAAACAGAGCTGGGGCTAAGCTAATGACTAGGCAGCAGTTCAGGGCTTTAGGTCATTTCCTGGCCCTTGCTGAATTTGCAGTTCAAATGCACCCAAGAGTACTGTGCCCTCTTCAGCCTGAAGTGTTCAAACTCACTCCAGCTGAAGGGCCTGGTCCCCATTCTGGGAACTGTTATATATCTTACAAAGTCACTGGACAATAGACATAACCACTGCAGGGAGTAAAATCTAGGCTTTGGCTTTCACAGGGTTTTGCCCACTTCTCTGAGTTTTAAAGGAAGAAAAACTATTTTATTGTGTAAGCATCATCTCCCGTTCCCCTTCTTCTGCTGCAGCTCCAACTACTCTTTCTCACTGGGGAACAGCTAAAGGATTGACCAAAATGCCTCCAAGTTGATGTAAACATCTTAGGAGCCCACTGCTTCTTGCAAAAGTTGACACCTCTCTCATTAGCTCAGCTAGGAAGAATTTTAACATTCTAAAAAGAGCAGGTTGCCTGATATATCCTTAGGAAATTAGTGCCAGTTTATTTTCTCACCATTCTCTAGCCAACATGCAATGAGACAAGAGTATATGACTAATTAGCTCCTAGCTTAAATCACCTCAGCTCAAGTTGTAAATACTCTTTCATGCATACTCAGTCATCCAAAACACAGTAGGGACAAGACGCTGAAATAGCAAGGTGTCAGACTTTTTCAATACATTGGAATGATGATATCATCTACAGGAGAGAATTTTAATTACCTATTTTATTGGCACAGTACTGAAAAGCATTAGTTGATTTCCTGTACACCCTTAAAAAAAATACCCCCAACAAAACCCAACGGAATTGGATCTAGGTGAAAAATGGAAAGTGCATCTATTCTGGTGGTATTTATGTCAGTTCATAATATGCTAACCCTTGATCAACACTTCTGATCATGTCCAAAAATTCCACAAATATTCCAGCCATCAACGGTCCCTGTAAATTTTAATGAAAAATGGGCTGGGAGGGAACTATATGTAAGATATGGAGATAGCTGAGCACACAAAAACCCTAGCATACAGTCAGGGCATTCAGCTTTTAACAGGTTTGTTGCTGCCTGGAGACAAATGTTGCCTCCAACTTATATCTGTCTACAAAGCAAAAAAATTAGCAGTGTTTAATAGAACTTCAAGCAACAATAAACCAAGACACTAGAGTCTATTTTCCTAGCTAAATGAGCACAGGGGGGATTAGCCCACTAATCTTATCACACTTCTACCTGGACTATATTTTTTTGTCCCATTTTTTTCTTCTGTACTATTTAAAATCTCATGTTTGCTTATTCCGTTTCCACTGCATTTCCAAACTCTTTGAACAGAGATGTCATCCCAGACAGGCTCTTTCCAACATTTCACCAGCTGGCAAGGAACTGACAACAGCCTGCTTCGTAAAACGGTGGTGTTAAATCAGCAAGACTCATAATTGGAGAACATATATCCCAAATGATTTGTCTGCACTGCAATTATGGAATAGCCCATGAATACTCCAACCCAGCTCACAAGCTACTACCGTGCTACTGTGGACAAAAGCTACACACACAAGGTTTTGCAATGGAGATTTTGTAGCCTGTATCAGGCTTGCTTAGGCAAAGCAGTGAAGACGTGCCCCTGGTTTCTTATCTCCCACACAGCAAACAGTAATCTTAGGTAGCATGGTCTTTGAGGAAAACAGTGGGATACAAGCAGCGTCTGATGTATGCAATAAACTACAGCTGCCGAAACAAAACAAGTGCCAAATAAGCCAGAATCCAAAAGGTAAGAGGGAGAACCCATTCAGGGGGCGATCAACATACAGACAAAACAGGTAGTTTACTGCACGGGCTCATGCAGTATGGGCTAGAAATTGGGGGCACATAAAGATCGTGACCCAATAAAGGGACCCTGAAGAGACTCTCTGAAACAAAGAGATGTGAAAACAGCCTCAGTACATGCAATGAGCCCTTTCTACTGCATTTGGAATAGACAGGAGTGAATTTCACCTTTGGCAAAATGGCAATTCACACATGCACATACAGCTAGCCAGTAACTGCAATGCACTGACCCTGATAGCACTTTCTTCTTTAGAGCTACAGACAGAGAACAACATTAATAGCTACCTGCTTTTTACGATAACTGACAAGGGTTCCTCGGGCAAGCAGATCTATTTCTTCCACTCAGTCCACTGAGGGCTACTGAATAGAAAGGCACCGCCTCCAGCTCCAAGCCCCTGAGCCACAGAAGAGGCACCCAGAGGCTGGGAGAGCACTTCGGCAGGGCACCCCTGCACGAACGCCCTGTGCTTTTATTCTCCCCCAGCATCTCCTACTCATCGTTCTGTGATATGGAACAGTAGGACTTGATGGACCTTTGTTCTGACCCACTTCGAATGCTTTTGTTATAATCTCAATAAGAAGGCTTCTTGAGGATGCAGCTTTATTGTGCGCTTGGCACCTTTGACAGGTCTTCTATTTAAAAGCTAGTATCACACCAACTATCCCTCTTCTCCTCTCCCCCTCCCAGGAAGAGACTATTCCCTAATCCTACTATTTTTTTCCTATACGTTGAGAAGAAAAAGCCACTGCTGTTCAAATTATTTAGAGCAACACTGGTCATATACAAAGATAAACAGCTTGCATCTCAACTACAATTTAAGAACTTCAGAAGCAGGAAAAGTTTTTTTTTCTTCTACTTACCATTCTTCTGGTGAAATAACACATTAAGAGAAAAGAAGGAAATGAATAAATTTGAAATGGCTATTTTTAAATACAGAAATCCTACAGCAAAAGAAAACATCTTGCACAGATCTATACATGCGTTTAGTTCTTTGAGTGCACAACAGAAACAGTTCCAATCTCATGTAAATCTTTCTATTATCTGGGTTTTTATAAGACACTACAATGAAGCTTCAGGAACATTTTGCTTCTAGGTGGCTGAAATTACTGCCTTTTGGACTCTTTAGTCCTGAATTTATGTGAGATTAACACAATCCAACAGCCATCTTAGTGTATTACACATTCACTTGTACACAAACCATCCATCTGGTCTCAAAAGCCAGTAACAGCAAGAGCATATTAAAACTGTGAAGGTGCTAAACTCTGCTAACATTGATTTCTGTGTGACAAGATCACACCTGTTAGAGGAAAATTAAAAATCTATATTATATTCAAATGTGTATTTCCAGGTCTTAATTTCATTCTGATGTGAAGGAAAGGAGAAAAAAAAAATAGAAAAAGATGCTTTTAACTGATATTTATCCAGCACATTTCCATAAGGGCACAGAAAAGAGTGTCAGCCTGCATCCTTGAAGAGCCAACTTATTTTGAAGAAACAGAAATGACACTTTCCAGGATTTGTTTTTTATTTTTCCTCAACTTTTCTGAATATATTATTCGGGGGTGGGTGGGGAGCAGCCCTATCTACACAACTTACTTCTCTCGTTTCATACCAGCTCTTGCTGGCCATCTTCACGGCTGTAAACAATACACACAGTCACCAGGTAACACTGTAACCTATTCTGCATCTCATATTGGCACTGGCAGCCTCCCAAACACATGAGTATGAGGGACAGAAACCCATTCCCCCCACTCCCTAGGGTTGCTCCTTCACCACCACTGCCTTCACATACAGATGAGATGGAGCTCAGCTGCTGCCAACAGGACGCTGCAGACTGACAGCTGCTGGTGACTGAAATAGTTGGATGTTTACACAACAAAACCCATCTCCAATCTAAGCAAAAAAATCCACACCACTTAAGTCACCCTGTTTTATGAGCAAAAGAAAGTCCTTCCCTCTAAGAAACCAAAATAATTACTTCAAACAAAATTTGAATATTACTCCATTTCTACTCAAAATTATTATTAGACCATCTATTTTTTTTTAAATTTTCAGCTGTGAAGCTAACACTTGATTTTTCAATTGTCTACTTTAGGCTAATAATTCTCTTCACTAATTGAAGTCCAAAATGTCATTAAAACAAAATATTGGTATTTACTCCAGGAAGTGAATCTTTTCCTCTGTTTTCACGCATTAGTAGAAGATCAACAACATGAATGCAGAATCTTATCTGACATTCAGTGATTTAGGAAGCTTACAATCATTTCTTAGCAGAGAGCTTTTTTTCATTCAGGCCAATAGCATACCCCAAAGGTAAGGGAGTCTGATGATGCTCAATTACAAAAGTGTTATGATGTGAGAAGTCAGTTTTAAATATGTTTAATACCGTGGTGACTCACATAGACTCGATATATAAATTTCAGAATATCTCTTAGTAATACACTTACCATGTCAAAGTGCCAAGCTGCCCATTTCATCAATTACCAAAACACTTTAGAAATACTGGTCATCTCCAACTACCTGCTCAACATCAGCTTACCACCAAGACGAGATTGGATGAGCTGTGGCTCTGGCTGACTTAGTCTCAAAAACCTTCAAGGACGTATCTGCCACAGCCTTTCTTGTCAACCTCTTCCCCCGCTGCAGTACTCCCCTAGTAAAAAGCTTTGTTCCTCTCGTCCAGTCTGAGCCTCCCAAGCTCAAATTTGTGATGACTACCTCTTGATATATTATCTGCCACTATTAAGTAGAGCTAGACTTAATAATTTTTGTAATTATAATTTTAAGTTGCCAACAGATTTCTCCTCCCTTAGGCCTCTCCTTGCACACCTAACAAGCCCAGATCCCTTAGCTTCTCCTCACCATCAGGTGCTCTAGGCCCCTAACAATTTTGGTAGCCCTCAAGTGGACTCGATCAGTTTCTCAATATCTCCCTAGAACTAGGGAACCCAAAACTGGACACAGCATTCCAGGCAGAGCCTCACCAGTGCTTTCCAGAGATGAACTCTCCCTTTACCATTGCCCACGCTCCTCCTAATGTAGCCCAGTCTGTGGTTCACCTTATTTGCTTTGAGGTGTTGGCTCATATTCAACCAGACATCCACTGCAATCCCACAGCCTTTTAAGCAAAGCTGCTACTCAGTCAGTCCCTCCCCAGCCTGTAGTGAGACACAACAACACTTAAGTCCAGTAGTAGAACTTCATCCTTCTCCTTCTTAAACTTTTTGAGGTTTCTGTTGCCGCAGTCCTCAAGTTTATCACGGTCCTTTTGGACTAAAGATCTGCAGTTTGTCAGACAGTAGGGATTTTGTCCCTACATACCAAGTAGCACTTTTACAGTCCTCTTCTGTTGTCTGTCCTTACTGCCACTTTTGCATGCCCCCTTTTTGTGTTTTAATTCATTGAGAAGTTCCCTGCTTGGCCAAACAGGCCTCCTGCTGAAATACCAAATCCTGCTGCACTGTGGAATGGTTCAATTCCTGAGCTGTCATCAAGTCTTCTTTAAAAATCTTCAAGCTCTCCTGGGTACCTTTCTTCTTCATGGTTGTTATCCAAGGGATTCTACCTACCTATCTCCTGAATAAGTGAAAGCCTGCAGTCCTTCAGTCCAGGATCCTAATTTTGCTGCTCACTTTCTCAGCCTTCCTCCAGATCCACAACTTAATCATGTTATGGTCACTGCGATCCAGGCTGCCATCTATGACCAAATCGGCCACAGTTCTTCCCTACTTGTCAGCAGCAGATGAAGTGAAGAGTTACCCCTAACCAGGCTCTCTGGCATCTGCGTTACAAAATTTTTACCAACACAGTCTAGAAACTACCACGAGTGCACGCACAATTCCAGATTGCCCTGCTAGCAGGTGTCTGGATGGCTGAAATCCCCCATGAGCATGAGGGCCCATAAGTGGGAGGTTTCTGCTAGCTGTCTGTAGAAAGCGATATCCACTACCTCCTCTTAGTCATATGGTACCAGATGCTCACCACATCTCCAGTGTTCCCTTTCAAACCTTCTGTGGCCAGTGCTCCTTATGTGAAAAATTAGCTCATAATGTTTTCAAACTGTATGCAGATTCCTGAAGTACAGTTTGCTCAGCGCAGAAAAGCCGGACTATCAGTCTACTCTAAACTGAGCTTAGGTATCAAATGCATTAGTATAATTTCAATAATGTATTTCAACTAAAAAGAAACTGCAACTGAAAATCAATAGAATTGTTTTTTTACAACTTCCCATTTACTGAAAAGATAACCAAGATAGACAAAACAGCTTTAAAATTCACTATGGCATCTCCTACGCAACTATCCTGAGTCCTCGAGTTTGCCAAGCAGGTTCAATTTCAGCCTCATGTATTAAAATGGGCAGGACTTGCAGAACACATCAACACACATCAGGAGTGTAACAGTTGCTAAACAGGAAAACCGCATTAAAAATTAATCTGATAGTTATCCTTCCACAACACTTGTTACTATAAATTAAGTTTCCCTTGTTAAATAAGTTGTGCGAACCCAAACCTTTCCCAGATATTCCCATTATCCTCTAGTCAGCAAGCGCCTCTGTCCTTCACTTTGAGGTTTCTCTTAAGCTTTAACACTGAATAGCTCTAGCAGTTCCTCCACAGCCCCCAGTGCACCAGCAAGCCATGTTCGTATTACAAAGAGAAAGCTGAAAAGCTAAGCATGGGTCCTTCACATATAACAGGACAAAATCAAGCAACAGTTTCTCCCTTACACTTAAAAGGTACCATCACAGACAGTAAATCCGATCTGGCAGGGATGTCAGATCCAAATTACTGGGTAGACAACAATTTGCCCTTTACTTGACTGTTAGTTTCCAGACTTTTCAGAAACATTTTCTTTATCAGCAGGGAAAAGGTGTGCAACCTCAATACTGCTTACAGCAAACTTGTAATTACAATAGCTGCATAGAAATAGCAAAAACACTTATTGCACACAAAATTTCAGACCATCTCTTTGTAACTTCAGTAACCTGCAAAGAGTGACAGGGCCTGCAACAGGACATGCAATCATTTTAAAAATAAAATTAATTTTAAAAAGAAACAACTGAAGCCAAATAATAAATAGTATTCCTAATATCAAGGACCCAAATTCACAGCAGCACAGGAAGCACTATAATGAATGAGATGTCTCAGGTGCTGGGAGGTCAAATATCCCTAATCTTATCTCTTAGCCTGCCTTTAATAAACTACAAGATTGTCTAGAGCTTTGAGATTTAAATCTTTCTACCAAAACTATTACAACCATTGATTCTAAGTGAGAATACTCCTATTATTCATTACATATACAGTGTATTAATGAATATTGCTAAGTTACACTCAACTACATACCATAGCACATGGAAATTATGAAGTATTTTTAGTAATACTGCATTTGCTACCATTTCATTTTGCTGAATTTCTTCTTGTTCTTAAGGTTACTCATCCCAACAAAGGGCTGAAAAGTGCTGAGCTACATTCTTCAGGTGTTTGTTTCACACATTGTTAATGCATTCTCTTTTCTTCCTATTTGTTTTAAGATAAGGAACTCTACATTTTTTAGTACTTTTCACAATAAAATATTTTCTATTCAAAAATTCTTGAAATAATTTTATGGTTATCAATTCCTCAAAGGCTTCCTTCTTGAGAAACCTAAGACATTTAAAAAAATGAACTGGTCAACTAATAAACAGATTTTAAAAAAAAAGGAGATAAATGGTATTAAAGGTGTATAATAAAAATCTTTAGCAGGTACCCCACCATCAGAATCACTTGCTGTCATTCTGTCTCCCTAATTTACAGCTGTTCATCACTCGTTCTGTATTTAGTAGCTTTGTTGCTTTTGGCATTCATCCCAAAAAGCGCCAGCTACCACAGGCATATGTCACCGTTTCCAAAGGCCACTTGTGCTCTGCACAGGCCCGTCATCTGTCCCAAAGGTCACCAGGGGATACTCCGGGACAGTTCAGGTCATCTTTCCTAGCATATGCGAGCTCAAGGTCAACCCCCTATCTCATTACTGTAGGCTGCCTTGGCATCAGCCTTGGCAACCCCTGACATGGATGTGGCTTTGCCTTGGCAGCAGGAAAAAGCCACGCAATGCAGAAGCAGAAAGCGTCGCAAGATGCTAACAAGCCACTTGATGGAGAGGAGCACCTCTTGCAGGTACAGGCTGCCGGGCTGCTCCTTTGCCTCACTGCGGGCAAAACACTTTGAAAGAGAAGCTATGGAAAACCACACTAAGCGTCCCTGAAAGCCCGTGACTGAACCCTGCCCTTTCCCCTCACACAACACTCACGAGCATAAGAAGAAACAAGGACGGCAGCGCAAACTGGACAAACCAGCAGCACAGAAAGCGCTAACCTGCCTCCAGGCCTCCCCCGGGCCGCCTGGCTGAGGGAAGAGTGGGGCAGCCCCACATCCCTGGGCCAGGTGTCAGGGCCTAGACGTTGGCTGGGGCAAGGGGAACCAGGGGGAGGCTGTCGGGAGGCCCGGGCCGGGCCGGGCCACCCCAGGGTTCGTTACCTGAGCTGTGCAGCGCCCTGACTTCCAGGCGGCCCGACCGCCCCGCCGCCGCCCCGCCGCCCAGCACCTGCCGCAGGAGCAGGCGGACCCTGCGCGCAGCGGGGCCCCCGGCCCCGCCGCCCAGGCACAGTACCCGCGACTGCATGGGCCGCAGGCAGACCGCCACAGCCACGGCCGCCGCCGGGCCGGGCCGAGCCGAGGAGGGGAAGGGAAACGCTGGGGCACAAAGTCCCACCGGAAACTAGCGCCGGGCCGACCGGCGGGCGGGGCGG
>VYXH01002133.1:0-21900 GCA_013397275.1 Burhinus bistriatus
ACTCTAAAAATTCCGTGATTCACGGCAATGCCGGATCCAGGTCCAGTGCTGAAGAAGACCATCACCATCCTTGTCACTTACTCCTCTTACTGAACAAGGGAAGAAGCAACTAACTGTAAAGGGCAGGGACTCTTCATGGTGTCAGCCAGATGCTGCAGTTGTTAAGCCATGGTTGCGATGCGGTGGTATGGCAAAGTAGGAGTGTGATGGCCATGGGGATGGACCAGAGGACAACCTGGTGGATGCAGCTGCGTGTGAAACTGGAAGATGGGGTTGCTCAGGGAGATGGGTGCAGAGACACCCAGGCAGGAGGAGGTTGGTTTTATTCCAGAGCGGGGTTGGTGGCTGTGACTTGGAGTCTGTCCATCACTGAGTCCCAGCAGTCCTGTTCCTCAGGGCTTTCCTAGAGCTGCCACTACAGCATGGGTGACGCTGCAGCTCAGGAAGGAGCTGACAACAGGATCCTGATCCTATTTTATAAATCGTAAAAGCATCTCTAAAGGTTTCGAGGGCTTGGTTGGGAGCAGAGTGACTGGGTTCCCCCGTGTCTGGCAGTGGTCAGCAGCAGATGCTTGTGGAGGAGATTAAGAAACGGGGCCGGAGCAGAAGCGTGCTTTCCTGGTTCTGAGCAGCCTTTCCAAGCAAAGGGCTGCCATGGCCCTTGGCTGCGATACAGGTGCAGAAGGAGATGGTTTGCGACAGCAGCCCTGGCCTCATATCTCCTGCAGCACCGTAGTTATCCCTGAGTTGCCACAGGGTGTAGCATCCCTTCTGCGCTGGTGGTGGGATGGCCACTCCTCTGTTAAGGACTGTTGGCACTGCTCTGGGAGGCAGCAGTGATGCAGAGCTGGTGGGGCTAAAGAAGCTTTTGGAGAGACCACCACTTCACCCCACTTCAACGCTGTCCCAGAGCTGCAGGCTGGGGTTTGGGAGAAGGAATGAAGTTAAGAGCTGTGGATTTAACAGGGTGTGAGAAATGTGCAATCAAAAAAACGTGCTGTAGCACCAGACTCTACTCCTTTCCTTTCCCCATCGTGATCTTCTCATGGGTTTGACTTTGCGAAATATTTTAATGCTTTTCTGATTGCAGGCTGAGTTAAATTCCCCATGCTAATGTCTGAACAGGGTTAGTGGTCTGGAGGCAGTGGCATCTCTCTGAAGGGCTGCCTCATCTCGGGGTGTGTGATGCGTTGTCTCGCCCTCTCCGAGATGACTGAGGTTATCCATGGAGGAACAGACACTTGAGTAGGGGTATTTGCTGGACAGATGAAGGGCTCTTCACCCTCCTGGCTATGACTTCTTACCATGCGGCTTGTTTGTTGGTTTACCATGCGGCTTAGGCTGCGATGGAGGAGTTCGTAGCCTGGGGTGAAAGGTGTATGCAGAGGATGTCCCATAGGCCATGCTGGATGAAACCCCTGCTGCTTGGTAGCTCGTGATGCCAAGTCTCCGGGATCTCTTTGCAATGTGGGTTTTGGGCAGCGTTTTTGCATTTGGAGCATGCAGCTGTTTCCAGGAGGTTGGGTGAAAGGTTTTCCTCAGAGCTCAGGAGAAAGTGTTTATCATTTAAAAGGGTAACTTGGGGTGAGAGAAAAAGAAAGAGAAGCAGCCTAATCTTGCAATTTAAATATATTTAAAGATTCCCTCTGTTTGAGTTTGCTTCCTAGCCTTGATCAGAAGGAAATGCTGTTAGCTACAGAGTGGAATAAATCGAGGGCACCCTTATCTGTGCAAGATAAATTACTATTGTTTAGGAAAGACACTCCAGGGATTGAAGAATTTAATTAAATACACAGGGATTATGAATATGCATGTAAATTAGACAATCTAGATATGACATGGCTACAACTGCAGGGAATTGTTCGAACTTAAAAGTGTAATCATTCTTTTTATCGGGTTGTGGGGATGGGTAACAAATGAGAAGATTCCCTTTCCCATTTGCCTCCGCCTCGGCTGGTCTCAGGTCATTAAGCAATGGGAATTACCCGTCACGGATCAGCCCTCCACAAGCCCGCAGAGATGATGCGCCCAAGCCTTTCTTCACCCTAATGAGCCTCCGCAAGAGCCGCCGGAGAAATGGGGGTTGTGGCGAGGGGCTGCCACCGCCCTGACCCAGATAAGGGGTTTGGGAAGGTGGGGGGATGCGGTTTGCCTTCTGCTGGGAGAGGGGAGGAGCAGGGTGCACGCTGCCGGCTTGCTGACGGCTCTCCTGGTACCGCCACTGGGAAGGAGGATCCTCTCCAAAGGACGTGGAAAGATATTTGCTGTGGTTTGAGAGCGTCTCCCTGAAAAACAAGGAGTGCAAATATCAATTGATGAGCTTATCTGCCTTTTTCCAGGGTGCACCCCTCCGATTTGATTGCCACTGTTTAGAAAGCGGTTTGGAAATCACGAAATGCTGTTTTAGAGACTAAGCTCAAGATCAGCGTGAATGAGAGGCAAAATTGAAAGGTTTCTTAAGAGTCAGGACTGCCAGGAAAATCAGGACGAAGTGTGGGAACGTGCCTGTGCTGCCCTCCCAGTCAGGTCTGGGCTCCTTGTAGCAACCTGCTGTCTGCTGAGCCAAGGCAGGTTCTTCAAAGGACATTAACTGCAATATACGGTGCTGCCTTGAATGTGTTTAATTTGCAACTCTTCGAGGTGGCATCTAATGACAATGCAGAGAAATATTTTTCTCTTTCCCCTCCTGTGTTTCCTTTGTTTGACTTCACCTCCATCCGCTCGGTTTCATTGTTCTGCTAAAATCAGATTTCTCTATAGTTTGAGTCCAGAAGAAACTGAAGAAATAAATTGCTACAAGCCTCCCAACCTGTGAATTGTTTTGTATTCTTGAAATAGGCAGTGAGACACGGATGTGATCTGACTTTGAACTTGACTAGTGATTTAAAAAAAAAATTAAGGAGAGGTTGGATCTTGACTAGATATTTTTTTGTTTGTTTGTTTCTCCCCATCTTTCCATTTTCCGCTTTTCAGTCAGCTGGAGCTGTGGGAGATGGACCTGTTCTGGCGGGGGCTTTCCACTGGGGCCCCACCGTGGACCAGGGGCAGGAGCAGAGCTGAGCCTCTGGCTTCCTCGGGGAGCCAGGGGTGGTCTGCAGGCCAGGAGGTGACGCTGCCTTGGCTCACCCATCCATGGGGCATTAGCTTCCCCCACCTCCTCTGCTCCCTCAAATTGAGGACTTATGGTAGTCGGGAGCTCGGTCCCATCCTGTTCAAGCCACGTGGGAACAATTCCTATTTATCACTTTGAAACGTGGATGGTTTTCCGACCCCTGGCTTGTGTGTTTTGATTAAAAAAACAAGAAGAAAAAAAAAACCCCACATCTGAAAATGTGAAATATGTAAAGCCTCCATAATGCACATTTTTTCAAAAACCTTGGAAGACCTGGTCTTTTTTTTTGTCAAGGAAAAATATAATAGCAGGAGAATATTTGTATGGGTGCACAAGTGCATGGAGACAGGTTTGAACATTTGTAATAAAGTATTTCTAATAAAAATTTAATGTCCTCAAGACACTGTTATGGCAGCTCATTACTATTAAAGGTCATTTGAAGAGTATTGATCCTAAATGTTACAGCTTGAATGTAAACTTTGACTGTTACAGTTATTAATGTATATTTATGATCTATGGGATATGTGTAAAAGGAAAATGAGAATATAAATGGTATGGTGAGCTCATTTGTTTCAGGATTGCCAAAAGCTGAGTTCACGCAATTCACCTCAGTTTTAAGCATGTCTATTTTCTTTGTGTTACATAGATTGAACCCTATTTATTTTTTTGACTGGCAAAAATATGTTAGTCTTACCCAAGAAAAGGTATACATATTTGAATATCTGGTCACATCCATGCCATGACCTGAGCTCTGTATCTGTTGCTGAATATATATTGGGGAGACATATTTTATACCCAGCTTCAATGCAGACACAGAAGTACCAAGGACTGAACTTTGTGTGTGACCAAATTGCTAGCCTAAGTAGGAGCTCTGAGAAGCATCCATCTACTCTGAGTGTAATTAGAAGGTTATGCTAGTGAACAGCAATTGCGGTTTTTTTATTAAATAAAAATGTTAAGGTTGTATATTGAGAGAGCAAGTGGTACTACATTTATGTTTTTGCTATATTGTAATGCACCTATGTTTGCACATCTGAGGCAGAAGGGCTGTATTCACAGTGAATTTTAAGGCTCTTTGTATTAAAAAAAAAAAAAAAAGACAAGAAACCTGTGGTGGCAGGAGGAAGATAAACGGTGCTTCTGATATTTCAAAGTCACATTAATCTTTTCTCTTTCCCTTTTTTTTTTCCCCTTTTTCCTTTTAATGTATGACTTTCTCCAGGGAAATTGTCTCCTCATTGACTGTAGCGGATTAATGTGCAGAGATCAGCTCCTGCATTATTTTTCTGTTTTGACAGAGTGGTGATTTTTATATGCGCTTCCCTTTCTGCCAAGATTACAGCTTGTGTTCTTGGAGTTCTGGAAGAGTTCCCTGCCAAGAAGTGGCAAGGAACGGGAAGCCGCCTTTCTGATGTACAATGCTAGGAAGAAACTCAACGTGGGTACGGAGGCTGTGGTTTTGGTGATGAGGGTGGGAGCCTACCAGAGGCTGGTGAGGGTGAGTGCCTGGGGTGGGCAAATCCTGGCATACATGCTGGGACTTGTCCTGCAGGGTACTGTGCTTGGTGGCACGAAGGTGCTGACGTGGTTGTTAGCCTCCTGGTGCGGTCCAGCACTGGTAGCAACGTGCGGGCATCCAAGTAGCACGGAGGAGCCAGCTTTGGGTGGGCTTGTGACTGCAACGAGAGTTTTTCAAAAGATCTTGCTGTTCTCCAGGCTTCTTGTTGTCAGCTTATTTATTTTAAATTGCAGTTAAATATACATTTTTCTGGTGAGCTTTGGTTAAGTTCCCCTGAAACAAAAAAGTGGCAGCGGAGCCAGCTCTGGCGAACCTATGTGAATGGGACAGAGTTGGCCTTTTCTTCCCTCCCCATGGCTCCAACAGTATCTCTGGGCACGAACTTGGCGTTGCATTTCTGATGATCGTTGCATCCTGTTTTTAATGGTTTGTCTAGACAGTGCTGACATAACTATGAAAATAGTTTGGTGACCTAGTCTAGAATTAGTGTGCATAAAGAAATCAACCCTCGCTTCTGATGTTTGCAATCAGTTTGAATGACTATATTGTAGCACAACTTAAGAGGGAGGCAGATTTGGAGTTGCTCCAAAGAGCAAGTCGTGAGCAAAACACATCCAAACAAACCCGTGTGGTAAATACACAATGGGTGCAGGGAAAATGCATAAATGCAGGTTAGCCAAGGCTTGCTTTGGGAGCTGCGTGGCAGGTTTATGGTGTCTGGTGTAAGGCTGGAGTTCCCCTTTGGTTGACCCGAAGTTTTTCTGGGAAGCTCGTAACCCAAACTCTAAACTTGGTCTGTGTGGTGATGCGCCCTGTAGTTGGAGAAGCTTTGTCAGCATAAAAATGTGTTCCATGCGAACGTCAGCTGTGTTATTGAGGGTGCCTTGAATTAGGAGTTTGTAAACTTTGGGATCGGTGGTGTGTCCTGTCAATTAGCTCAGAAATATCCAGCATGTCAGCGCTGGTGACCCTCAGCAGCGTAATTGTACTGAACTTGTACTGGATTTGAAACCAGTTCCTACAGCACTTGACTACCACCCTAAGGAGCATGTGACCTGCCTGTTTCGATTACTGATCCCAGGTATTTTAAGATAACCTAATTCTCCTGAGCTCTAGGAGCTGTGTGGATGTCTCTATGGACCACCTCCCTCCTATTATAGGGTTCGTTGTTGTGGTGACGACTTGGGCACCCTGGAAGAAGGATGCAACTTGAATTGAGGTCCTTGGTTGTAACGTAGCAGCAAGAAAGCTTAGGGACAGCTTCAGTTTTGGTGGGCATATGCGGAGTGCGGTCTTTGTTGGGTTTCGTAGCCTTTGACATCTGGCTTGCTGCCCTCAGAGGGGACAGCAGTACATTCTTGTACTGTAAATGGCGAAAAAGGGGCAAAATATGAAATGTTGAGCTCATTTGCAGGAAAATAAATCATGTGTGAAAGGGAGTTGTCTGACGGAGTCGTTCAGTGGTTCTGTGCTTCATGCATAGATAGGTAGCACATGGAGGCACTTCCCAGATGTTTGAAAACTAGCCTCTGCCCTCAAGACCTCCCAGTCTGTGTGGGGACGGGAAGAGGTTTCCAGGCAGCGTAAGCAGAGGAGGAGGAAAGGGAGAGGCAGCGTGTGTGCAGGAGTTTCGCTTGCTTTAGGGTGGAAGGAGAGAGATGGCATTGCAGATGGAGCCAGGAGCAGCGCCTCGTGCCAAGGCTCTTTGGGGGCTTGTGGGTTTCTGGACATCTAGGATGGAAAAGTCCCTGTGGGTGGCAATGCAGCTCTCCATCCTGTCAGCCTGCGGCTTTGCTTTGTTTGCCCAGCGGCAGCTTTTATTGTTGGATTTTGATGTGGAAAACACTGGAGCTGCAAGTGTCTTGGTGGAGAGGGACAAGAACAGGAACCCATGAAGGAGGCTGCCCCAGGCAGTGGGCGTAGGGCAGGGGCTGGGGACAGGTATCTATCTGTCTGGTGTGCGTTGAAAAGTCTCCCCTCTGGTGTGCTGTAGGATTTATTGGTGCAAACACCTTAAAGTGCTCCTCTTCCTTTTCTTTCCCCTGGAGAAACCCCAGGGCAAGCAAGAGCAAAGCAAGACGGCCAGTGAAACCTGTGGATGTGACCTAAATCTGGCATTGAGGAGAGCTGGGAATGTCTCCCAGGTTGATATCTGCAGGAAAGAGCTAGGCCTGGGCTTTACTGGGGAGGACAATTAAGGATTTGAACAGCTTTCTGAAAGTGGGAGACCTCTCCCACTCCTGCTGCGGGTGGATGGGAATTGCGTGCCTGGGGCAGTGCCAATCCTGCATTGCGCAGGGGGGGGATGTGGTGGGTCCAAGACCCTCACCCTGCCGTCCTCCCTGCCTGCACCGGCTGCTCCCCTTGCTGGGGAGAGGGCAGGGGATGGAGGTGCTGTGCAGCTGTGTTCAAGACTGGGTGTGCAAGGGCTTGGATGCCTGACGATGGTGCGGTGACTTTCCGTGCCCTTGAGCCTTTGCAGAAACACCATCGCGATAACCAAAGGGAACCGGTCATGACATTTCCAGGCCAGCGGGGAGCCTGCCTCGCTTGCCTGCTACCATTGGAGGAGGTGTTTCATGACTACCATTAGTTAAATGCTTGAAGAGGGAGGAAACAAATCTTTACTGAATTGGAAACCTTGTGAAAAGGTCACACTTCTAAAAGCTGTGCATCTTAAGACTGCTCAGCTCTGCAAAGCTGCCTTTGAACTGGAAGAGTGGGAGTTTAACACCCTTGCGACAAGCTCTAGGCATATTAAACCCACGAAGCAGGAGCTGGAACCAGCCGTGAAGTTAACTCTTGCTGCGTGCATGGCCTCGGGAGGGGAGAGGAGACCATTCCTAGTAGGTCTCCAGGGGGAGGCAGCATTAGTGTGAACCCAACCCTTCTACCAGGCACCAGAGTATCCACTTGGGAGGGAGATGGTGCAGTTGGGGGAAACTCCTGGTGGTGTTCAAATTTTGTGGACATCAAAGGGGTGCGTGAGGGAACGGTTCCCAGGGAACTGTGCTTCCCCAGTGCCTGCTCCTTCCCTGTCCCTCTAAATCACCCAACTTTCCAGGGTGCCAGCATCATCTCTGCCTGTGTCTTCTCTCCTCTGCAGTGGCAAGATGAAGGTTCGCTCACCCGGATGGACACTGACAGTGAAATTGCTGTTTATCATCTGCCCAGCTATTAACATAGGTAAAGTCCCTTCATTACAGGCTATTAGTTTGAGATTGTAGGTGCTAATGGCCCCATTCAGGAGAGCACCAGGCACTTGCAAAACCCTGCTCATGCACAGGAATTGATTGCTATCGATCAGTCCCTGAGCACTGGCTGGATGGTTTGAAGAGGCTTTAATACTGCTTACAAGGCAGCTGGTCTCTCCTTATCTTTTGGACCTTTTTGAAGCTTATAGATAAGGAGGCCAGATTCTGTCTCCCTCCGAAGTCAGGACCCAATCAGACACGTTGGGCATGGGTGCCCTTGCCCTCTCAGATGGAAATTGCCCTCTGTGCCTGCACTGGGAAGCACAACAGGTAGCTTAGCCCACTGCTCAGGGTCTCCTCACCTCACGCAGGGCTGCGGACATGTCAGCAGATACATCCTGCATCCTAGTCAAGGGGATGGGACCATCCTCAGCTGCCCAAATTCCCTGGGTTGCAATTCTTTGCCTGCATCCCTAGTGCAAAGTGAACTGGAGAACTGCAGGGAGAACACTTGCTGCAGTGGATCTAGGCCATGGTGACATCTGGAGAACTTGGTCTTTTGTGGTTGTGCTCTAGCTGAAACTGGTCACCTGCTCCTCATTGCTCCAGGTAGATGCTTTGGGGAGGTGACATGTGTTCTCCTGATGGATGTCTCTGTGCAACCCCTGATCTACAAGTGACCTGGAGTCAGGCAATGAGCCTGCAGATGGTTTGGAGTTTAGGATTGGTATTTGTGGGCAGCAGGAGAACCTGCAAATGCTTAATTGACCATCTGAAAAACCAAAGCGTGTCTTCTAGACTCTGGTCTACTCAGGCACAAAGGCTGAGTGCTCTTTTGAAAATGCAGAGTCTCATCTCCGTGATGTGGCTTTCACTTCCATGGCTAGTCCAAGAGAGATTTTGTTGGGATTCCCAGTGTGTGTAAAACATCCCCTGCAGCATGGAGAGCAATGCGCTACGGTTCCTTGCAGCTGCTGTACCCTCGCTCTTCCTTCTCAGCTGAGAATGTGCCTAAAGGTCCTGAAGGAGTAGGATGGGATTGAGAGGGACACTGCAAATAGGGTATGCTCCTCCTGATGCAGCCTGATGGCTTATGATGTTGGCGAGAGCTCAAGGCATTGGGAAGAGCACGTGGTAGGGTGTCTGGAGTGAAGACCTACTTAAAACCAAGAGGAGAGAAAAGCAGGAGCATGGATGGATGGAGTCCAAGCAAGTTTGACCTCTGCTAGTCTCTGCTCAACATCTGAGCCACTGGGCACCATGTCCAGAGGGACCTTCGACTCCAGCATTGTGAGCTGACGTCATTTTAATTAAATTGTGTCTACCTGGCTGGGTTCCTGCTGGCGTAAGGGCTTATTCTGCAGAGTCAGCTGGGCTGCATAGGCACCAATCTCACTGCTTCTTGTATCCAGCACAGGTTTTCCCATGACATGTTTTCACTCCCTCATCATTGGCGGTAGCCCTGTCTTTTTCCTGCATCCCAGTGAGTGAGGTGGGAAGCAGATCTGGGGAAAGGCAGGGTGAAATGCTGGGCTCTGGACACCCCAATAAACACCTGGACTATGGCTGTAATGTGCTTATGTCTCTGTTTGAGGCTGGGACCGCTGTGTGAGGGCCAACCCATGGTGGGTGAAAACTTCTAGCAAGTTAATAAATCAATCAGATGCCTTTCGAGGCTGCGTGGCGTGAACTGGGGAGGAATTCTTCATGGCAATGAGTCACCTGTTTGTGGCCTGTTGGCAGACAGACCGCTGTGCTGCCTCCAATCTGCAGTCCTCCCCTGTTCAGACACCATCGGCTGGAGAAACTGCTGATGCAGCCTGCAGTGTCTGAAATGCGCCGTTGCCATCTGCCTCCCTGACGGAGCGGCTTCTTTTTTTAACCTGAGTTTGCTGAGTCTTAGTGCTAATTAGCCGCCTTTGGAATTTGTAACGTAGAAAAATGCCTGCTAAGTTTGGGATGGAGTGGGGGTGCTAGGGCACTGTACAGTTACAGGTTTGGGGTTTTTTTGAGGAAAAAAAAAATAAAGTCTAATTTGAGCGAAAACACAGATACACGGTAGTCTGATTTGCTTGATTTCTAAATTTGAACTCTTATGGCTTTGCTGTTTCCAAATGCAGTGAAAGCGTACATTTCTCTTGGTTATGACCTTACCCTGTGCAACAGTTCAGCGTGTTTTCTTAGGGGAAGGAGCTGTAGGTCATGCCCTCTTACTGGTTTGTGGGGTGGTGATGAGCTGGGGGAGCCCCACAATGTGCCAGTTTGGAGCAGATTTGCAGGGGGATGGGAATGGTGGGGGGGATGCGTGGGGATGTTCATGGTGGGTCCCAGGTGACACCTGGCTGGAGATCTGTTTCTGTCTTGGTTCCCTTTGTGGAGGAAGGAGATGAGCACACTGGGGGTGCTCTGACTGGACAGAGAGGGTGGATGAGCAGTTAGGACAGAGGGGTTTGCTTGAGCTCAGAGTAGGACAAGATGAATCCCAAGCAAGGTGGCTCAAGGTGGTTGATCTTGGAAGACTTTTTCTATCTGAATGACCCATGAGTGTTCAAGGACCCATCTCTACTCCATTTTGTGATCCCTCAGTAGGAGTTAGTGATTTAGAGTGTGGTAGGGATGTTTCTAGGTAGGGTAACAAGTCCACTTGCTGTGGGAAGGGAACACCGTGGTGTTGGCTCCAGGGTCAGGTGAACACTATGCTAAGTAGCCTTTATTGCTTTGGAAGGAGATCAGCATATGAGGTCCATCTGGGAATTTAAACAAGTACATTTATTTCAAAGTGAGCAGACTTTTTTGATCTTTGGGGTTGCATCACCCGCTTGGACCTGTAATGATCCTTGGCGCTCTATCCCATTTCTCTAGACCTGCTGCTGCCAGTGGGCAGGAGGGTGCTTGAAACAGGGAAGGTGATTGAATTTGTTTTCTTTAGGTCTGGGCCTCCTATCTGCTCTGGACATGCTGCCAAAAATTCATCCAGTCTTTATCTTAACACAAATTTTCAGCTCGTAAACTGGAGTGACAATTAGATGATGCCTGGGCAGCAAACCTAATAAGAGGCCAAGCAGAGCTGATGTTAACTGAGTAGCAGACTAGCTAGCTGAGACACCTCCCTTCTCCAAACAACTTCGGCATCCAGACATTTCACAGCAGCTAAAATAAATAAGCCCTTCTCCATTTTGTCCGTCAGGAGAGGTCCTTGCTGTGCCGGAGGAGGTATCCTGGAGCTTGCTTCCCTGGGAGAGCTGGCTGTGAGCTGCCTGTTAGTGGCTGATGCAGATCCCTGCTCCTTTTCTTGCTGCCTACAGCATGCAGGCAGAGGGAAAGTGCTCTGCCTCACTGAAGGCTTGAGGAGAGGAACACTCAGTCTTCAGAGAACTGTCCTCCTCTGCCTTTCCTGACCACATTTCCTAAGGCTTCTCTTCCGCTCTTTTTTTAAAAAATCTTCTCCTGTCTTTCTTCGAATAACTCATTCTCTTTGGGAATGGGCTCTTAATCCGTGTCCTTCTGTCTCTCTGCCTTTTGGTATTGGTCTTTGGGTTCCCTGCTGAGCCTCCCTCTTGCAATCATGACCCCGTGTTGCAAGAGAATCTGTTTTGATGTCCCCGCTTGCCTGGCATCTCAGGAGGCTTGGGGAGTGGGAGAACCTGACCATTTGCTTTCCTTAGCACTTGCCTGTTTGCTCCTGTGAATCTCCTGCAAGCAGCATGATGAAGGATGAATTGGTGGGATCAGTGAAGCTCTGTGCCCTGCCGCTCTGGGAGAGTGCCCTGCTGAAATTCATGGGGGTTATCAGGGCTTGGACTGCTGTAGAAACCGGGCTCCTTCCTGATTTAGTGCTCATTTGGTGTTCAGATGTGTATTATTAATTGCAGCCACCAAAGAGTTGGGGAAGTGGACTTTGCCCTCCAGGACTGGGATGTTTGTGCTGTTGGGACTAATTTATTTGCGCAGACGGAGCATTGCCTTCCTGTCTGTGTCTGAGCTGCTTTCCTCCCCATCAGGTAAGTAAATTGGATGGGAGAGACAGCCCATTCCCCACAATCCTTGATTGATGGATTTTGCTCTGAAGTTGTTCTGTGCCACTGGACAAAGAAAAGGAGCCTGTACAGCTGCTAAGTGAAAAACTGGTCTCCTCCTATTTTTGAGAACTTGCTTATAATTGTGCGTCCCTGCTGTGGCACGTTAACTTAAACAAAACCTGTACCTGGCAGGATATTACAGGCAAGAAGCTGCAAATGCTTCCAACTTCAACCTTCTGCAGAACCTTTTAGCTTGGCCTGTCAGCTGAGTGGCAGGAGGTATCAGTGGAATGCAATCATGTTTTGCTGATGTTCTTGTGGCAGGGATTTAGTATCCTTCCTGCATTTATATTTTTGTAGTTTGTCTTCTCCAAGTTTCCCCCCCACCTTCCTTTTCCATCTTTGCCATCTTTGTGTCTCTTCTCCTGTCCCAGTGGCTGTGGCCTGAGGGCCTGGTGGTTAGAGGATTACCCTAAAGGATCTGCGAAAGTAATCAGGCTAAGAAAACCCAGCCTGTTTCCAGGAAGCAGATGTTCATGCTGTGGGGTTGCATCTCCACTGGGAAAATGCATAGAGATCTGCGAACAGAAAAGGGTTGAAGATGTTGTGCTCTTGTCTCCTTAGCTTCCCATGGAGTCCAATCAAGCTGGGTAATGCAGAGAATAGCTCTGTTGCAAAATTGGAAGGATATGGGCAATGTAGCCAGAAGGAGCACAAAGGATGAAGGTACTCAGGACATGTGAAATGCAGCAAGGCTTTTTTTCTGAAATCATTGCGCTTTAACTAAATAGTGATTCTCTAGGCCGATCTATTCTTCAGATTGGAGAAGCTCAGAAGATAACAAAGTCACCAGTTTTAGGGAATATCTGGATGTAAGATCTCAGGGCTAAGGGAGAACCTCAGCCTTGTTTTAGCTGATGGACTGTGCACCTGATTTCACCCCATGATGACTAGAAGTGATCTGTGCCAGTGGGATGTTGCCTCCTCAGGTCTGTAGCAGAGACTAAGGGCTACATGTTGGAAGGAGCTGAGTTCTCCAGGGCAGTTTGTGGAGAGCCTCTACAAGTTAGGTTGGGGCTCATGGTGGCCACTGTGGCAATGCTGGTGGCAAAGCCTGTAGTGGGAATGAAGTGGAAGATACCAGCTCCTCCTTTGCAAGTATGCCGGTATTAAATTGTTCCAGTTCTCCTCAGGATGCCAGGAGCTTGGCTTTCTGCTTGTAATGGTTAATTCTGCTGTAAAAATCACATTCTTGGTCGCTTGGGAGTTGTGCTGCAGAAGTGTCTCCAAAATAATAAATGGCTTTCAAACTCAGAAAGAACAAGTGTTATAGATTACACTTCTCCCCCACTTTCTTCTTTTTGTCTCAACCAAATTCATATTGCAGAACTTTAAAAATACACAGTCTAATCTCCCTGAAACCTAAAACCATTGATCTTTCCTGTGGGGCTTCATGGATGTGTTTCATTTTTGCAGTGTAGCTGTCATCTTGAAGATCTGTGATTAAAGTAAGTCTTTTTTCCCTCAAAACCCATTTTCATCTGGTGGTGAAGCTGTGGTGAAGCGTTGAATTGGTGCAAGATTCATAGCAACTTTGGTATTAGGAACTAGAATTTACTAGTGCTTGTTTGCCACCAAGTACCTACCTTACCATCAGTGCACTTGATAATGTTTAGGTTATGCCACCATGATGTTCTGGGGGTGAGGGGGAAAGAAACACTTCTGGGGATTAAAAAAAAAAGGTTGGTTGCAGGTAAATAATTCTTTTTTCTAAAGCCCATCCAAACAAAATCAATTTGGGGGCTATTTTGAGCTATGAGAAAGTGTGCTCTTTTTCTGCAAATATGTTGATTGTGTGTTATAATACCTAATGGCTTCTTTCCCAGTGATTTGGGTCCCTGTGAGGACAAGTCTTCAAGCCAATTAGATGCTGGAATAAAAAAACACTGGAGGGAGAAGCTTTGCCTGCGTGGGATGCTAAACTTCGGTAAAATATGTTAAGGTATACTGGCAAACAGGGAAGGATCCCACTTGAGGGTAGAGGAGTGGGTCCATGCCATTTTGTGCTGTTGGGATGTCATCACACATGCACAAGTCTGCCCATATGTCACGAATTGGCCTGTTTGATCCTTTTTCTTTCCAGGAAACTAAATGAAAGCGTGTATCCTAACTGTGAGCGAGGGAAATGTGTTTTTGCAGGGTTCTTGTTCTAAGCTATGCCTTTTGGTGAGGTGCTGATCTCTGGGCACAGCTCCTGCCATAACTGAAGCCATTGCAGGGGCTTGTTTCAGGGTGGGAGCATCAGGGGCTGGCCCGTGGGTGGCAGTGCCAGCGGGGCTGTGCAGCGTGAAGGTGCACTGTGTCCTCATAGCATCAGCAGCAGAGGAATCTTCTCCCAAATGAAATTGTTGCTTTGAAGTCTCCTTCATACCTTGGAGGCCTTGTGCTTTTGCAGAAAGGAGGTGGCACCAGTCTGCTCTGCATCAAAAGCTGCTTTAGAGGCTTTACTGGGAGGTGCAGCAGAGGCCAAAGTCTGATGTGGGATCTCTCTGAATTCTTCATGTTGAGCATTTCATATGTACAATAGACTTGGTCTTAAGTTTGCACGCTTGGCACTGGCCATCTGCCTAGCGTAGAGCGTGGCTCTGTAAGGCTCCTGGTTAGTAACCAGTGGGGAGAGCACACAGCGCTAAGCTCAGCCTTCCAGTCTCTTGGGAAGGAGGAGATGAGGCATTTTATCCCAGTAACAGGCACGCTCATGTTTGGTGGCTGCAGGGACTTTCTTCTTGTCAGAGCCTGTGCTTTTAACCTCAAGGCAGAAGTTTGTGAAACTACGGGTTTACTGAAGAAGAATTTTGCTTTATTGTGCCCTCTGCTTGATCTTCAACTCGATACCTGAATTATATGGGCATATGAGGATTTACGGTACAGGACAGGAGAAGCGCTAGGCAGGGCAGGTAGGACACTGGTTAAATGGATCGTAGTGATTCGTAAATGTCACCTTGCCTTCCGGATATTTACATAAGTAGAAATCAGAGTAAATATTTGTATTAGGGTAGACCCTACCATTATGCCAGCTGATGTATGGACTTGGGAAGAGGTGATGTCGCCTGCCAGTGTCATCTTGGCAATGTAAGTGGGGGCGAATGTTCCTATTTACCCTCTAGGTCTTGGAGTAGATTTATTTTTTAAATGTTGTTGAATCATTTGAATGTGGGGTGGTTTGTTTTTTTTTTCTTTCAGCTTTGAGGTCAGAGTTATTTGCCCTCCAGATTAAAACCCAGCTTTCAAAACCAGAATGAATTTATGGAGTGTGGTGCATTTTAATTAGAACATTTAATTAGGAGAGAATTCATGAGAGTGGGTCTTGTTTTAAAACGATCAAAGACGTTAAATGAAAACAAAAGGGGAAGGAATTATGGAGAAGCATAAAAGATCGTTTATTTTGGGTATCTCCTCTAGCCATCAAAGGAGATCACTTTCTGTCCTGTGCTTTTTGTTCCAAAAATAGCTAAGGTGCTGTCTGATTTCTGCAAGTCGATGTTGATCTCTCTTTGTAATTAACTATGAAAACAAATTGCACAGTTGGGAGAGGAGAGAAGTGTGTGTCAGCAGGCTGCTGAAGATAGCTCAGGTGTGTAAAATGGCTACTCCATCTCACCGCCGACTGCCCTGGAAATAAAGCTGTGGATTTCTTGCTTGTGTTTAATGTCTGTGTCATCTCCCTGGCTTCTTGCTGATGGTCATTTTGCATGTGTGACAGATGAATCTCCTGAGACTTCTGCCCATCTCCTCTCTGAGCTGTGTTAAGATCTCCTTGCTTTTGGTATCAAAGCATGAGTAGCCAATGTCGGCATCATCTTTTTCTGAAGAGCAGTGAAGGAGGCAAGGAGGTGGTTTTCCTGACAAAATACTTCTGTCTTGCTGTCTCCAAGCAGCAAATCGTGCTAGGTACTGATGCAAGGGTGAAAGACTAACCTGCAGGTCCATCAAAGGGTTTGCCCTCCTGATTCCTGCTCAGCTATGTGCCTTCCCAGAGACTTCATGGAAGCTTAAAACCCAGCATCTCTTTGCGGACCTAAACTGTATTTTTAGTACACTAGAACAAGATCTGATGTCCTCAGGAAATGAAGTCACTGACTTCACTGCATCACCAGTTTCTGCCATGGAAACAGTTGGTGAATTAATGCAAGTTTTGCACAGGTTTAACAGCCATCCTCCTCTTCAGAGTGAGGGGTGGGAGGAACATTTTCTATTAAACTCAGAATTGTTGTCTTAAGTTATTAATTCCTTGCATCCTAATGTATTTATCTCTGGCTGCAGTGAGGAGTGGAGAGCTTTGAAATCTAGCTAGCTCAAAGGATGCTTTCTGCACAGGGGAACAAAGCAGCATTGCTTTAGTAGGACACTGAATTTAAAGGCTACTTTACATACAGTGTGCGAGCAGCATAGCAGAGCCTTGCTGCTGGTTTTGAGGGTGTGCAGGTCCTTGTGTCCTTCAGGAGATGCTGTGTGTGTTATAGGTTCTGTGTACATGGAGTGTGCAGCTCCTTGTGCTTCATGCAGGTGAGGTCAGGACCACCACCGGCAGTCACCAAGCTGTCCTGGCTGCTTGGGACTGATAAAATGCAGAGGCACTGGAATGGTGGCAGTGGAGGCTGTAGACCCTCCCCACCAACGTACTCTCCTTGTCTGTTTTTCTCAGGTGTTATAGCAGGCAGGAGAACGTTCAGTCCTAAAAATCCAGACTTCAGGACCTGATTTTATCAGGAGCAGGCTTAGATTTGGGATATTTGTTAGTCTAATCGCACTTGGTTTGTCTCTCTGCCAGCTTTGCAGTACATCTCCCTTGATAACCCTGGACACGTAGGAGCACGTTGCAGGGTGCAGCATGTGTCCCAGTGCCAAGCACTCACCTGCCCGCTGTCCATGGGGTGCATGAGGGTGAGCTGCTGTGAAGGGGTGCTGGTTTGGCTGTGTGGCTGTGAGCCCCGTCCCCCTTGGGACCTTTTCAGACCGTGTTGTGCGGTTGGCCAGGCTTTCTGAAGCTGTTTCCATCCCCGGTTCCTTGGGCTCGCTCTTGGCCAAGAAAACATCAAGTTGCTGAAATTATAAGCCAGGATCATACTATTTATGTTGGAGGAATGGCGCAGTTTACATAGACGGGCTCTTTGCAAAAATCAGCTTACGCTGGCTTTTAGCAGTTGAAGTGAACAGCTGTAGCAAGTTAGAGATGTTTAAAGAGGGTCCAGCTTGAGAGCGGTGTGCTTCTCCGTCATGATCACGGGCTCTCAGCAAGCAGCAGATGTCTCTGACCGGGTTTTGACGGGGTTCGAAGCAGGAGCAGTGTGGGACAGGAGGCTGAGCACCACGCTCCCCGTGAGGAGCTGGGATCCTGAGGGCCTGCTGGGTTGTTTATCCCCGTCCCAGCTCCAGGCCCAGCCATGAATAACAGGCAGGGCCCTGCTGCCTCCATCCAGCTTGTGTTGAGCAATGCCGTGGCGCTGGCTTGACTTTTCTGGCCTTGCTGGAGACCAGATCTCCTTGGCGTGGGTTTCTGAGCTCTGCTGTTCCCTCGTCCTCCATTACATGTGAGCCTTGGGGTGGTCCTCCTGCCACCACAGCCTTGCCCCCCACTGCAGACCCGCTGAACTGGGAGCAAAGATGAGTTTCAGCTTGAAAATCCCTGGGAGCGAGTGGGGACTTGGAGGCCGGTTTGGGTGTGGTGGAGGAGCTGGGGGAGTTCGGGCTCCATTCTGCTCTCGGCTCTGGTCTGAACAGGTTTTGATGCACTGGTCTGGTCTGGCAGCAGGGTCTGGAGGGTGTGTGTGGCATCCCTGTCTAGGCATGGCATCTGGCAATGTGTGGGAAGGTGTTGGATTTCTTGGTCCATGGGAGAGCTAGGAAAAAAAAGACAACTGCTGGGCAGATGTGTCCTCTTTGAAGTGGCTTGAAGGGTCTGTTGGCCCTCAAAGAGGGGAACTCTCTCTAAACGCAGCTGCCTTGTCTCTGTGGATGTGAATGGTCCCAAAACCTCAGCGAGTTTTTGCAGGGTGAGCTCAAGCTCCAGCACCCAGGCCCTAAATGGGTGCTGGCACTGCTGGAGGAGCCAGTTGCCTCTCGCCTCTGGCCCTTCCCATGGCCCAGGAGCTGGAGGAGGCTCTCGCTCTGCTTTCCCTTCCAGTGTCAGACCTCCTTCGGACAGAACTGACTGTCCATGTTCCCCTGCTTTTCTTGCTGGCACCTTTGTCCCAGCATCAGTAAATGTGTTGAGTCGGGAACTAGTTTCTTGCACCTGTTGGCATGTTTTCTTCGTAGAAGCCATTTCTGTGGGCGCTGTAGCTGTGTTTGTAGGGAGCAGGCTGGCTCGGGTCTGGAAACAAGCATTTTTAAGGCAGTGAGGGAAGGAAGATGTTGCAAATATGATTAACGGCAGTGGGTGTGCAACTTAAAACTTCTTTTTGTTGTTATTTGATCTTTCTCCTGCAAACTCAGCAGCTGACTTCTCGAGAAGATAAACACATGGGAGGAGAACGGAGAGGGGCTCTTTGGTCTTCAAAAGCAATTAAATGTTGAATGTCTGACTTGAGACATCTTGAAGAGGCCCAGATTTCAGCAGGAGGGTGTTCATCCTTTTCTTTAAAGCAGGCCCTGTTTCAGGGCTCTCAGATGGACAGCAGCAGTTGCAAGTCACTTGGGCAAAGCATGTTTTCTTACAGCAGGGGCTGTGTGGAGCTGTGCTGGTCAAAGGCAGCTCACATCAGGGCTACATTCTGTCATACAGTCTATATTTTGGTTGTGTTTTGCATTCACCTCTCTTGCTTTAAAATAGCTTGAAATATAGCTGATGTTGATAGAAGTTGATGGGCATGATCAGAGCTTTGGGTCCAGGTGACCGCGAGGAGATGTGTTTGATGCCACAAAGTTTCTGAGAAGGTGGAACCGCTGAGATGAGTCAGTGGGTCATGTTTTTCGGGCATGTAGATGAGTCTGGCTGCCGGCATTTCTGTAGCACTGGCCTGGCAATGGTCAGCCCACAGAGGACAGGGGCTGCTGCTGGTGAGCTGGTGCTCGAGCTGTTCCCAGCGGTGGCCCTGGATGAAATTTGGCATTCCTTTGAAACACGAGGTGGCCGCCACATGCTGAGGTGGCTGGCAGGAGGTGAGAGCAGAGCACAGGCCAGAAGATCTCTCTGCCTGGCTGGACCCAGTTTCTGATAGCGTGATCCAGCCAGAGATGCCGTCTGTCTGTGCAGGCTTGTACTGGCTGTTTGCCATTTCTGAAAGGGGTCCTCCCATGTCTCATGCTGCCCCACTTTGGGGTGGTCCCCTGTTGTTTAGCCTAATTTGAAAAGGGATCCGAAAAGACTGAGTCCGTCAGCTGTGTCTCAGTGTGTGAAGGACAGCCTAGAAATCATCTGAAGGGACACGGAAATCGCTCTTGTTTGGACACTTCCATGTGCAAGGAAGGTGAATGAGGGCCAGGCTGCTGTCCCCTGAGACCCTCTGCTCTCCAGTGTCCATGCAACAAAAAAGTCTCGAATTCAGTCAAAGCTGAGGAACTGGGCAAAGTTTACACAGAGGCTCGGTGCAGACTGTTGTTCCTGGTCCAAGGAACATGGTATCTGCTTCTGAAAACAGCCAGGGGCAAATTGTCTCAGATCCAAGTCGGAGGCAGAACAGCAGGGCCTCTCACCAGTGCCAGTGAACTTTTGATACGCTTACTGGCTGAATCCCGCATTTGGAAGGTAAATCCTGGGGGGAAATTGCATCTATTACCTAAGCAAATGCTGTTTGAGAGGAATCCCTCTTGCCTGCTGTTTGCTGTCTAAAAGTTATGTGTCTTTTTCAGTGTAGTCCTCCAAGATCTCTATTAGTCACTGGAGAGACTGGTGCTGCCCAGAAGCGATGCTAACCCAGTCTTTTGGGGTATGTAGGTGATTTTCTTGCAGTTGGTGGTAGAGGAGTCGTGTCCACTGGCATAGAGCCTCAGTGGGTAGGAGATGAATCCCACCAGCAGCCATGTGAGTGGGAAACAGACTGCTCCATTTTGGGGTGAATTTGGTTAAATTGGCACAATGTTCCCATAGACATGAGTCCTTCCTGCTGGTTGTCACCCTGAATCTGAAGGAGATGGCCCTCCTACCATAAGAACTGTGCAGGCCAGTTGAATCTAGCGCCCCTGTCTGAGTGTTGATCACACGAGAGCATTAGCGTGAGTGAACCTTGAAAGCACACAGTCTTCCAGAGGTAGGGGAATGTACTGGGAAGTCTGGAGGAAGAAATGGGTGACTCATTCTTTGGGAAGATTTTTTGTCTCCCCACATCTGTTACTCTGCCTTCTCCTGCCTTTTCTGCCCCAAATTTGCACTTTGTCATTAAAACCAGGAAAGAAAAATCCCAGTAAGTATATGACATTTTATAAAAGTGCTCTCTGTGCTCTTAAAATCCAACAGTTTTGCTGTACGGCGTTCATCTGTAATCAATTAGAAGGCTTTCTGATCAACAGAAGCTGGAGGTTCTGCTCCCTGGAGCTTAGCACTCCGCACGAAGAGGTGGGATTGCCTGGCGCTTAGTCTGCTTTCACCTGAAGAAGGAAATTGAAGCAACAATGAATGAAACTCAGTGAGGCAGAATGAGATCAAAAAGCTCCAAACTTGCTTGTTAGCCCTGTTCCAGCCCCATTTCAGTGGTATTAAAGCAGATGGTCCAGATGCAGCTTCCAGCTCAGGAAGTCCTGAAGCTGCTTGCCAGAAGTAGGGAAGAAGTTCTTATTGTGCCTCTCTAGGGGCTGTCAGCCTCTGTCAAAGACAAGATAGAGGTGAAAGCTGTGGTCCAGTGCAGACTGGCTCGTCATGTTGGGGTCCTCTGAGATGTGATGCCAGTGGTAGGATTGAGACGTCAGGTACCTAAGCGAACCTAGCCTAATTTCCCCGCCCCCTCAGGCCCACGAGGTGCTCACCTCCCCCTCCTGAAACCAGCCCAGTGTTGCACAAATGCCTGGTTATAAACCTAAGGGAGCAAAACTTTCTGGGGACAAAACTTTGCTTTTGTGCTGCTTGGAGCCTGCTCTGGTTCCTCTGCAGTGCAGGGACTTTCACAAAGGCCTTGATTCCCAGTTGCCCCATGGGCTTTGGAGATGGCAGCAACTTGGCGAAGGGGAAGAAGGAAAAGAAAACTTAAGCTAAATACTAGGAGGAAAAGAAATCTCTCCCAAGTTGGGATAGATAATCTGAGTATTTGACTTCTTAAAAAGAGGGACTGAAACCTGCTGAGATGTCAAAAACTAGGATGGGCCAAAACTGGGACATGATCGTGCAAGGAGGGATCAGTTCTGGATGTTCTTGGCCACCGAAGCGGGTCTCTTCCCTCCTCGCTCCTAGGAGAGCTGGCTCTGTAGAAAACCTGTCCAAGGCTGGCTTCAGCTTCACTGCAATTGAGAGCAGCAGCAGAAGCATCATCCTGTCCAGTGGCCTGGGCATTGGGATGTTTCCTTCCTTGGAAGGGGGCAGGAGCATAAAAATTACAAATAAAAGGCAGAAGGGCTTTCGAGAGGGTAATAGAGTGTAAGATGGAGTATTAAGCCCATCTCCAACCATAATTAAACCTGCAGTTGGAGGGTCTGTCACATTGCTTCAGACCCTTGGAAAAAAAAAAATACTCAGTTGTTAGCTTCATTAGTAATTAAATGTCCAATTACTGTATGTAATGTTTCTGCTTTGCTGAACTCCACAACTGCATTCATAAACAGCCCTAAGGAAGGCCTCTAATCTGTGCCATTGTTCTTCAAGTGGTTTGCACATGCAGAAAAAGAAAAGAAAAATCAGGCAGACATTTATAATATGGAAAGGAAAGGGGGAAGGGGTGGGAAGAGGAGGAAATCAAATCAGCGTCTTCCACCTCCCTCCCCCCCTCGAGGTAGGATCTCTGCCAAGCCCACAGAGAAGCCCTCAGGCCCCTCGAGCATGCAAATGTAATTTTCTATCCAGACAACACACTATTTTTTTTTCTTCTTCTTTTTTTTTTTTTTTTTTTTTTATAAAATCGCCCCCCCCCC
>VYXH01002133.1:21969-85528 GCA_013397275.1 Burhinus bistriatus
AACCCCCCCCCCCTTGCAGAAAACCTCCTCAAATCCCTGAATGCACAGCAGAAGCAAGGAGAAAATTACAATGAAAGGAGGAGAGACGGGAGGGGGAAAATAAAGCGGCAGCAGCAGCCCACAAACAGAAGGAGAGATGGAGGGAGAATTGAGATGAATATGCAGTGTCCAGAGTTTAAATAGACATAAAAGATAATGAAGGTGGGGAAGGGGGGGTGGAGGGAGGGGAGATTGTAATCAAACAAAATGATTTTGGTCCTCTTCAATCATCCCTGGTTTGCAGGCTGTCATTTTATACAAATTAGAGCCGGGGTAATTTTATGAATATTCACTGGGATTGAAATCACGTTCATTAAAGGGAAGGCGCCCTTCTCGGGGCCCACTGTGTCGCTCCGGCTTTTGTTCGCCTGGAACAACAGGAAAGCCACTTGCGCGGTGGATGAGCGCTGGATCCGTGTCCCCCTCCCCTCCTCGCCCCCGGGGGGGCTAGGGCTGGGGTCCCGGGTGGATGCTGGAGGCGGCTGGGTGCTCCGAGGGATGGGTTCCCCCCTGCCCAGGGCAGGGTGGCCTTCAGCTTTGGGGCGAGAAGCAGAGGACTGGCTGGAAATGCCCTTCTGGGGGATAAGAGCCGTAGCCTGGGAATTGGCTCTTCGCCTCATCTGCAGCGGGAGGGGGGACAACTGCAAGTGCTGTAGCCTTTAATTTCCAGGCAAGCCCTTATTGAACCAGTAATAGCTTGAAACCATTTGGAATTAAATAATTGCCACATTTTTACATTTTTTTTATCCCCCCCCCCGCCTTCAAGCCTGGCTGCTGAATTGAATTCTTCTTCCTGCTCCAGAGTCCAACCCAGGTCTGCCTTGCACATGTCTGGCACCACGCTGGGGTCGGTTCCTCTCATACATAACCAATCAAAGACGTATTCAGGGCCGTTTTGAGGAAACCGGGGATGATTATAAATTGAGAGATCCAAGCCTTTTGCTGACTGCTCACTCTCGCATATTATGAAATTTCTCTTAGAAGGGCAGACAAAGCCTTTTGAGCCCGTGTGTGGTGATGGCCTCGCTTGGATGTCTGGCTTTAACTGCTTCACAATGTTGGCCTCTCCTTTCCAAAAAAAAGGCAAACGTATCCTATTGTCGCATGTCAAGTACCCAAACTCCACCATTCAGCAGGCTAGTGATGGCTGTAACCCATCTTTGGGTTGTCACGGTAATGCAAGGAGATCGCTCTGCCACTTGGTAGCCGCTGGCAGGAGGAAGACAAAGCTGACCTATAGAAGAAATGTTCATTTAAATATTTGATTGCATCTTAGCCTGGCAGTGGGATGGCTTATCCCTTCTCCAGGACAGCTGGAATGCAAGCAAAATCAGAGTAACTGGGTGTCATGTTTGGTTATCATTGATGAAGCCATCTGTAATAAATTGCAGTGTTGTGCTTGGGTCGCCCAGGGAAGGAGATGTGATGGCTGGGGCGGTTGGGACCATTTTTCTGCTGCTCATGGGAGCAGGTTCTCCATCAGCCCAGGGCTGGCAGTGCTGTGCATCTGTGTGCTAAACCCAGGCGAAAGCAAGAAATCACCTGGTGGGGACCAAAAGCATTTTTTTTTTCTTTTTAGAGCTTATCTTTTTTTTTCTTTTTTTCTCTTTAGAGCTAAAAAAGGATTAATTCAAATCTGAGGCAGCCAGCCCTGCCAATTCAATGGTTACACAGGTAGTCAGAGTCTAGCTTGAACGTTACAGTCAGAACAGCTAACTTAACCTAACCAAAGGGAATGTTTGGGGTTTTTTTGCTGAATGTGGGAACATCACTGGGGCAGAGTGCAGAAAAGTGGTTGCACATGTAGTGGCAGAAGTTTCCTTCTGGAATTGGAGTGACTGTAGCATCTGCCTGCACTGTGGAGGGTCCTGCCTTCTCCAGATGATAAACCAAATGCAAAGGACTGACAGATATTCTCTTGGTTTAGTCAGCGTTTTCCCAGCGCTCGGCTGAGGCCGCAGGGGTTTGGTCCAGTAGCACTTACTCTAAAAGACCAGCTCTGGTAGAGCAAGGTGTTGGGTTCTGCTACCAGCACTGGTTGTATGTTGGACTCGGATGTCATCTCAGGTCCCTCTGCTTGCTGCTTGGCCAAATAAAACTTGACTTTCCTTCTTCTGTCCTGCCCAAACCTTCCCATAGAAGATACTGCCCCACCAGTGCAGTGGCTATTCCCCAGCCTGGTGCTGTTAATGGCAGGGCTGGTCAGGTCATCTCCACCATGAGGGGAGGCCAAGTGTATGCTCTTCATCAGAGCCACAACACTACCTCTGGCTACCCTAATTCAACACAGCCTTGTATACAGATAATACTTCAAGGCTTTGATGTGGGAGGTGGCACGTGCTCTTAGGGGTTGTTGGGCCATGTGGTTTTGAACTTAGCACCCCTGCTGGGGGGCCTTGTCTGTTGGGTGCTTGTAGGCATCCTTGGCTTCCTGCAGGCCTGATGTAGAGCAGTAGAGCTGCTTGTGTGTTTTTTATCCAGGCTTTTCCTGTTCTGGCAATGTTTTGTCTTTGAAACGCGTCCCAAACCCCCACAGATAGCTCCCCCTTGAACTGCGAAGTGCTGGGGGTTGTGCTTAGGGAGCTCATTAGAATCAGAGGCTCCCTGCGGTGTTGGGGTCAAAGAGGAGGAGTGGGCTGATGGCTTTAAGACATGGGCTGAAACGGTTTCCTGTCTGTTGTTGTTGTCCTCGTTGCTTGGATTGGTGCATGTGTGCTGGCCAGGCCCTGCAGACCTCAAAACCCAGATGAACTGGAGCCAATACTCTCCTGTGTGATGGGAGTCCCCAGGGACCCGCGGGTGAGTGTGAAGCTGAGGTTCTTGTAAGGGGGAGGGACATAAAGGTCAACCCTATAACCCTCAGCTTCACAGGACAGGTCTGTAGAAGGTCAAATACACTTCAGAACTTTAAGGTCCCTGGATCCAAATGAGAAGAAAACCAGCCCAGCCTGGCTGGCAAAGTTATTTGTGGTGGAAAAGCCCAAGAGGACCCAGACGACACACCAAGGAGAACAAGATCTAAGACCGGAGATGCTGCTGCCACCTGGCTAGGTTGGTTTTCTTCTCCTTTGGATCCAGGGACCTTAAAACTTCTGAAGTGTATTTGACCTTCTAGAGACTCATCTTTTCTGTCTGCTGGGATGTATCTGTGAGGAAACTTCATCCTGGACCTGTATGATCTAGGTTGCTTTCAGGTCCTGTAAGTTGGAGACATACAAGAACTTCTTGAGTCGTGGTAGAGGAGAAGGGGCTGTTTATTAGGTCTGTGTTGGGAAGCCTTTTTCTGTCTCTGTGTAGGGAAGCAGAAATGTTCTTGGTTTTTTGTGTTTGTGTTTTTGTTTTTTTTTTTTTACTCAGCATTCGTTTGTCGTCATCCTAGATTTTGAGCAAAGCTAAGAAGAAAAGTTCTCAAATGGTTCAATATTTTGTTATGATACCAGAAATGAGGAGTCTTTCCAACAGAAAAGATAATCCCTTGTCTCATTAAGTTTATGACTTAAAAAAACTCCTGCTGGCCATTTGCTGTGGGGACCATTTTCCGAGGCAGCTTCTTGGGTTTTGAATGGTTTCATCCCTCAGTGCTTCTTTTGAGTGGAAAGTTTAAAGATGCGTCATCATGCTTGAGCAGGGTGATAAACTGTAAAGCAAATCTGGAGAGCCTTAGAAAAGGGCTGTACAAAATGCAGATGCAGGGGATTAGAAAACAGAACTGCACTACATCCAGTGATAAGTAAGGTCGAACTCAGCAATTTCTGAGCTATTGCACCAGGGACAAGCAGGGAATGACTGCTTTTTTGGCTCCAGCAGCAGGAGCAGAGGCAGAGAAGTATCTAACGTGGGCTTGCGCCTTGGGTGCTGCACGTTGTCGTGGTGGTCAGCAGCGTTATCCTGTAAGGGTTGGGGGTAGCAGGGAGGGGAATTACATAGCAGTGTGTTGGTGGGGGCTGTAATCTTGTCAGCTGTTAACCAGACAGAGCAGAGCGATTAAAAACATCCCCACTGGTCAAGTGTTGTATGCTCCAAAATGGCATTTCCGTGGATGAAATATGGCTGCTGGCAGCTGTCTTTTGCTGCTGTTTGGGAGATACAAAGGGAGAGGAGGGAATTCTGAGCAATAATGATGCTTTCAGGTAAGGAAAATCCAATGCACAGCTCGCAGGGAATGTACTCAAGGTGTCAGTGTTGGAGGTCAGAGAGCCCCAAACCAAAACTCAGAAGTACGGCTTTGAACGGTGGCTAAGAGAAAATCAACTCCTGCCTGGACACAGGACCTCCTGGAGCAGGGGAGGCAGGAAGGGAAGCCCTGGCCTGTGACTCTCATCTATTAGTCCTCTGATTTCTTTTCTGCCATCTGTCTTGGCCTAATCAAGGTTTAAAGTTTTGCTCTTTCCCCAGGGCTCAAGTTGCTCCCTTCTGGCTGAGGGCACCACGCACCTTGAGTTTGTTCCTGGAGGGCCTGCCTTGCTTTTGCACTGCTGATCATCACTTGTCTGGGCAGCTTTGCAAGGTTTTTGTTTTGCTCAGAAAGTAAGCTCCTGTTGAATATTCAGCCCCAGCCTCTAGCTCAGGGTTTCCTGCACAGCCCTTTCCCAATGGGATGGCTTTCGTGCCTCCTCCTTTGGCTTGCTCGTCTTACTGGAGAAGCAAAGCTGCCGTCAGTCCCTTGTGTGCTGGGGTAAGATCTGTTGACGTATCCTGAGGCTAGAGTTACTTTCTCTTTCCGAGTAGTTCCCAGGGCACAGATTACAAGTGCTATGATAAAAACGTTGAGTCAGATGTCTTTATTTGTTTTCTGCTGTGATCAGGTCTTTCATCGTTTGCCTCTTGCTAACCAGGGAGCTCTGAGAATTGGATGGGTTTTCGAATTTGTGTCTACCCCAAAAGCTGTGTAAATTTAGTCCAACGCAGTGCTTGCCATTGGCCCAGCCTCACAAAGCTTAAAGCTCTCTGGCTCCCTTTGACTTAGGGAGTAGCTATGCAGGCTTACCATCTTGCTGGAGCTTGTTGGTGGACCAGAGCAGCTTCCAGATCTTCTTTTTGTTTGAGATGAGCCTGTACTTATATTGACTTCAAGCAAGATCAAAGTTGCAGCACTCTGGTCCACTTGATGCTTTTCCTCTCCTAGCACCTCTCGCCACTCATTGCTGCCATAACACGTGATAAGAACATGTCTTGAGTGTATGAAAGAGACAGTGTGAACAAGCTGCAGGGGCAACACAGCTGTGTGAAATAGGTTCATTGTAGGTGTAAAGCTGACGAAAGGGACCATTACGCTCTCTTAAGAAGCTTCTATGTCTTCTCTATCAAGGAAAGTGTCTTCCAGGAGGTCTGGGGGAGTGGAGACTAGTCCGTTGAGTGATACATGGGATATCCTCTTGCTTGGGATGCCTAGGGTGCAAAGACACCTGCATGCTCCATCCTGTTCCTGCCAGGTGTGTCCCAGCAAGATGGGAAGCCATGGATGTGGGTCTCCTTTCCATTTCCAGCTTCTTGTGGGAAGGGACGGGGAATCCTATAAGACTGTTCCACTGGATCTCTTTTGCTGTTTCTTTCTCCTAGTTTCCTTTCCGAAGACTGTCCAAAAACATGAATATTTTGTGATGGACTGTGAAGGACTTGAGATTGAAAGCTGTAAAATGCACATCAGCCGCTCCATAAACGTCAGAGATGCTGCGCAGAAGCACGGCTACTTGAGTTTAGCCAGTTCTGTATATCAGGTGATCCCTGCAGATTTATTAGATGTTTCAAAATGGATTTGAAATAACTGGATTTAGTGTTTCTGGCGATTCCTTGAACCGTCTTGTGTTTCAGCCAAGTTGCATAAATGTGCCAGTCATGGGCTGCGGTGTATCAGCCAACTTAGCAAATGGTTTTATTTATAGCTGAAAGAGTAAAGCCAAGGAGTATAAATCCTGAAAAAAGTATAAACTGTATCGTGGAAATAATAAACTTCAAATTCATGGAATTTCTAATGTTCCACTGATGGCTAAAAAATCTGTTTAATGGCCGCTGAGTGATATTTGGCTGCAAAGCAGAAACCCCAAAGTTGTCTTAACTCAACAGTGATATTTTTTAGTGTTTCTTTATGTGCTGGCGCTGAGTCTCTCTGCTGAATGATGGAAAGTTGACCTTCTCCGCTGCATTTCTGCAGCGACCAGATAAGATTTCAGATCACAGCTTTGCTTTTTCTGTTGATGATCTATGGCTCTAGCTGTTAGATGTTGGTCGGTTTATCTGGAGGATCGGTTGCGTGCCTAGCTGACTTTGGGGGTGTGAAAGATGTTCAGTGCTGAAAGCAAGTGCAGGGGAAGGAGCTGACGATCGGAGAGTGGATCCTGTGCTTTCAAGGCATGGCTGGCCAGCCAAAGGAGGTCCACCCATGTCTTCAGAGATACCAGTACGTGTTGTATCTTGAGAGGTAAGAAGAATCTGTACTATTGAAAAGGCATCCTCCTCCTTCATCTCTCCTCTGCACTGAAATTGCTAATGATAGTGTATTTTTAAGCTGATGATTGTTGTATTCTTTTTTGAGGTGATTCATTAAAGTTTAAGGACCTGATTGCACATCCTTTCCTCCTAGGTCAGTGTCAGGGCAAACGTGTTGCGGGGGCCTCCTTGCTACATGGATTATTTAGGTGGCAATGTATAGGACCTGCGTGTGCATGTAACAGCTACTGATTGGCAAATTTGTGTGTAGGTGCATTGTCTTGGGCAGTGTTGGTCAGGGATGGTTTGCAACAGCCTGAAGCTTGGGGTCCCCTTTCTGGGTTGGAGGTATGGAAGGAATGGTGACAGCAGAAACCATTGAGGCTTCATGGTCCCCAAGGCAGGGGGTTGCAGCCTGATAATGTTTTAAGCATTGCAGTGAGCTTGGGGTGCTTGTGTGGCCGTTGGCCCAGCCCAGCTAACCAGCGCTGATGTAGCACTGGTAGCCATGGTGTGTCCATCCACACTGTATCTGCAGGTGGTGGTTGAGTCACCTACCTGACTGTGGGGTCCCTCATGGTTGGGTGCACCTGGCCCCAGACAAGAGCTCTCCCAGTGCACCAGGATCGTTCTTCTTGGTCGCTCATCTGTTCTTGTGCTTTGTCAGCCTGGACCAGCCAGGCATTTTGTGCATGTGGCTGCAACTTCCCATTCGAGAGATGCTCTCAAAAAACCTAGTTCTGTTTTATTTATTTAATTTTCTTTAATTTATTTTAGGGCTGAGCTCAGTTAAGCAAGTTTGAAGTTTCTCTGGGTTCTGGTGATTGACATTGTGTTTGAACACTGCATTCAAAGCTAATACTTCTTGCAGATGCCGAGATAAGTATCTGTAAATCTTTGCATTTACCGTTATCCCCAATTTTCTTGTGCAGTGCCTGCTGTCACCGGTATAAGGGTATTTATCCTGCACATAATCTGATTGGAAAATAAGGCTTTGAAACAGAAAGGAAAATACACATTTCAGGTGGTGTTAGAAATGTCAGTTGTGGATGCTTAAACAGTCCTGATTGCCTCCAGGCTTTGGGGCATTTGGGTTTTCAGCCCCCTATTGTTAGATCTAAAGCTGCTTATTGGAGTCCAAACAGGTTAGAAAGACATCTTGTTCTTCAGATCCTCAGAAGTCTGCCTCTCCCCCACTGCGGGGGATGGCCTTCTTACATCCCAGCCAGTCAAGTTTTAACCCTTGGCTTAGACGACGTGGGACCGAACAAAGAACCACTGCTTTCAGATGGAGCAGAATAAAAAGCCATTATTTCATAATAATACTCTGCTCTTCCCCTCCAAGGATTTCCTAAGGACTTTACAAATATTAAGGCCTGGGCAGTCGCCCTGTGACTGAGAGCTGGAGAAGTGGCTGTGTGTGGGCATCTGAAGGGTTGAACATGGGGCACAACCTCTGCGATGGGGTGGTTTCAAGCCTTGAGGTCCCCTGTGAACTTCATACTTGTAAGAGACCAAGGTGTAGCAGGACAACGAGGGCATTCAGTGTGAGAAGAGCCTCCTGATTTGCATTGCTTTATACCCATTTCTTAGCCTTGTTCCACCTCCTTGGCCCTTGCCAGTTCTTATTGGGTCTTACATTGGGCTGGTGTCTGTGGGATCAAGGATGCTCTCTGCACAGTCCAGATGAACTCCTTCATGCCATCCCTCAAGCAGGGGAGGGGGGAAGCTTTCCCTGTTGGCTTAGACACCACTATGGGGGTGGTGGAAATCCAGCTGATGTGTCCTGGGCTGGTTATACCCAACCCTCTGCCTCTGCTACCATCACAACATTAAGCGGATGACAGGGTGGGATTGAGGTGTCTTTATATGGAGGCAGGTGCTTGCAGCCTCATGTCCCAGTGATGTGAGGAGAGATGGGGGAACCGGAGGTCTTCCCTGTAGTATCTGGACCTGTCACTGAGTGAGTTAGACCCCATCTCGATGTCAAGATGGGAAGTCCTCTTACCATTGAGATTGATAGTCCTTGCTCTTTCATCCATCCTTTTCTGCCTCTGTGCTCCTCTAGGGCACAAGCAGGAGCTGGTTTAGGCTGTGGGTTTTTCTTCCCCTGCCTCCTCTTCAATTGATCCTTAAAATTGACAACTCCAGGGATGCTCGGTGTCTGGCACTTTCTGCCCAGCCTGGGGCCACCTGTTGCTGGCAGTGAGCAGCAGTGGGTGAGGGATGCTGAGGACCTGCTGCTCCTGTGGATGTGGATACCACCGCAGAGGGAGCTAGCGGCACTGCCCTCTTTGCCCATGCATTGTCCCTCTGAAAAAGCTGCCTCTGGCCAGCATCCCGAACAGGTGGAAGGATCAGATGCCATTTTCTCCTTCAAACAGTGACAATAAGTCTCTCCTTAGCAGGGACAACTAGTTTCTTTCCTTTGTGAGAAGTTTGGTTGGAGTGGGCTGACCTCCCTTCAAGGAAGGAGAGACCTTGTCCCTTGTGTCCCTGGGAGAAGCCACAGCATGGACCATTTATGGTTTTTCCTCTTAACACAGTGACGGCAACTTTGTTTTCTACATTTAGTTTGCATCTAAGACCAGGACATGGCTCATGCTGTGTCCCTGATCCAGTGTTTAAAGCTTTGCTGTGATTTAAGTTTGGCCTGGGCCCTGCGGGGTTTAGCTTAATTTTTAAAGCTCTCAATGTGAATAATTCCTCGCTGAATGCAGATCGCAAGAGGGGATATTGATTTAAAGCTTTAAAGCTGGTGGTTATGGATTAAAAAAAAAAAAAAAAAGGAAAGAAGGAGATTTACTGTAGTCAGAGCTGGTTGCCTAAATGTTAGTCCCTTACAGACAGGCTTTTGCTGAGCTAGGTGTGGGAGCAGCAAGGGAGCCCAGTGAATTTTAGCTTTAAATTGTTGGCTGCTGAGAATCAGCCCTGGGATACACTCGATTGCAGTTCCCTGTGCCAGGGAAGCATTTGCTGTAACTCTTTGACCCGGACTTTGTGCGGGTATGGATGTTGCTGTGGGTTTGCAGCAGCTGACCTGAACCCTTCCCCAGGCATGGGGGACCAGAGGGAGGATGTGCTGTGTTGGGGTGATATTACCATATGTCCATACAGAGGGGTCTAGTTGGGGCATCAGGTGGGGACCAGTCAGCAGAACAGGGATGTGGGACTTGAAAAGAAAACGGGAGGGAAAGGAAGCTTTGGCAGAGAAGATGCTACATAAGACAGAGAGAGAATTAAAGGCAGGGAGTATGTCCAGTTAGCAAGCAGGGCTTTGAGGTCACTAATGCTGGTTATTTGGATTTCAAAGAGGATCCTATTAGCCACTGTGGCGGAGAACCATTAATCAGTGGGGCGGGAGGCAGGAGCTCAGGCTGGCCAGAGAAATCAGTTTCCAATGTCCTTGATGTCCTGCCGGGCTGGCGCTGCAAAGCTTCCTGCACAATGATGGGTTTGTCTCGGACGAGACGCTTCCAGCCAGGGGCACCGGGTGGGATGGGGAACGCTGAGCCCCTCTGCCTGTGATCAGTGTGGGGATACAAGGACATTGTGTCCGCGTGGACCCCTTGCTGCTGCTGTCCCGGGAGGTGTTGCCGAGTTGCTCTTCCTACCGGGTACAAAAAGTACATTACTTACCTTTGGCAAACGCCCCCTTAAAAGCTTCTTGTTGTCACTGTCCCACAAGCAGTAAATGGGATTTGGAAGAGGGTTTGGCAAAAAAGACCAGCGTTTCCAGGTGTGACTGTGATCTCTTGGAAATATAATCTCTGGCCTGCCTTTTTGTTCCGATCAGGAGTTTTAACATGTGCCCAGGAGTCATTTCTAGAGGACCTTTAAGCACAGGATGTGAAGTCACACTGAAAGTTTGTGCATTAGGCTTGTACAGCAGCCTTGTTCTCTGAGCCTGGTGCTAGAACCACTGTAAAAACCTCCGAAAGAAGCCTCTGACTGGTTGGAAGAGCCATTTGCTATAGAAAGATAATGCAGAAAGAGACTTGTGAGTTGTCAGAGAAGGTGTCAGAAAAGGGTTGCTTAGATAAAATTAAGATGTGGACATGGTAGTTGAATCTAGAACAGAATTACTTTGTCAATTTTTTCCCCAAGGAAAGTGGCTGAAACCACCTTGCTTGCAATATTCAAATTTTTGCCAAAAGCTGTTTATCTGGGATTTGATCTAATGCTTCCTTTTTATTTAAATCCTCCAAATGCCATTAGGAGAAGATATTTACCAACAGTTGTTGCATCCAAACTCCAGAAACCCCACTGATTTCTTTTTCTACGTTTAGCTTTAACCCCCTGGTCTGACCCATTCAGACTTTGTGGAGACTGATAAGCAGAACCTTAAAAAAAAAGGCAATAAAAATGGTCTTGTGTACAAATAATGGCCATCGCTCTGAGAGACTTGATGAAGATCAACAAGATCGAGTCTCTGGCTGGACTGAGTATGCTTAAAAACCCTAATTGTCTGGCACTTTGTCTGCAGGATGGATTTATAAGAAAAAGGAGAACCCAAGCCTACTATTTCAATGCCCCTGGAATTCATGAGTAGAGCTGGGTTTCAGAGACTCCCTTGTCTTGTTTTGGCTAAAATCCTTAAAATGGAAAGCAGGAGATTAACATGGTAGGCCTGGGGTCATCTTGTTGCGGAATATATAGTCTCACACACAAGATCTTTTTCTTCAGACATCCCTTCTGGTTGCGATGTTTGAGCCTTTGCTTTGCTCCCTGGCTAAGAGCAGCGTTAATCATAGGACTGGAATTTGTGACTTAACCGAAGAGGCGTTTTAATGCTTTTCCTGTCATCGATCAGTGGGCTGGAAGCCACTGTCTCAGTAGCGTTGTCACGTTGACCTCTGGGATGGTGCTTGATGGGTTCCCATACTCCTGGGTGCCTCCCAGCCCAGGAATGCCTTCCAGTGTGCTTGCCTTTCTCCTTTCGGAAGGGATGCTCTGAACTCGGACCCTCCAAAAACAGAAAAGGCGCTTTTTGTGCAGCCTGCAAAGGGCTCTTCTGTCTGCAACAGGGCACGGCGAGAGACCTTCCTTCTGAATCTGTACTACTAGAACAAAAAAAACCCCTTGCATCAGAACTTGCTATTTATATTTCTAGCTCTGAGACTCCTCAGCTGCATTATTAATGAAGCGTTTACCAATTAAGATAGATGAGTCTGCTCTTGAGGGTGTTTTTTAAGGTAAGGTACATTATTAGCATATCTGATAGATACAGTGCCAGGTGCTGATTAAAACCTTGTCAACTCCCCAGGGACAGAAGTCTGGAGGAAATAAGATGGAGAAAGTTGTCCCGTTTCCTGGCTTTGGCCATGCTGGAGCAGGAAGAGGAGCTCAGCATCCCCCCCCAAAGGCACATACCGGACTGCGTGAGCAGCTTGAAACAGGCATGGGGAGGAAATTAATCAGCCCGGATCAGAAATTCCAATAGCTGGAGCGATGCAAGTGTGATTAATGCCTCCTGAATGCAGGAGGTGGAAAGACGCTGGTTTTGCTGCTCTTGCAGGGCTAGCAGTCTGTCAGGCGAGGAATTTGTTTCTGACGTTGACCCTACGGATTTTGGAGGTCTGGAATTGATGCTTGCTTACATTACAGTGTTTCGGCAGCTCGCTAAATTAGGTTTGCAGGCAAAAGGATGCTGCAAGGTGCAGTCAGCCCACATATGAAACCAATTTCCCTTTGAAATAACACTGAGGAGGGCGACCAGAAGAGAAACGAGATCATCTTTAGGTCTCTTGTGACCTACAAGAGTCGAGAAGTATGTATTCACATTCCATATTTATTATAATATGGCAAAGAAACTATATTGTAGGCTTTAATGATCCACATGTGAAGATCATCTTAAAATAGACTTAAGATCTCCTTGGAACATACATATGTGTTTATAATTTTATGGCTATAAAAATATATATTTACTGAATACACGTACTTTGTTTCTCCATCTGCTAAATATAGTCACGTATGAAAGCTATATAAAAAATGTAATTTTCTCCTAAATTATCCCGCTGTCAGTCTGCTTCAATTTCAGCGTCAGCAGAGGCGAGGAGTGAGTTGAGATGGGCGCTCTCATGCTGCCGAGCGGGTGTCTGGAAGCAGTTTGCCTGAGGATCGGGATTACTGGAGGCAGGGTTGGTGGCACCGACTGTTATTAAGATTTGCCCAACAGTTCATGAGATAAGACCCTGTTTTCAGTTTTACTTGTAATTTTGTCAGGGTTTTAACCATCCATGCTTTCAATTTCTATCAAAGTGATTGGGGGAGGGAGGGTAGAAAAAAGAGTGTAAAACGGTCCTGCCATTTTGGAATGCAAGCTTGGAGAAAAATGCTGGTTTTGCCCTGCTGAAGTAGTCCAAGGAGCTTTTCTTGGAGCTTGCTGTGAAGCTCAGCGCAAGAGGAAGGGGGAGGAGGTGCCCATTTTGCGAGACGTCTTTGCCATCCCTCTGCAAACGTGGCCAAACCGATGAAAAGTTGGAATTTGCATGGGCTCAGCAGAGACTTCTTTGATTCCAGTGGCTGGTAATTACCCGAGTCCCTTCACAATGGACAAGGCTCCTTCCCACATGGCTCCCCAGGGAGGCAGGGCTGGACGCCAGCCATCCCCAGCCGGTGACTCCCTGGGGCTAGCTGCACCAGAGCAGGCTGTTCCTCTAATAGCTTCTCTGGGGAGTAGACATGGAGCGGGGAACTTGTCCCTAATCACAGCTGGGCAGGCAGGTGGGACTGGGGCTGGCAGGGAACACAGGAAAATAGAGATGCTGTAGACAAGGGCAGAAAATGGGAAGGGGTTGGGATAGCGACCAGAGGAGGGAGACCTTCCAGGGCCAGGCAAAAGCATGGGATGGCGTTGTGCAACAGGGACACACAGGTCAGTTTGTCTCACTCTGATATTTCCTAATTGTGCAGCTTGAGTAATGGCCCTTCGCCGGGTGCCATGTCGCCGGTGTGTAGTCCTTGCAGAGGTCTGCAGAGATGCTTGCACCACGTTTGGGAGATCAGCAGATGGCTTCTCTAAAGAGACCCTGAAATGTAACTGTTGCTGAAATCAGTTTTTACAATAACCACAAGCAGATTAAAAAAACCCGGATCATTCTTCTTGCAAGCTCCAGCTTAAATAGTCACTTTAAAATAAATACAGTTCTGTAGCGTCTGCAGTTGGGCCTGGCTGGAGAGCCTTGGAGTCTGCCTCATGAAGAGTGTCACAATGCTAGGGTTTGTTTTTGTTCATTTTTGGAGTGTTTTGTTGAGGAGGAAGGAGCCAGACAGCCAGCAGAGCAGTCGCTGGGTAGGATCTGGGATGGGGACTCCACTGTTCCAGTTTCCACTCTGCTGGGCTTGGAGCAGGAATTTGGAGAGCCTTGAGAAACCCGTCACCAGCAAAGTGTGTCCGAACAAGAGACTATTGAAGAAGATGCTGCCTCTTCGTTGTTTATTCCTGTCTGCTCATCTGGGACCCTGCCACTAATGGATGTGAGTGCTCCTGGTTTGCTTCTGCAGCAGACTGAGCAGGTCAGTCAAGCTCCCTTGGACTTCCTTGCTTCTCAACTCACTGCTGTCCTATGACAGCAGTGTGGCAGGATGTGCCGCTGTCTGCAGTGATGTGGGAGGACACCATTGCAGAAGTGCTGAAGCTCCAGAAATGACCACGGTCACTCCAGCACACAAAGGGAGGTTTCACGTTTGCACCCCTAAAATGCCAAGGAGGAACCTGCTCTTTTGGATTTGAACTGATGCTGCGTCCGGCTGCCAGAGCAGAAATTTATAGCCATGGGGAATGCAAAGGTAGCGATGGATCAACTTTAAATGGTGTTAGTGGGTTTTCCTTTCAGAACCATGGTTTGCTATTAAAGGAGCATCACAGTAAAGGGCTGCCTGCATGCTGCTTTGGCCTGTCTTCCCCTGCCATGTGTGTCCCGTGGTGGGGTTGGATGCTTGTGGGAGCAGGTGGATCATGTGTTTGAGACAAGTTTCTTTCCTCAAGGATGTGATTTACTGAGAGGCAGCAGGAAGGAGAGTTTGTGGGGGAAGCCTGCGTGAAATGGGACCGCATTGTGGTCTTCCAGCTCTCCCCATGGGGAGCTGGGTCACTGGCTTGCTTGCTGATGTTTTCAAGAAGGATTCCTTGTAAGCGTTTGGAGAACATTTGCTCTAAATTCACAATCGAATTCTTTCTTCTGTTGTACAAAAATGCTACCAATGAAAATAGACAAGCTCTCTGGGTCATTTCCAGATGCCCTTAGTGAGGCAGAAGTGTTTATTTTTTATGGCCAATTTTTGTAGTCTACCAGAACGTCTTGTACTGTCTAATGCCGCATGGAGCAATAGCTCTGCAGAGTGTGTTTAATAAGAGCAATGTGCTCTCAGGGATATTCAAATCAGAGTTAGTTTCCTTGCATGTACGCACTTGATAGCGTGTGTTATAAAACATCTGGGTCCAAAATTGCACTAAAGAAATCAAATGGCCAAGTCAACCTGAAAGTTGTACCAGGGCTGTGTCTGGGGAATCACCGCGTGCAGCCCTCTCCTCTGCTGCAGGGACCTTGAGCAGATGGCCTGGCTTTTTTTATTCCTTTTTCTTCTCCTTCTCAGGATCTGCAAGTCAGGAGTAAAAATCAGCTTTGAAATTTTTGTCAGCATGAGGAACCGCAAGTCAAAAAGGGATTCTCTGACCATAGTTCCCTGGCTGCGTGGGAGATGAAGAGTCCTTGGCTCTTCTGTCTCTGCATCTGCCCTTCTCCTGCTGCAGTTCTTGGCTTTACCTCCCAGGTCTGCACCGCCTGTTGCCAGTGGTGCTGGAGCAGCGAGTGGCTAGTGTAGGAGGACACTGGCAGCAGCAGGTCCACCACAGCATCCTGGCTGTCTTGCATGCCTCTAGCCCAGGTTCCTGCATCTTGGAGGTGTACACTGTGACGCTGCTGACTCTGTGATGCTTTGGGGCTTCTTGTGCCTTCTTGTGCCTTCCACCTGGGCTGTGACCTGCTGGGCAGGTAGCTGAGTGTCATGCCTCCAAGGTGAGCACTGGCAGATGTCTAGGGGAGAGCATACATGCAAGGAAAGCCTGTGCAGATGCTTCCCCAGAGCCCTCAGTGTGAGCTCTCTTGCTGTTGGACATACTCCTGGCAGGGCTTTTCCATCAGCCCCACAAGGCATGGGGCTGTTCCTCTTCAGAAGGACCCTTGTCTGTCCTCTCTCCTCTTCCTGGGTTCTCTGCACATTTACCATGGGAAACGAAAACGATGTGACAGGCAGTGGCTGGAGGACTGTGCTGCTGCACTGGGTTTGGCAGTCATGGCACCAAAGGCTGGGACATGATAATTTAGGTGAATTTGCTTCTTTTGTTTAACCTTAAAACCAGTCTTTCCCTTCGTGGATGAGTGTGTAGGGGAATGATCCTCAATTAAGACGGATTTAACCTTTCCAATAGGAAATCTGTTCAACAGTGACTTTCATCAATGGCCACTGTACTTTGGAAATGTCCCTGGCATCTCCGTGTCCCTGTCTGTTGTGCCTTGCTTAGAAGACTTTGCTGTGGAGATGGAAGAGGTGTAAGCAGCTCCATCTCACTGAAGGAGCTGGCAGAAAAAACAGCTGTTGGAAAGCCATGGTACTTTCTCTGTCTTTGCTACATCAAGGAAAGGAAGACCAAGAGTTTGGATTTAAGGGTTTCTGAAATTACTCTTTGCAGACTGGGAAAACATCTCCCCCTTGGCTTGGAAATGCAGCAGGTTTTGTTTTAAATGAAGCCATTTCAGTGCGGGTGGTGTTGCACTACCTTCAACAGGGAAACCAGCTATCTCCTGTGTTAAATAAGGATGAGAGATGCAGTGGGAATCAGCCCTGGAGCAGGCTGCTTGTTCTTCGTGTGGGCAGTTTGCCTGTGAAGTGTGTCAGTGTGAGGGAGCCAGGAGGGACTGAGAAGCTCATGTCCAACGCTCACACAGAGTTGTTCCCTTGGTGCTGCACCAGTAATTTGAATGACATCTGAATTACTTGCTGTAACCTGCTTGCGGATGCTGTAAAGCAGTGCTAAACCCTTTCCAATGTGGCTTTCTGAAGGCACCAAGTCCCGAGGATCTGGGATCCTTCTGCCGTTCACGTTTGCTCTCTACACTCTCAAGCTATGTCTGTGCACATGGGACGGGCTGTGTCTGCAAAAAGCTGAGCTTAAGCCTGATATACTCCAGTCAGTGCTGGTAGGCTGGGACACCTGAAAGGGGTGTCTCGTCCTCTCATACCTGCTGTGTGTGCTTCACAGGGGTGCTGAGAGGAGCAAACTGAAAACGATGGGCTGACCAGAAAAAGCATTTCCCCAGGATGCAACACCTAGGTTTCCCCACCCCACAGCAGATGCGCTAGAAACCAGGAGCCCCTTCTCTGTGCTTGTACATCCCAACTGCGCTCTTCCCATTCGGCAGGAGAAGGACATGAATCAGGGTCCTGCTGGGGGAAGCAGGGGAACTTGCTGCTGAAACAGGTCCCTATACCAGCACAGTACAATTCCAGACTGCATTGCTTTGTTCTAATTAATAACGTGCAGGTGGCACGATGGACCATATGCAGCTCTGCTCAACCACGCAGCCAGATCTGCAGTGCGCAGTGGTGGAGATGAGTCTTTTCTTGCCCATGGAGCTGATAGGGAGAAGCCCTGCTGAGTCCTTTGAAGATGCAAGGCTTGGCATGACTGCCCTGCTTGGGAAGCGAGCCCACCCTTCCATCTGACCCACTTGCGCTCACATCTGTATGGACTGTCTGCAGGAGCAGAGGTGGTGCAGAGCATGAGATGGAGCAAATGTTCCAGAAGACTTTGCAGCACTTCCAGAGGGGCTTCGTGCTCACTGCAGCAAGAGACTGGGTGATACATCCCCTGCTTCACCGGGGGTCATTTTTTGTACAGCTCAGGTGCTGTGTACTGAAGCTAAACTCAATGTGGACAGAAATCATATGGGGCATGGTAAGACCATGCTTTACGATGCAGCATAGGTACAGTCAAGGGCTTTCTTCAGGAGCTGGATGGTTGAATAACACTTGAAGGAGAAAATGTTTGTGCCGAGCCCTGGTGCTGGATCCTCTGTTCTGAACAAGCCCTGCGATTGTCTTTGTTTTTTGTATGTCTGTCTGCAGAGTGAGAGTGATAATTAATGCAGAATTGCTCTCCTGGGTTCTGGCAAAGCCAATACTAATTTTCTGAAGTCAGCTCAGAAGTACCGAAAGCGCAGTTTTAGGCAGGGCTGTAGGTTGAACATTTCTCCATTTGGCTCCTGCTACTTTGATTGCCAAACGTCACTTGCAGCTTTTCAGTCAGCATTGAAGTGAGACCATCAGCCTAAACCAGGGAAGTCCTGGACATCAGATGATTACGTATTCCAGGAAGTTACCTTAGCTTGACCTTGGAGGAGGGGGATGGCCAGCATCAGATTTACTTTCTTTTTAATGCAGCTTTTAATTTCTAATTTCTTTCAAACAGGCTTTTTTCCTTTTATAGATCTTCCTTTCTGCAGCACTTTGCAAATGCATTGGTCATTTCCTAATGAGCCAAACAACTTCAACCTGCTCCTTAAAATACCCCTCTGAGGCCCAGAAGGGACGTTATCCCAGCTTTGGAGTCAGGGAAACCAAAGCCCAAAGAGGGTGAGAGCTTCGTTTCAGAGGTGACAGGCAGTCGTGATCCTCATTACGAGCACTGGAAAATGGGGTTGTTTTCAGCAACGTTGAGTCTCTGGCCCCTGTGAGCTGGGCGGAAGACCACAGGTGTCTCCTGTCTCACCCAAGTGCCGTTTGCCAGGAAAATACTTGTCTTGGAGAAGCACTGGGGAGTTTGGTGGAAGGGACCGTGATGTGGGCTGAGTGGGTTGCTGCCACGTCACCTCCCCAGTGGTGTGGAGCAAAGGCGAGAGGGATGCTCGGGGACAGGATGCTTGGAGGCTGCCAGCCGGTGGGGCTGGGGAAAGGTGGGTGTTTTAGGAGGGGGCCTGAGTTGTTTGACAGAGCTGAGACCACACAATAGCTGGTGGTTTCGCGTGTGTCTCTGGAGCAGAGGGGGGGGTGATGAGATACATACCGTTCACATGCCTGTGCTCTGGCTTGATGTGGTCTCCCCGAACGAATCAAAGGTTTTGCTTTGAAGGCGGCAGAGGGGGAAGGGACCGCCTTTGTTCTGCTCTCTGGAGAGCGCTGGAAATCCTTCAGCCCAGAAGACTGCACCCTTCATTACCCTCTGGGTTATTGGCCCCAGATTGGAAGTATGGCTCTGTCATGTGAAGTATTTGATTATTTATACAGTTAATGTTTAACAGAGTTGGAGTATTAGAATTAAACAGGGGATGAGCTTCCAACTTTGCGTGGTTAAGGGCTAATAAAACTTCTCTGATCCAGTGTTGTCCTTTCACCAGAGGGGATTTTTTTCATTAGCTTTGGAGTGTTAAAAAGACATCTCCTGTATTTGAGGCAGATTGATCTGTTGGCTTCAGACAAAGTGAACGTGCAAAAGTGTCAGATTAAATATCCAGTTGGTGCAGATGCGGGCGGCTGAAAATTTCAAGGTGAGCTTAACTGGCATCTTCAATAGAAGTAGGTGGGTTCAGCAACATCTGCTTTGGAGATTGCATGATGTCCACAGCCTGCTCTGGGTGCGAAGGAGCAGAATGCAGGCTGGGCAAATAACGGACTGGAAGGTGGATGGTGACCAGAGGCTGGACCGCCCAGCTTTGGCTTTGCTGCTTGAACTAGCCTCTGCCACGCTGTTTTGGCTGTTGACTCACTGCAGGACAGCCTGGAAATGTCAACTGGTGACTCTTCAGTCATTGCATCTTCTGGAGGCGTTGACCTGGGTTAGTGTTTCCCAAGCTTTTGGTGAGGGGGTTTGCAAAGGTGTGCCTGGGGCAGCCCCCAGAGCTGGTGTGGTCCAGGGGACAGTAGGAGAAGGGGACAACGGTTAAGGCTGGCTGAGCTTAACAGAGTCTGCGATGGGATTGATGTAGCAATGGGTTTGAGTTTTGTTTGTTTTTGGTTTAGTGTACTCAGACTTATGGGTCTGGTGGTGTCTCCACCCAACACACTTCATACCCATTGCCCAAATCCAGCAACATCTCTTGGTGACACAGAGCTCTCAAAGCTGCACTTCTTACCAGTTACATGATTGGAGATGGTGAGGATACTAACATGGGTTTTCATACCTTCATTAAGGGAAGGGCTTGAAAGATAAGGGCTTTGTGGCATCCAGAGGTCCTGTAGGGTAGAGTGGTTGCAACTGCCCCAGAGGTTTCCTCAGTGTTGTTGCTCAGTGTTACTCACTTAAAAATCAGGTTGATCTTTAGTAAACCACCAGGACTGAAGGCAGACATGACTGCAAACTCACTGCTTGTATTTTAGGTCTCCTGATTATTTGCTGTGTGTTTTCTTTCCCTCTTATCTCCCACACTCTCCTGCCTGCACAAATGCTGAGTATACTGGGAATGTAATTTGCTTCTACTTTGGGACAGATGTACCGATGCGATTGATAACTCACATTGTGGTGGTGACAGCCATTTTTAATCCTTTCCTTATGCCTGGAGAAACAAGGGGGGATGTATGAAAGTAAGGCTATTGGAGTGGCTCTTGCATGGGTGGAAGATCCACAGATGACATTTTGCTTTTGCAAATGGACATTGTGAGCGTGATGGGAACTCTGCTCCTCATCAACCTTCCAACCATTTCTCCTCACTGTAGACAATGCAAGAAACTGCTGAAGTGTTTTGTGCCTCTGGTTCCACCTGGGAGCATCACCTGCTTGTAGGCTGGATGGAGTGAGACTCTGCTTTCAGCTCTCCTGAGAAGTATTGGTCTCTCGATCCGTGATGACTTCATCTCTAGGTTTAACAGAGTGGTTTCTCTAAACAAGAACTGAATTGATTTTAAAAGAATAAACCTCTTCTGTAAGCTCTCAAGGTCATGATCCATAAGAGCAGCCTGTAGACCACATTTCCAGATGTGTTGATCACTAAGATGCACTTAGCTTTTATTTCAAAATTTCTATTTTTATTTACATTTCACCTGCTAGGTCCCAAATTTGGTGCATCCTCCCCTCAAGACGGCTGAGCCCTCGAGCTGTTGTAGAAGCCTGTGGGGTTTCCATCTCCTGCGGAGGAAATGCGTAGTGTGGAAATTGGCTCCTAGGGGAAACAGCAAGTGGAAAGTGTAATCCAGCATAGAAGTATTTATTTTTTTCTAAAGATGAGTGGCAACCTCCTGTCCCTCTGCTGCCCTGTGCACTCCTCATCCATTTCAGATTTTAATAAATTTCTTGTTTATCTTGAGGCAGCAAATTAATAAGTAATGGCAATTGCTCTTTAAAGAAAGGCTGCTGAGGGCTACGATCATTTTAATTTGGCATGTGTGTTGTCCTTGTTGCAGGGACTGTTTGCTGTTGAGACTGTCTCTGACTGATGTGTACGTAAAATATGACCGTTTGCCCGTACACACAGGCGTTGGGTGTCAAGTTTTGCAAGTAGGTCTCCAAGCAAGGACACCCACGGCTGTTTGCACGGCAGGGGAATTAAGCTGATCTTGCTGTGAGTTTTGGGGCTCCTGGCTGAGCACCGAGACTCCCGTCTCCTTTAGCCCTGGGTAAGTTTGAAACCCGACACAACTGGATGGCCACATCTTCCCTGTGCATTGCCGGGCAGTCCCAACATTGCTCTTCCAGGCAAGCATCGTTAATCAATGAATGATACCAGTCAGGTCTCAGCCCTCTTTAGATGCCAGAAACCCACAGCTGCTTCCCTCAGACACCCGCCCAAGCTGATGCTGTGTTTGGTTTCTTCTGTGGGAACGCGGAGATGATGGTGGAGCCTGGCTGTGTGTGCCAAGGAAGTGTTGGCATCACCAGAACAACTAAACCTAAGTGCTCGGAAGCCCTAAGCCATGACAAGAATGGTTGGATGTGTTTAAAATGTTAGGAGCTTTGGAAAGAAAACTAAGTTTCGTTTCTGCACCTTTCTGTGTGGTTTCAAGCTCTTACTTGCGTCTTCTCAAAGTGCCTCTGGTAGCCAGGCTTTTCCCGTGACTCCACAGGTTGAGGCTTTTACACTCCAAAATGGTCATTGCTCAGCAGCATACACCATGGGCCGGCATCCTGGTGGGGGTTTGCAGGAGTCCAGCTGATGCTGAGATGGCACCGCTTGAGGAGAACATGGCCTCTGTTTTATCTGCTGGCTGTTCCCCATCTGCAAAACCCAAGTGTGAGGGTAGGTAACACCTGATGCGCAGTTGGTGCAGCAAACTGGGAGTTGCTAATCAGCCACAGGAAGCGGGGTTAGCAGCATCCAGCATCAGGACAGGACGGAGTCCTCCCACACGGATTCATTTTCAGGTGTTCACCTCGGCGAGGATGAATTTCCAAGCGTGAGCCCTGACCCCTCTCATTACAGCGATTTAGTTTGCAATTATGCAGCGTGTTCAGCCCGGTGGCTGCGGTTCCTGGAAAGTCTGACTGTGGGAGTTTACCCAAAACCTTGCAAATATTCCAGGTTGAACCCTTGGGGGGCAGGCAGGGCTAGAGGTTTCCTTCCAGGGGAGGCAGCGGTGGAGCGTGGGCTCCTTGCATCCGTTGCTTGATGCTTCCCAGCTGTCTGTCGCCTGGCATCTGCCTTTGCTGCCAGACCCTGCTGCCTTGGTTTCCCAGCTGGGTGAAGAGGGGCCCTGCTCCTGGCTCAGCCTGGGGTGGGAAGGTGGTGGGTGCTCTCGGGGGAGATCTCCAGTGGGGTGCAGCTCCCCGGGTGTGCTCTGCCAGCTCCCAGGTGAGAGACCCCCAAGCCAGGATGTGTCACCCATGATGTGTGGCAGCTCCCCCTTTTCTGGAGGTGTCTGTGGACCTTCTTTCAAAGATTTCCCCCCTACTTCCTAGTCTCTTAAGTGGGAGCATTTTTGGGTTATATGCTGGTGTGATTCCTAAAACCATTTGCTGAGATTGTGGGTAAAACCACCTTCTCTCAAATTACTAGCCTCACTTTTCAAAGGGAAGAAAGGAGTCAACACCCCAGTTGTTCATTTGGTTTTGCTTTTTACTTTGTTTCTGTCCCATTATGCTAAGCTCACTGCGTTTTTGGTTGCTTCAGATTCCAAATTGAGATAAATCTGCTGATAACCCTCTGGCACGCATGGTGTCCTCTACCAGGGAGCCCTGCCTGCCTTGCTCCACCAAGGATCAGGGCAAACCAGGAGCTGCAGGGGGGGTGTTCTGCTCTGGTGGGGCTTTCAGGTTGTATTTCAGCCAGCCAGCAAATAGTTGGCTGGGATATTGCAGGGCCCCTTTCCCCTTCCCCTTCCCCTTCCCCTAAAATTGGTCTGTGGTTAGAGGAGCTGGAGACTCTCCATCCACTGCCGGAAGGACCTCATGCCACATAATGGGAGAAAACCACCGCTAAATGTCTCACATCACACTTTTCTCCTTTCCCTTCGGTCCTCTTTATTTAGGATTAACGGCACAATACAGGTTTCCTTTTGTTTTAATTGTGATTAATTCCAGGGAGAAGGAATGGATCGCTCCCTTGTTTTTCTTTTTACTGTAGCCCCAGTCGTCCCGATGACAGATCTTGTCATTACGCGGTGTCGTTTTAGATGTTTGCACTGCACTAAAAGCAAACGGAGGAGCCTGCAGTCTGGGCTGTGGATTGAATAACAATGTTTTTCCAGCAAAAAAAATCTATGAGGTTTTTAATCAGAAACACGAGTTTCGCAGAGGCAGCCTGTACACCGCTCCCAACCCAACGAAGCGATGGCTCACGCCTCTGGCTATCAGCTTTTGTGGCCCTTTGTGCTTCTGAAGGCTGCGAAGCCATGGAGTCATCTTGAACTTGAAAAACAGAGGGCTTGTGTTTTCCTGTGCGCAGTGGATCCTCTGGGACAGCTTTCCAGTTGCAGGCTCCTTGCTAAAGCAGAGGTTGGTGGCATGCTGCTTAGAGATGCTGGGGACAAACGTGTGTCCGGAGGGAGAGAAGGCAGCGCTGAGGGGCTAAAAATCACCGCAGGGGAATCTGCTTCTCGCGAAAGGCCTGTGTGCTAAAGATGGTAAAAACTGCTGATGCAGGAGAGCGGAGCATCTTTGTCAGGCATCTGTCTCCCAACCGCCTGCCTTTCAAGCAAGGAGGGCTGCTGGGGAAGTCTCTGCGCTGCAGACCTCCCGCTGCCTTCCTGACATCTCAGAAGGGTCATGTGAAAACTAATGTGATCAAAAAGGCTTTTTAAGTGTTATTTAAAGCATGATGACTGTTCTGCAGAGGGTTTTTGTTATGCAGAATTAGGTGATTTGACTGCTTGTCAGCTGTGACCCCAAACTTCGCTGTGGGGTCTCACCAGAGAGGCGATACTAGCAACTGAGAGCTTGTATGTGGTGGCCTTGCTTGGGTTGGTCTTGTCCCTCTTTGATTTTTCTTATAGTGCCTGAATGTGCTGCCTTGCTGTTGCCCTCTGAAGTGTGTTGAGCTTCATGGGCAGCAGTGGACAGTGTATCAGGGATCCCTTTTGTGATACCATTTGTGGGGCTTGGGGAAATGGCCATGCCCAGGAGATGTGACGGAGTCCAGCTTCTCTGGCACAGCCTGTGGGTTCCATGGAGCTGACTCTGTAGCTGTGTTAGTAATTTTGGGTGTGATGTATAGTTTGGTAGGACTGGAGGATACCCAACAAAAACCCGGTCCTTGTGGATGAGTTTTCTGCCTCTTCCACTGGCAGGTTGAGCTGGGCTCGGGAGCTGCCACAACACATTTCGATGCTCTGCAGGTCTCTCCACTGTCAGAGTTGGTGCTTCTCAGATACCCTCAACGCACTTCACATGCATAATGGAGGAAAGCCTTGCGACTTCTCAGGGATGTGCATAAGCGTTGGTCCCTCCTGTGAGGGACCAACAGGAGATGGGGGACCCCAATGTGCAGGCAGGACTCTTGTGGGAAGAGCACAGAGCCAAGATAGAGCTGTGGAAAGCACAACGTGACAGCAAGTGTTCCCACTCCAAAGTGGGGTCCTGCTGGAGGTCCTGGTGTAGCTTACCCTGTGCTGGCCCTTCCCTTCTGGGCTCCGTGCAGAGATCCCAAGGACAGAAACTGCTTGCTGCGTTCCCCAGCACCATGGGGCAGATGTTATATCTCATGATGCAAAGTCCTCCAAAGTTTTCGCTAGACTTTCACTAGTTCCTCTTGCTTTGCAGCTTATGGGTTGAAAGAAAGCTGGAAAAATGGTTTTCTCACAGGAAATCAAGGCATGTGCTTTTCCCTCACCTCAGTTTTTGCTGGATATTGAAATTCAGCATCAACCTTCCCAAGCTTGACACCCTACCCCTTTTTCTGGGGTTGCTCTGGTCAGGGTTGTCACCAAAGGCTGGTGACCAGCCCGGCCACTGGTGTGCGCCCGTTACTTGAATGACTCCCTGTCCTGGAATTAAAGTCCCTTCCTTCAGGGATAATTAATACACTCACAAAGTTTCCCAAAATTATTCCGGAATAATATGTCCACAGAGGAGACTGATCTGGAATAGCAATTGCTGAATAATTTATTCTGCAATGAGTAGTTAATTTCCCTATATGGACCAGCCCTAATAAGCTCCCAAATTTAAGCTTTATTGGTTTTGGGGGAGGGGGGGGAAGTAAAGGAAACCACTAAGTTTTTGTGAAGCTACTAAGCTGTTTAAGTATAATAATATTTCTACAATATAAAAAATGTTTGGCAGTGGTCTCCTTAGTGAAATTCAATAGCAAAAAAAAAAAAAAAAAAAAAAAGGGGGGTGTTTATTAAAAATGGGAGCTGTAAAGGTTGGCAGGAGAGGGAGGTTGTCTCGGTGCCTGCTCCAGGGGTCTGTGCCCAACTCCCAATTGGGTGATGGAGAGCAGAAACAGCAAAATGGTATCATCTGAAAGATTTTTCCACTTTGGGGGAGCAGTTTCAATGTAGAGCCCTTTTCTGTGCTTAAAAGCAACATTTTCAGAAGGAGGTTAATTGACCTTTTCAGCAAATCTGTTGCTGAGGCCATTACCACAAATGCTATTGAAACACTTCGTAAATATAATGTTTGTTTAACAATATATCCAGTAACTTAGAAAGTCAGACTCTATCCTCCCTTAAAAAAAACCCAAGAGCTATTCTTAGTGGAAAAGTGTCTTTTTTGGAAAGGATTTGGAGCAGATTTTTGTACTGAATCTAGGCTGCTTCATTCCCTCAGAAGGCTTCTGTGGGCCAGGAAAATCATCACTAATAACTTCCCTATAAATTGTAGAGCTGCTATTTTAAGGTCTGGTGTCTCAGGGAGGAGCAGGGTGGCGTCCTGCTTCCCTCCATTGCTGCGCAATGCCCTGGTTTGATTGTGGTCCTTGTTAAGCTGGCTGCCAGTCCTGCCCCGTGCAAAACCAAAACATGGGAAGAGAACAAGTCAGGAGGCTCTCAGGCTTGGTTTTGCTTTTGATTTTTCCATATTGATGGGTTGAATTTGGAGTTTGGTTTGGAGGCGGCCTGCTCTGCAGGTGGCTTTAGTTGCAAAATATGCATTGAATGTAATTTATCTTTTTGTATTTGGAGGCAAAATCCAAAACTGTTCCCCGTCCCAAGGCTAAGACAGACCTGGAGAAGCTGTTGATGCAGGAGGGAGGCCATGTCTCGGAAAAGCAGGAGAAGCAGATATGTAGAGAGAAAAGGATGTCCCTGGCTCTGGAGCAACTTCTTCCCTGACCAGAGGGTACCCAAGGATGAGCCCTTAAGCCAGGAGCAATGGGTTAAGGGCTCTGACATGCGAGGTGCTTCACTTTTGGGGGTCAGGATTACGTTTCTGTGGGGCTAAGACTTATGTGAATTGCCACATTAAAAAAGACGATGAAGGGAGGGGTGCTGCTCTGCTCATTTCGACTGCGGTGAAGATTGGTGATCCTATCCATTGTGGTGACACTTGCATGGAGGGATAAGAGGCATTTCCTAATTAAAAGCCTTTTATGTACTAGAAGGCAGCCTGTCAGCTGTTGGAAATCTGGGTGGCTCCATTGAAGTCGGGAGGTGACCTCAGCTCAGCCTCGCGTGTGAGTTTTGGCATCTCCCGTCAGTTTCCTTGAGGCAGCCGGGGTGGTGACAGCACGGGGCTGGATCTGCTCTGCGGCAGCCTCAACTGATGGGACATACAAGCCCGGAAGCTCCAGCAAAAGTGAATTTCCTCCCCATGGATATTTTCTTTCATGCTTGAAAACAACCTTACGTCTGATGAGAAAACACCTGAGCTATAACAAGGAACCACGTTGCTCCTTGTTCAGACACGGCTGCTCGTGAATGCAGAGAGAAGAGGGGTGCTTTTGGGGTGGTCACAGAGATGTGTTGCTTTTTCTCCCTTGATGTAGAGATGGTATGTTCACCGTTTCTGCCAAAAAATGTACTGCACATCCTCATCTTTCTAATTTCTCATGGTTTTAAGAAAGCTCTTTATATTTAAGCTTACCATGAGATATACTGTAGCAGTAAAGAGCAGAGACTGGACAGTATTTTGCTACCAGTGATTACATGGGCAGCATATGCTAGCAAAGATGCCATGAACCCTTCCTCTCTTCAAGCCCTTTCTGTTGCTTATGGTGCTGCAGAAGTGGCATTCAGGTTGGTTTGCATTAAATCTGAACTGCTAGCGGAGGAATTCAGCTTGCAAGGCTGCACCTTAGCAAAGGAAATCAGTCTGAGCTTTAAAACTGGTTGTGTTTTTTCCTTCTTCCCCCAAACCATATGTCTTCAGAGCAAGGGTTCCGCATCTGGGTAGATTAAAATCCCATTTGCTGGCGGGCTGCAGAAGGATGTGGAAGGTGATGCCAGGAGGGGTGGTCTTGGCTTTGGGGTTGGCAACAAAAACCCAAAAAACCTGGGTCTTAAGGTCTGGATGGGTAACAAAGAGCACTGCAGGCCAGGGAGAAAATGGGGGAACAGTTTTGAATATTTTGGGGTAATGTCACAGAACAGGACCAGCCTGCTGGAGCATGGCCTTGGTCCAGCCACCCCCTGAGCTGAGCAGGGGGAGGAAAAAACAACCTTCCATTTCAAGCTCCTAAATAAACAAACACCAGAAATCTCGTAAGGGTAATAATGGAAATCACTGGGAAATTGAGTTAATACAAGGGCATCTGTGTAAGTGAATGCTCAGGACAGGGAAACGGCTTTGTCCTTTAACTCTACTAATGCTGGAGCAGATGGGAAGCGCGGTGTGCTTCACGCATTAGCTGACTCGGATAAAGAGCCAGGCAGAGGCCGGTTCTCGTGGCTGATTAGAGGTTAACAGGGATAGAAACCAGCGGATTGACTCTTCATTTGCAGGAGGTGTTGTGGGATCAGAGCAGATGGCAGAGAGAGCGTCCCTCCAGCTTACTCAGCTGCTTGGAGGAGCTTATGGCTGCCTCCAGCACAAACAGCCCCACTTGCATCTCCTCTGTTTACAGCTGCAGCTCATGCTTCTTCCCTGGCCTACCTGGTACACAATATTTCTCCTAAACCTGTGGTAGTTGGTGTTTGAGGCCATAGGTCCATGTGGGGACGCTTGCAGGCATAGTGCGTCCTCCCTTTGTTATGGCTCCTCCGGCGTCAGCTCAGCCACGGGCATGGCTCATTACTGGGGGCTTTTAATGTTCTTCGTTAGCTCTGCGAAAGCCAGAGGGGCTTTTCCAGGGTGGTAATAACTGGGCAAGGACAGGAGTGTGGTGGGGACGGGGGAGGAGGGCTGCGAGGGGAAAACATACAGCAGAAGAGGCACGGCTGCGTTCTGCTGGGGCAGCATCCTCCGGCCATCCATTGCCTGCCTCCTTCATCCCTGCCAAGGTCTCGCTCAACAGCAACACCTTTGCCTGCGATCACAGAAAGAAATCGCTTTGGGGAGGAGGGAGGATGTAAACTCATACCAGCTCTGCTCATTGACTCGCTGGAGGCCTGGATTCCCTATTTTGCAAGGGAGAAATGGCAATTGATTCAGCCTTACCCTCTTTCTTTTTGTCTGCGAGCGCTCTGAAAAGGCACGTTTTATCTGTGTGTGACAACACCTGCCTAGGGTGCCTCTCATTGAGCTGCGCTGAATCAAAAGAGCAACAAGAAAAGTGGGTTTAATTGCACACATCTTCAGCAGAGTCTTTCTTGCACTGGCAGCACAAAAGGCCAGCCCCGCGCTGGTTGAATGGAGCCTGGGAGGGCTGGGGCGCACCGTACTCTCCATTACTATCGGAGGCAGATGATTCACTTTGCTGGAGCATTGTCATGTGCAAATGAGTTCATGAGCCCATCTCCTTTCCAACTGCAAGGTCAGGGACTGAGCAATTGTCAGCATCAGCCGGCTGGAGGAATTGATCTAGAAGCTGGAAGCTTTGGGAGATTTTACTAACCTCCGCTTCCCACCATGCGAGCACACAGACACCTTCCTCCCACGGGTGTTGTCTACATTACAAATATTGACCGATTTTACGTTCATGTTTGGAAAGCTGCTGTTTCAGGGCATGGAAATGTGACCAAGAATGGCTTATAAATAACACTCGGTGCAGCAATTATTATTCATTGATAGTTATGGCTTTCACACAGTGGAAAAACAAATGGTTTTTCCACTAGGAGCTGGAGCTGCAGTCCATTTAATCACTGAAGAGCTTGGAATTGCTTTAGTTTGAAATACCTTTCCGCTGTGGTTTGGAAATTAAAAAAAAAAAAAAAAAAATTTGGGTCATGTTAACCTACTGTACACAACTTGCGCTGAGAATTTCAGTTTACCTCGTCTACATCTGCTGAGCCCCATAAATATCCATGTATTTGTTCCCGTTCAGTTTTGCAGAGCTCCTGCCTGCTTGAAGGCAGAGCTGCCCGAACACAGATTTGAAATGGGGTTAGCCTGACTAGAGGTGGTGGGGTCCTGGGAGCTGAGCAGCAGGTGCGAGAGCGGCAAGGAGGGAGAGCCGAGCCGCTGTCTGCCACAGCCACCCTTCTCTGGCTGGGATGCAGGGGAATGTGCCTTCGGGAAGCTGCGTGGATGGACTTTCCATCATGTTGCTCCTACCAGAGGCCACCCAAAATATCAGCCTCTGTTACTAGGAGGTTGCTCGGGGTTTTGGCAGCCAGAGGTGGGGGTGAGTTCTTTATGTACAGCATCCGACTGCACCCTGCCAGTGGTACTTGCTCAGGGGATTGAATGTGGTTGCACGGTTCCATCTGCAGAGCTGTTCCTTCCCCCACTTCAAGGTTTCCACAAAGACCAAGAAAAGCCTGCAGAGGAGCCACAGTGACATGAACAAATGCTTCCTGTGTTACCCATGTGTTGCTGGTCTCCATCCTCTGGCGCAGCAATACCAGTGCAGCAACCTCAGATGACTTCTGGTTCTGCTGGTCCAGGGCTAGGTTCTAGAGACGGCTGCTCTGGCCTGAAGGCTGCCTCCCTGGCAGGATTGCGCTGACGCTCTGTGAAAAGCAAGTGAGTGCTGAGCCTGGGAAGAATAAGCTAATTTTTCCAAATGGTACAACTTTGCGAATGACAACTGTGACTTCTGCCTGGGCTGCAGTGTGAAATCTGGGGGATGGCTGTGAGCAGCAACTGCCAGAGGGAGCAGAGCTGAGCTCTCGAGTTCCCGGCTAGTGTTGTAGCAGCAGGGTCCTCCTCTCTCCCTCCTCCTCTTCCTAACAGGTGTTGGAGGGCTCTTGACGACAGAGTTATGAAAAGGGAAGGAGTTATACCTGGGTTTCACTTGTTTCAGGGATTTAAATTTCCACCTGTGGTCTGCCTGTCTCTGAACTTCGGGTATTTCGATGCAATCAGCTTGAACGGTGGCTTTACCTTCTGTGGTTTGCTGGAGGACCCAAGACTAGGGGTCTCCAGAGCTGGCCCAGTGGTGGGTTGGAGCTGCAAGGCAGGCTAGTAGTTTCTCCTGACAGGTGGCTTGTGGACATCTGGATTAAAAATGCCCAGCTGAAAGACTCTTGACTGCTCTTACAGAACTGGAAGAGTTTGCAAAGCTCCTTTTGGTTGAGTACGTTTAGACATCAAAGAATTCTCCATCTTGGTTAAAAGATACTTCTGTTGAGGCCTTAATGGTCTTGTCTTGATAGCAAAGTCTCCTGCACTGGAGCTGCTGCTGAACTCCTTCACAGCTGTTTCGGAGCCCAGGGATGTTTTGTGGATCCGCGCTTCTCCCAGACTGCAGGGTTTATCAGCTCCAAAGAGGAAAGTGTTGCCCAGCTGATGAGTTTGGAAGTGCCACTGGTGTGGAGCTCACAGACTCCCAGAAGACATTTCTAGGGTCTGTTTTAATTTAAATCAGAGGCATGAGGTCCTGCGGCACTAATGCAAGGTCCTTTCTCCAGTGTTTTGTCTCCGTTTTATGGTTAAGTGGGATTAGGAAGGAGATGTGCTCATTGTGCCCTGTGTGGCTGTGGACATTCCTTGCACCTTTCTGTGCTCTTTCTGGGACAGGTGTGAACCCCCAGCTCCTTTTGCAGCCTGGATCAAAGAGACATCCACTGGGAAGCATTTGTGGTAAAAGCAGGGGAGGCTGTTCTGGAGCAGGGAGGAGGCAACATCGTTCTTGGGACAAAGCTAGGCTCTGATGGGGCGTAATGAGTCTGTAGTTACAAAGATGGTATTTAATTATTTCTTTTCCATGGTTTTCAAGCCCTGGCACTGTCACTTTGCTGGCAGCAAATCAAACACCAAGTTAGCTTATGTTAAGGAACAGAAGATGAAGTCCTAGATAAGCACTTGGCTGTAGGAACATCTTAAATTGAAACGTGCAAAGGGGACACAGAAGAGAGTATGTTTTTGCTTTCAGTGCTATCTAGACCCTGCGTCTGCGGCCAGGGTTGTGTTTCTCTCTGCTGGAGTGCCAGTATCACCTGCCCCATGTTCTTCTAGGATGCGAGATGAACAGGGAGGAGAGTACAGTGTCAGCTGTCCTTCTCCAGGATGACCTGTAGCCTCTTGGTGACTGTAGCATCAGGGTTTTGTGTGGACCAGGAGACAGTGCTTCAATGGATCACGGAGTAAATACACCATAACCTACCTTTTAACCACCACTCTTCTCTGGGACAGCGATACCCATCCCTGTGGAGCTGGCATGCTCAGCACCCAGGGGTGCTGAGGTGCAGACCTGACCTCAGAGCAGGGCTGACCTTCTGTTAATGTAAATATTCCCAAATAATGCCTCTGTTCCTGCCAGGTCCTCTCTCTCCGTGTTTAATTTCTGACTAAGCTTTTGAGAAATGTTTTGTATAGAGTTCCTAGTTTATCTTAAATGGACCTGCTGCCACCATGGCTAAAATCTAAACCAACACTTGACTTTGGGCTCGTGTGCCAGATGAACTCGGCAGTTGCCAATGCACTGAACGGTCATGTTCGATGTGCAGACCCGGGCTATGAGTTGAGGACTGGCTCTCACAGAGGTTGGGGGAGCATGGCTTTTAGGATGCCTGAGAGCAGCCTGGGAAGTATCTGGATAAATTTCCTCTCTCGGGGGCTGGATTCAGACGACAGTTGATGTATTATCAGACTTACACCTGTCTGAAACAGGTCGTTTGGTTAAATGAGTTCCTTCAGCCTTACACCAGTTAGGCCCAAGCACGGTCTGGCCCATGCTCCTACTAAAGTAAGTGTTTCAAGGCAGTGTTTATGGCTAATAATTTGTTTTAGAGGGTTTTATGTATATGTGTGTATGTGCCTGTGGGTGTACATATGCGTATATACATACATTCTTGCTCAGGAACGTGGTTTCCAATCCTTTTAACTTGTTCGAAAAGTAAACCAGGGAGAAACTGGCAGTGAGTTGGAGCTGCCTGCCAAGCATTGCAGACCAGAGAAGTGGTAAAACATAAACACTTTGGAGTTTATCCTCAGGATTTATATAGTCTGGCTGCTGAGGGATGGACTTGTGGAGAGGGGGGTGCTCATCAGCCTGTGCTGCTCCCATGGGGCCGAGCCTGGCACCTCTGCAGCCATGCTTCCACTCCCGGCAGCGTGTGAGCAAGAGGGTAGTGCCGGGTTGTCCATCCCCTCCCCTCCTGCTCCGCTGGCCACGTGTGGTGGGTTTCAGGGGATGGCAGCAGAACAGATCTGCTTTCCCCCTCCCCTGCACTAAAGTGAAAGCAGACCTCCTTGACGCTTAATCAGATTTGAATGTGGTTTTTGGCGTGGCTTTAAAGAGACTGGCAGTGAATAGCTGGTTTTGATGCCATTTATTAAAAACCTCTGGTAGAATTTGTCTCAGAAAGCCTTTGTGAGAGCTGGCAAACGCACAAGGGTTTGATGCAGTTAATGTATTTTAATCTTCACCCCCCCACCCCTTCTCCTTTTCTTTCGCTAATTGTAGGGCTCTCAGCTGTCTGCCGCCTTCTCCGGGGGGGATGGCAGGCTCCGCGGGGACCTCTGTATAAACACGGGCTTAATAAGGTTGCAGCGGTGTGGAGAAAAGTGAGCATCCTCTTCAGGGAGGAGGGCTGGGGCAGGCGGCACAGGGTGCTAGGTCCCAGGTACCACGCTAGGCTCTGACACGGGGTCACTGGGCGACCTCGGACAAATTAATGAACCTCCTGGTGTGGCCTTGTTCTCCTCGAAGCAACGAGGCAGACGGATGGGGGGAAACAAAGATGTTGCTTTTCTAGGTGGCTGGGCAAGTGCAAAGTGTTGATTGATGTTGGCAGCCAGCTCCTGGGAAGGGCTCCCTGGGCTTTCAGATTGAGATTGATGGGTACCTAGTCTTTTCTCCCTGACTTTATCCCTCGTTGCTTGGTGCATCCACCTTCCTTGGACCCAGAGGACCTTCTGAGTCCATTTCTTGCTCTTCACCCATGTTTGGGACTTGCTGGGACTTTTTTTTCCATGGTTTGTGCCCGCAGGTGCTGCAGCGCCTCACGGCACCGTGGGGACTGTAGGGAGCACCATAACATTTGTGTGTGATTTGGGCTGTTCCTGCAGCCCAATGGAGAGATTGCACCAACGAGTGGCTGAGTTCCTGGCAGCAGCATGTCAGGGAAAACTCTAGAGCTTGCGGGGAAGCAGCAAATATTGTGGAGCTCAAGGAATAAACAGTTTCTCCCCAGCCAGCAGTTCAGGCTGTGTGTTGCTTCTGTTCCTTGTTCTGGCTGCATGGAAGAGCTCAGAGCTGTGACTATGCTCTGGAGCGCTGTACCTGGTTGAGGGACTGAAGTTGGGTTTGTGTTGTGGGGTTTTTTGTCTGCCTCATCAAAGAAAAGAAAACCTGGCCTTTTTCTGCCATCCCCCTCTCACATGAGTTGCAAATTCAGCAAGAGGGAGGTGTGGATGAAGATGACTCCCAGGAGAGGAACAGTCTGAGAGACTCTTAAACAAATGGGAACCAAGCAGCTTTGCTCTTCCCCTGAAGGTTTGGCTGTTAAGTAAACTCGCCGATGAGTCTGGCTGCACGTGTATGTTGGTGCAGAAGTGTGTTCATACATAAGCTGGGTGTTACTGGGTGTAAGCCACCAGGATGGTATGCATTGGGTGGTGTGCTCCTTGACATAGCAATGCATGAGCCACCCTGGCTGGCCTTGTCCTCCTTCCTGAGTTTGCATGGGTGGTCGTGGTCAGAGGGAAGCTAATGTGGCCTTTCCCTCTTCTTTCCCTTTCCAGGGTTCCACCTCAGCGGGACAGTAACGGAGCCGGCGACTGCGACAGAACCAGAGATGACCTACAAGGTGGCCATCAGCTTTGATCGCTGCAAAATCACCTCAGTGACATGTGGCTGCGGGAACAAGGACATTTTTTACTGCGCCCACGTTGTGGCGCTTTCACTGTACAGAATCCGTAAGCCGGACCAGGTCAAACTCCGTCTTCCCATCTCAGAGACCCTTTTCCAGATGAACAGGGACCAGCTCCAGAAGTTTGTTCAGTATTTGATCACGGCACACCACACCGAGGTGCTGCCCACTGCCCAGAAGTTGGCTGATGAGATCCTGTCCTCCAACTCGGAGATCAACCAAGTGCATGGTAAGTCCTCCCTCCTCCCTGGGTGGCTCAGCACCGTTTCACTGTCCGTTTGGGGATGGGCTGGTGGTTTCACACAGACAGTGTTGACCTTCATTTTGCCGTCTTTGTCTGTTGCTGCGTAGAGAGAGGTAGCAGTGTCAAACTGATGTTAATACATGGGTTTTGGGATCACATCGATGTTGGCCACGCGCTCCTGTTCTGCCCTCTGTTCTTCTTTATGTGTTTGTCTGTCAAACACTGGCTTCAACAGGCAAGAAAAGGCGGAGCAGGTAGGCTGGCGGTGTACAGGGCACAGCTCATAGTAGGATGGAGAAGCCAAGGGTGGAGGAAGGGAGCATGTTTAGTCCTCAGCACAGAAGGATGTGGTGCTGGGACCCTGGAGAGTGGGAGGTACAGTGGGGACACAGCTCCTCCAGCCTGTGGGGACACAGTGTCAGCCCAGCCTTGCACGTTGCTAAGTCAGATGTGGCTGAGCCGGCGGGAGATAAAGCTTTAATCTCCATGGGCGTTAATTTGCCCATAATAAATGAGTGCCACGGTCCTGACCTACTGCACAAAGGCAGCAGAGATGTGTCCTGGGGCTTTGTGTTTGGAAGATGCTTTTGACTTCCTCCCCTGGAAAGCACTGGCTGTGGGATGGTGCCCATTCCAGCCCCACTGCAGTTGCCTGGTGGCCCAGGAGGTGGCCCAGGCTCCCTGGGGAGTTGCTCTGAGGCTCCCTTCATCAGCTCAAGCCGGACGCTCCTGCTGTGTCTTTCCAAGGAGCCCAGGAGCTGAGGTTGCCCAGGGTCTGCAACAATGAGCAGCTCCCCACCGTGCCTGTCCCACCAGCTGTAGAGCGAAGATAATAAACACTTATCTGCCACGGAAGGGCGTTGCGGGGATTAACACATGCCTGTTAAGTGCTCCGAAGATGAAAAGCCCCATAGGCAGCCTAAAATAGGATCTGAACCAGTTGAATCCACATGTAGAGGTGAGGCTAGGGATCCACCTCCACTGTAGGGGTGATGGCAGCTCTGATCTTAGTTATTTTCTCCTCCCTCTATCTGGTTGTTCCTGCTCCTGCCTTGGGAGAGGCTTTTGTCTTCTCCACTGGGCCACATCTGCTGCGTGTGTGGTTGTGCTCTAAATTACTGCCTTTTGGGGGGCGGAGGGAGAGTGTGTGCTCATTTTTAGGCATTAAAAAAGAATGAGGAGCTGTGGTACTGCAAGAATCTGGTGAGGTCCATTCCCTCCCTGAGCTGATCCACTGAAGCTGAGGTTGAGCAAGATCCCTTCTTGGCCATTGTTTGAGGCTGCTTTCTCCTAAGCAGATTGAAGAAAAGCTTTTAAGGCTCTGAATATTTATTGCTCTGGAGTCAGCAAAAGGCTGGTGATTGAGAGTCTTACAAAGATACAGATGTTGGCTCCATTTCAATATCTGCCTCTTGTTTTTACAAGTGGTTATAAAAAAACATAGCAAAAATTCTCTGTCCCTTCAGACTCGTGCAAATTCACACACTTCAGCATGCGATTTTGAACTGACAGAGACTCGTTGACTTACTCAGCAGAAGGTGGCACCTATCCGACACCGGCATGGCTGCCTAGCCATGGTCACAAGCAAGTGAACTCCTCTGTAAGCAGGAGAACAGCCTCGTCTCATCCTGGGGGAGGGTGCCGATCAGCCTTAGGATGATGAGATGAGTTAAAGATGATCCAAGATGATCATAAGATGGTGTAAAACTTATAGATGTTGCACCCTGTGAAAAGGAAGGCTCAAAAAAATCCACATTCAAGTTCAGAGTGGTGTCATCCAGGGCTTCAGCTCCTGATCCTAAACAGTGTTGCGAGATTTGCCCTCCCTGTCCTGCCGGTGAAGCACAGCCACAGTGCAACTACATCGCAGAACTACATGAGCAAGAAGCCCAAGGCGAGGAAGAGCTGCAGGCATGTGGGACTGTGTATATGAGAGCAATCCAGCAGCTCCATGGGAGCTCCAGTTGAAGGGGATCCAAATTTTTCCCCCATTTTGCACATCCCAGCTGCAGTTCATGCATTCACAGAGGGTCCCTGATCCTGGGATTTGAAATTCTTCAAGGTATGCTTTACATAGGGCTTTACAGGCTTACGCACACATTTCTTGGCCGTGTCTAGTTCAGATCCTTGAGGTCACACCTTCATTCACCTCGGAGTTGAGGCCAAGGTGGCTTTTGGCAGGCCAACCTCTGCAGCCCAAACAGTAACCCAGTGTGTGCGCTGGATGCCTGAGGTTATTACACCTTGAAGCAAGAGCAGCCTCTCCAGAAATCCCTTCTTTTTTTTCCGCCGTTTTTTCTGAGGAGAGGTCTGTTGAGCTTCAGATCAGCATTGGGTCTTCCCCACCTACCTCTGGTCACCCAAAGGGCTGCTCCTTCCATGTCGATGGTGAGCACGTGGGATGGAGGAGCTGATTCTGCACCTCGGGAGCGTGCCAGGCTCTCTGGGGAATGCTGCTTGTGCAAGGGGATCGTCTGGTTTTGTAAAAATAAGGCTTTCAGGGCTGCTGCTTCTCCCCCTGCAGAGCCTGGACAGCAAAGAAAATTACAGGCCATTGTCTGGCGCTCTGGTCTCGGGGCGTCAGAGCTTTGTTCCTTGCAGGAGTCTGCAGCCGCGGGCTGTGCACCGCATGTCGATCTTCCCAGCTGCCTTCCTAGAAGGAAATGCAAACTATCCAGTAATGATGGAGTCTCGGAGCGCAGCCAAGGCGCTCGTGTGTTCTTGAAGGATTCAATCCGAGCAGAGACCCTAAGTGTGCCTGCTGCTCTGCTCCCCACTTGACCTCTGCCTACTTAAGTGGGTCACGTTTCTGCTCTCGTAGCTGGCTGCAAAGGGCAGCGGGCACGCAGCGAGAGCATCTCACGTGTCTGACACCTCCATGCTTGGCATCTGAAGTGGCAGCTGGAGTGAGGAGATCAGGGTGGGTTTCAGTGCTGCTGTGTCCCCTCCCCGAGTGTGTTCCTGGTTCTTGGGGACAAAGTCAGCAGCGTGACTGTCCAGCACGGAGCAAGGCTGCAAGGTTGTCATTGCGCCAGCAAATGTGACTGGTGGCTGCTTGGCCTTTCCTGGTGGGGTGGCTGCTGGGGGCAGCCAGAATCTGCAGCTGGAGAGCTTGGATCCAACAGCCAGTCCTCTCACGGAGCAAGGAGCATCTGGTGGTGGCCAGCTTTTCACTCTGCTCCCTCCACTCTTCCAAGAGCATCTTCTCAGGGCTTGCATTGGTTTGCTGTGGGGCCAGCCTGACTTGGGGAAATGCAAGCTGAGAAAGTGGCTCAGGGCCACCAGCCTTGGTGGGATGTGCTGGGGATAGGTACAGCTTTGCTGTTTGGGGGATCCATGCTCTACCACCATGAACCATGGGAAGAATATATCCTCCTGAGATGTGAGTGAGGAACAGAGAGCGATTGCTTTGGTGTGGTAAGTTATTGCAGAGAGGGCCAGGAGGTATTGGAGAGGGCAAGGCTGAGAAAAAGATAAAATGGGAATCGTAGGCAGAGAGGGAGATTTTGGCGGCAAAAGCAAGCAATACAGAGGAGGAACAACTCAGATGCACCAGTGAGTCCTGAGAGTAGGGCTGGGTTTCCCGCTCTTGCAGCGTGAATCCAACATCCAGCAGCAGCGAGTGCGCAGGGTCCAAGTCAACCAGCAGACTTGGGAAGTGACATTCATCTCCCCTTGTGTTTTGGTTCATGCTTGTAGGGAATGGTTTTAATTTATTTTAAGAGGAAGACAGGATCCGTGTGGCGTGTCCAGGAGGAAAGCTGCTGTCTCAGATACATCCTTTGAGCCTCATTGGGCTGTCTGGGCTTTGGAGGCAAACGTTGGATTCTTCCTGAGGGTAAAAGCAGTCTGTGGCCAAGGAAGGAGAGGAGGCTGGTGGAGACCACTGCAAGGACAGAGACAGTGGTCATTAAAATCTTTAATTAGAAGCTTAAAGACAGGAGAGGCAGCTCTGAAGAGTGAGAGTGCCTGTGGACCCTGAAGATTTGGGGCTTAGAGGTATCCTTCATGCATCATCGGTGAAGTCTCCCCCTTCCATGGGTGAGGAGCAGGAGGTTTTGGCAGGCCCAGTGTTTGCAGCTCAGTAACTCAGCCTGCTTGAGTGGTGCTTGGACACGGCAGGGAGAGCTGCTGGCCTCAGCCCAGGAGATGTGGTTGGGGCGGTCTGTCTGCCCCACGGAAATGCCAATGGGTGATACAGTGTCTGTGGCACTCAGCTGATGCAATCAAAAGGCTTGGGATGGTCTTCTCAGCCAGAACATGGAAAAGCCACAAAACCTCCACTGTCTCACAGTGCAGAGGCAGCTCTCTCCAAGGACAAGCCAGCAGAGAGTCAGTGTGAATCACCAAGGGGCCTCTGTAGTCCTGCAGCGTCTCAGGAGCTTCCTTGGAGGAGAGGACATTCAGAAAACTCTTAGTGGGAATGGTCCCTCAGGCTTTGGCATGGGAAAACCAGATCTGCTCATGCAAAAGCCATAAGGAGCCCACTGTCTCATCTTCTCACCTTTGTCCCAGATGTATTCTTGGCCACTTTGAGCCCATCCTTCAGCTCCTGGGCTAGTACTGTCCTTCATCCGTTGGCCAGGTTGGCTGTGTGGGAAGTCCCTGCCCACTTGCCCTGTCGCACTGAGCCAGGGCTAATGTTTGAGGAGTCCTCAGGTGGTCTTTAACTTTGAGGTCATCCCATGACAGCATCTGGAGGGCAGCACCGGTAAATCTATTTGAAATTCTACCTTCCCGCTGGGGAGGAGGAAAAGGTCAGGTCTCCAAGGGATTCGTGTTCCTGGTTGCTGAGCTTATGTGGATTTAAGGGGAAATAACACACCTGATTGCTGAAGAGAAAGGCTCTGCTGGCAACTCTTCCCCCTTGTCTTGCAGAGCCAATGGGGTTGCTGAGTCATCCCAGAGCATGGGTGAAGTGCTTGACAAGGGGCTTCCAAAAATGACTGGACCTGATGCTGGTACCAGTTGAACCAGAGAGCTCTGAGCCATTGTGCTGGGAGCTAGTCTGGCTTCGCTTGCTCCATTGCTGTCAGATGGGTATGAATCTTCGGGCTCCATCCAACCTGCCTCCCCTTGAAAACAAACCAGCAGCCTTGGCGGAGCTTGACTCCTTACTTTGCTGCTATTTTTAATCCCTCGATAGAGTTCATTTCCTTTCTGGTGCCTGGTTATTTTCTCTCTGAGGTTTTCTGTTTGTTTATGTGTCCGTGTCCTCCTCCCCCTGCCCTGAGCTGTTCCTTCATGTCTGTTTTCTCTCTGGATGCTGAAGAGGCAGCCTGGAGGCATTCAGCCATGCCACCACGTGCAGTCATGAGATGGCCCTTGTGAACTGCCGCCACGACGACCAGCCCTGCTCCGGGCGGCTGTTGCTTGGCTGGCTGGCAGAGCCCTCCTTGGCACTGCTGACCCTGGGGCCAGCATGGCCAGATCCTGAGCCACCAGTGGGTACCGGGCACAGTTGGCTGACGTGACCGTAAGGGAGGTGCTGGGGTGGCCACCTGCATCCCTGGTTCACTTTTACCATTGTTTTTTTCAGCTCCAGCCACTGGTTAAAAATAGTAATTATCCCTTTTTCTTTGTGTTGCCACTGCTGCTCCAGGTGAGACGCTCTAGGAGTGCTTCCCACACCGCCTGGTTCATGTATCTCCCCTTCTGGGGTTCAGGAGCCTGGGTTTGGGGTGCGCCAATGCCTTGCCGTGACCCACGAGGTCCCACTACCTCCTCAGTCCTGGAAACCTGCTACTTTCCAGTCCAGGAACGCCTTTCATTTTCTTCATGTTGGGCAGCTAATTTCTGAGCAAGGCGTTGAATTTTCCGTGCTTGGCTTTGCTCTGTTTTCTAATTTGTAGATTTTTCCAGACCTTATTTCTCAGTCTTCGTATCCGCCTGGAGAAGTCTCGGTTGGCTGTCAAACAGTTAAAACCCAAGCCCTGCTTCTCATTTAATGGATTGCATTTTTATCTCTATTTCTACAGCCAGTGTAAATGGGCTGGTGAAACCCTCTTTCCACTCAAGATGTGCGGTGGTGTTTCCTTAAATCTGAATCCGGCAGGACCAAGATCCAGCACATCTGAAACAGGGCTCTTTGGAGCAGGAATGCTGCTATATGAGAAACGTGTTACGCAGGCACCAGGCTGTTTTACATGCCGTTCCCTGCTCCTTTGGAGCCGAGACATGGAATCACTCATCAGCTGCGTCACGGCATGCCGCTGCCGAAGCCCCCACGGTGTGAACGTTGGCAAGGGGGAGTGGACAAATCCTGCCATTAATATTTAAACCCAGCACAAATCCCGTTGTTTGCTCTTAAATGTTTATCCAGCTCCCCAGCATAATTGGGCAGCCCGTTATCTGCCAGGTTGCGTTGCACATGTGGGAATCTGCTATTACAACCCTCTCTCTGAATCTTTTATAGGAGAGCAAAATACATTTACAAGCAAATTTGGGTTTTATTTGGAGGCTCAGGAGGTGCGTTACTAATTTGGCTACAGCCTGAACCCCAACGCGCGAAGTGCTCAATGTGTTGCGTGGGAGGAGGAGGTTTTATTTAGCTGCACGCTGCTTTCCTCGCTGCTTGGGCTTTCCGTCACTAACGCTATGTGTGAGCAGTGAGTGCCGAGGGTAGCCCTGGGAACCCCACAAAAATGCGGCTACTTTTTGCATCTTGCTGACTCCTCCACCTTTATTCGTCACAGCGGCCTTGGTGAGGGACCATGGATGGGCTGACCTTAGGTGGGATGGGTCACTCCAGGCATCCATGCCCTCCTGGTCCCTATAGATGCAGCCAGGTGACCCTATAGAAGCAGCTGAGATGACCTGGCTGGTCTGGATAGCTGCTTGTAAAAGCAGCGGCGGGCGGGATGGTGGCAAGGAGGGTATTAAGAGTGCAAGCAAACGTCTGGGATACCTCAGTGATGGGGCCGGATAAACGCTTGTGGTAGACAGATTAGTCATCGGTTCCTGATATGGGATAATCGCCAGCTTGTCTGCTCTTTATCTGCGAGATAAGGACCAGCTTGGGGGAGGGAAGGAAAATGCACGAAAAGCTGATACCTAACATGGCCAGGATGGATGGTCCCTGGTGTGGTGGTCCCTCATGGCTTACAGCAGGGCTTGACCACCGGCAGTGGGGGAGCAGGATCAGGGCACGCGTGGGACTCTACGCGAAAGCTCTCATGCTCATCCAGGGGTTGTGATTTTCTCTCTGCTGCTTCAGCTCCCATCCCAATTACGTGGTTGTGTCAACTGTAAATTATTCTGCAGAAAGAGCAGCATCCTCCTCTCCCTTTAGCATGGTGTAGGCTGTGCCTAGAGCTTGCTGGAACAGCTCTCGGGCAGCGACTGTTAGCAGAAATTAAAAGAATTTTGTAAAGGACATTAAATACAAATAGCTGTATCTTGTCGGGTCAGGAGCATTCTCAGCCTTTGCTGGAGGAGCAAAACCCCTCGGGTTGATGTCCTCTCGCTTACAAGCCAAGAAGAGACAGTCGCTCTGCTGAGCAGGCATCCCAGAGCTTGATTTTCATGAATTGCATTTGAGCTCCTGGTTCAGCAACACGCGAGGCTGGGGAGTCCGCAGCATCCTGAGCTGTCTCCATCTGAAAGTGATGGCTGCTCCCCAACCAGATCCCAGTCAAGTAGGGAAGACATCATTAAGATTTAATTGGGAACTTGTCAGCTACAGCATCCCTTGGCTGTCCATGCAGCGCCTCGCTCTTCCCACGCTGACTCCCTTCCTTGCTCGAGAGGGAGATGAGATGGGAGAAGCAGACTCAACTTGAGTGGAGCATCCTCTAGCTGCGCTGGTCCCTCCTTGGCACTGATCTTCCCTGAGGAGTTTCTGCAGAGCAGGACTCAAAAAGCGGGGAGCTGAAAAGCTGAGTTTCTATTCCCGTCTGTGCTCCTGGCTGCTTGCTGGAGCCGTGCTGCTGCCTGCCCTGTGAGCCCGGGAAGCCAGGGCATTGCTGGGAGGTAGGGCAGCACTCGAGGGGAAAAATAGGAATTGGAAGGGGCAAGGCAAGGGGAGGTGGATCCAAGCTGTTGTTTAAAGCACTTGTGGGATTTTTTTCTTTTTTTTTTTTTTGTTCTCCGGAAGATGAAGTACAGCCTGTGAACACACGTGTGCCTGCCAAAGGCCCTGTGCTGGTCACAGTTTGCTCTTTGAAGGATTACTGATCCTTTGTTCTTTCCAGCGGAGGGTGTCTTCCAGGCAGGTACACTGATGCACAGGGACTTGTTCTCTGTCCTAAAGCAAAAGAGGGGCAGGATTCTGGAGCCCCCATACAGTGGTACTTTTGTTAGACTGTATCTGAAGTGGGGAAGGGCTTGCAGGAATTGGAGCACCCCGGGCGATCCCTGGAGCAGGGGAGCACTCTGGGCTCTGCAGCTGCGCTGCCTGCACCACCAGGGCTTTGAAGGAAGGCATGTCCCTGCTCTTCCTCAGCCTCACTGCACGTGGGGCACAGAGGGAGAAGGGCTAGGCAGGGATTAGCCTTGTGGTCGGGATCGCTGCTGATGGCTGCTGCCACATGGAAGGAGAGCATGATGCTGCCAACTGGGGCTCACTGCCTGAGAACCTGGTTGGTTTTCTCTCGCCTGAGCTGATAAAACAGAGGTGGGTCCATATAAAATAGAGGTAGGTCCACTTCTTGATGGTGGGATGCTGACCCTGCTGCTATAAACAAGGTTGTCTCTTTTCTCCTCCCTCCTTGTCTCTCCCAGGCGCTCCTGACCCCACTGCTGGGGCTAGCATTGATGATGAGAACTGCTGGCACTTGGACGAGGAACAGGTCCGAGAGCAGGTGAAGCTGTTCCTATCTCAGGGAGGGTACTACGGCTCGGGGAAGCAGCTCAACTCCATGTTTGCCAAGGTGAGGAGGAGCCGGCTGCTCTCTCCCCTCTCTGCTTGGCGTGTCACGTAGCCGGCAGCTCGCCGGCTGCCCTGGCAGGGTGCCCGTCACAGCTGGGAATCTCTGCTCCAGTGCCTTCTCGCCTGGTCGCGGAGCAGGCGGTTGTAATCCAGGCTCTGGGTCAGGCCTGGGTTGTCTCACCCGCTCTCCTGGCACGTCTTTTCCTCCTACACGATGGGCTTGCCATGATCCCTGTGCAAGAGAAGGTTTTGCCCACCTCCCCATCAGCGCAGTGGAGGGAAGGCCAACCCTGCAGAGCCTACTGAGGCCATGGAGAGGTGGCATCAGCCTACAGGCTCTTCTCTTTCTTTGCAGAAAGGCCTTGTTTTCATGTTCTTGGTTGCTTGGTCCTCTACACAGCCTAGGCTGTGGCTGTTACTCAGCTGGACTCCAACCAGCCAGGTCATAGCCGTTGCGTGAGTGTTTTAACGTATGACTGTACATTATATGCATATATATATATATGTGTGTATATTTACGGTCTGGACCCCCAGACTGAGGGAGCTGTGGTTTGTCAGCCAGGTGACCATGTCTTAAACATCTCCAGGGGACCATGGTTTGTCTCACGATCTCTCTGTATGTTCCAGGTTCGGGAGATGCTGCGCATGAGGGACTCCAACGGGGCCAGGATGCTGACGTTGATAACGGAGCAGTTCATGGCTGATCCTCGGCTCTCCCTCTGGAGGCAGCAGGGGACGGGCATAACAGAGAAGTGTCGGCAGCTCTGGGATGAGCTGGGTAAGAGTCACTGCCTTGCAGAGAGAAGCAGCAGGATTGCCTGGGCTGCTGGGCCCAGTAGACGTCGTCTCAGAGGCTTTTCGGGTTCTTTTTTGGGAGCAGAGGCCCTGAGAGATGCTCTATCCCCTGCTGAGGAGATTCTGCTGGGACAGCTGGATCAGGCCCCAGCTGCACAGTTCAAGATCTTAAACCAGCCCCTCCTACAAAGCAGTTAAGGATGACGAGTGTGCGGAGGGTGGCTGGTCCTGTACTTGCAGCAATCTGGTGTTTGGTGTGCTGCCCTGAAGCCTTTGTGAGGGAGAACACAGGGGCTGGTGAACCCTAGGGACTGGGTGTAGCCTGGATGTGGATGTGCTGTTCCTGGAGGAACTGTGATATAGAGGGGTAAAGGCAGGTTCTCATCCCATCTAATGGATTTCTGCCTGCTCTGGTGCACGTTTCCAGGGTGAGGGGGCGCAGAATGGCCAGCGCAGAACCTGGCTTTAAGGGAAATGCAATTCTGGGTAATTCTAGCTAAGCACCTTAGACACTGGCTCAGCTGGCTGACACCTTAATACCATTAGAATAAAACATTTAGATGACGTGGGCCCCGGGAGGTTGGTTGTGTGGTGGAGTTAACCGAGCAGTTCTGGGCTCTCCTGGACACATCCGGGATCTCGGGTGAACAGTTTGACTTTTGCCGTAGTTTTATGATGAGTGAGTTTGAAAACCTCTCTGCAGCCTGCTGGTGGGAGATGCTGTGTAAGGGCAGGGGCTCATGGGCTGGGACTAAAGGGATGTCACAGAGCTGGAAGAAGGGTGGTCCAGGGTCTGGAGCACCTGAAGCTGCAGCTGGGATCACAGACCCTCCTACCAATCGCCAAACAAATGCAAACGTAGCCATGAGACTGGAGAGCCTGGCCAAACAGCACAGACAAGAGACAGGCAGGGGTGGGATGTCTCGCTTCTGTGTGAAGTTCCATGGATGGAAATAACCACGTCGGTGCTGGAGAGCTCATCTATTTGCTTGCCAAGGAGATATTTCCAGGATTTCGGGATGCTGCATCTAGATGACTGGATACACAAGGATCCTGGAGAGGTGGCCAAATCCACCAAGCCAGAATTTCCGCATGGAAGAAAGTAAACACATTGATGACACGTGGGTGGATGGGTGTCTGGGCAGGCCTGGACACAGGAAGCAATTTGCCCAGAATTACAGATTATTTGGCCAGATTTCAAACCCACCATCCAAGCTGAGACCCCTCCCTCCCTTCCTGCACACATGAGGCAGGAGTTGGTTGGGTTTCAGTCCTGGCTTAACCATGCAAGGACCAGGTTGGTGCGTGTAGCTTTGGTCGGCAGAGTGGGAGGAGATGACAGCACGTCCCCATCAGCAGATGGCAAGGTGGCTGGGAAACATCAGGGCCCTACCAGGACTGGATCAGTGTGACAGCAGGTGAAGCATGGTGCCAGCCAACACACGTCAGAGAGAGCGGCTCGCCTGGCGTAGGCACGTCACACGAGAGGGATTTGGGCATCTTCATGCTGAAGAGAAGCCCCCTGCTGAGTACATGGTGGTGGTCCAAGAAGTAGCTCCAGGGCAGGATGGGTGTGGGCTGTAATCAAAACAGGGATTATTCCTCTCATCTTACAGAAGCCTTTTGTATTTGGACCTGGGCAGCATTTGCTGTAGGAACAGAGCATCCCTCTGAAGGAAGGGTCCAGGAACGGGGGGACCAGAGCTGCAGTGAGTTGGTGGTGTTCACTGGTAACAAACATCAGCAACACGGAGAGATGTCCCAAACTATCGCTGGGCAGGTAACAGTAGCTGGGGCACATGAGGCAGTGAAGGCACGTTGTCTGACTGCCTGTGGGCTACGGATGCCAAAGCTGCCCGACATTACCACTGCTGCCAAAGGGAGGGATGAGGGGCCAGTTGCCAGCTGCTGTGGGAAGCCCCAACACAGACTGTGTTCTCTTGCCACGTGGAAGAGAAAAATGGGCCTCCTGGAAATTATTTTTGGGCACGTGTTTAATAATTAATCATCGATTTTAGCAAAGACTGCAGCACAGACTTGTGTGGGATTGGAGGAAGATCAGCCTTAAAGAAGATTGTGGATTTATGCTGGGGAAAATGTAAAGGATTTTGCAGGATTTCAGAGTTTAAAAAAAAAAATAAATAAATAAATTAAAAAGGGCATCATTTGCTTGTGCTTGTTCTGCCAGCTGAACATCTATTGCCCCGTCTGCTGGGGAGCCAAAGGAAAGACCTGCTGGATGGAGAGCTCTGCAGCGTGGGAGTATTTGCCCTGGCGCATTAGTACTTACGATTAAAGCCTAATTACAAAAAATAGACGAAAAACCAGCTGAAGTGCAGCCTGACCTTAATCTGCCTGGAGACGGGTTTATTTATCTCGGCCACTTGTTTACAGTGGGGAATTTCAGCAGATTAAGCTGGGGAGCGACCCTGTGGGAAACAGGAGAATTTCTTTGATGGTTATGAAACTTGGGCGCGGGATCGGAGCGCTTGTCCTCTCTGGGGCCGGCAGCCGGGACCGCTGGGCTGGGAAGGCTCCGACCCTCCCTGTCCCTGCACCCAGCCCCATCATCAAAAAGCATTTTTGTTTAGAGGCTTAGCTTAATCGTGATCTGCTGCTTTGTTCCCCGCTTAACCTCCTGCTATCAGAAAGTTCAGATGAAGGTTTCTGCAGCATGTGAACAGACACCGAGTCTGACCTGGCACAGCATTTCGGCTCAGGACAGGAGTCACTTGTGCTGTCAGCTGATGTCACTTGACCATAGGGCTCAGAAAACCCTTCTTTTCCATCTCCCAGATAACTGTCGTGGCCGAGACAGATGCAAATCCCTCTTCCCTCCTTGTCCCCACCTCCCCACCACATCTTCCCTTCTGCAGGAGGGTCCAGGGGCACAGCATTTTGGCAGGCAAAGGATGCCTCAGAGGGCTCCCAAAAATAGGCTGCGAAGTCATGAGGCTTCTGAGGATCGCATCTTAGCCAAGCTATACAAGCCAAAAATCCAGCAGGTACATCCCATTCCTGGGGGCGGCGGAGCTGGGGCACCAAGCTTGGTTACTGCCTGTCAGCCGAGCCCCTCTGCTCACCATCGGAGGTGTGAGCCGAAATTGCCAGGGGCTGATTTTTGCACAGACAGCCCAGGAGTGGGCGAAGAGGGGCAGTGACAACGGCAGGAGTGCTGGTGGGAAGGGGATGCTGGAAACCAGTCAGAACCCCCGAGATGCCCAGCACCAGGAGCCGAGTGCAGGATTTAGCTCACGCCTGCCTGAGAAGGTGGGGAGTTTTATCCCCGTGGGGTGGCAGCGGGCAGGCATGAGCCAAATCCTGCGCTCCCCTCTCAGCTGAGGGGAATAACCAGAGCCTTAAGGAAGACTCATTTTCTGGAGCTGAGACCTGATTTTTTCAAAGACGCCGTGTCCGTACAGCCCGTGTGGAGCCTGCAGGAGCCTGGGAGCAAGTGACATAGACCTACTCTGGGAGGGGTGGGCCCCGAAAGCCGCTAAGGAGGTAGCTCTTCTCTTGCACGTGCCTTAATCACTAATGTTGCAGGTCAAAAGTCTTATTCCCCCCTGTTCATCAGAAAGGTGGGGTTTTCTGGGAGAAGCGGAGCTGAGATGTGGATGGAGCTGGACCAGGCAAGGGCTCCTTTGAATATTTGCTGATCTTCAGTGCCTGCAGTTGCTTTTTCCATGCCTCTTACTGGATGCAATGCTGCTGCCACCATCTGCGTTGTGACGCCCTGACGTCTCTCCTGCTGAGCCAAGCCAGTCCGAGGAGCCAGACGTGCATAGTCTTATGATTTGAACCAAACATGTCCACAAGTCCCAATGGGCAGCGGACGGGTGCTGGGAGATACACCCCAAAAGCACCACCAAGGCTCAGCTATAACCCAGAGGAGCAGAGAGACACCAAAGTGGAGCCAGAGTCAGGACATTGCTGCTCAGCCTGATTTTGCATCACACTGCCTGGAAAAGGGACCGGCTGCTCCAGCTGCCTGCGTTGGGATCACAGCCCTGCTCGGGGCTGTCCGGCTTGACAGCGTTGGGGAGCTGCCGCACAGCAGCGCGGGAGGTGGTTTGGGTGCCTGGAGGAATCCCCTCACCATACAGTGTCGAGTGATGTTGCCCTGCCACTGGCTGTCATTTTGGGATGGGAACTTTGGCTCTGGGAGTGATGGAGAGGTGGAGGAGAGCAGCTGGGGGTGGGGCGGGGAAAGGAAGGTGCTCCAGATCTCCACTGTGGCCATGGAGGAGAGGCAAGGGAGGGTGTTTCTGTGGGAGGGTGGGCTGTCCTGCGCGTGTGGCAGGATCCAACACGGGCAGAGAGAGGAGCGGCACGGGCTGCTCAGCCTGGGGGATCCCCAGGGACACTGCGCACTGCAGCTGTGCCAGCACGCAGCCATCCCATCCCGCAGGGCAGGCACAAGGGAGGGGACATGCTGTATTGTGGCAGGCTTGCTGGGAAATTTGGGCAGAAATGCAATTAGCTAAAGGAGAATTCACAGTTTTGGTCTTATTTGAGTTGCTGCAGCCCTTTCCAGAGCAGTGGGTGACCCAGGAGAGGCGGCAAGGATCGGTTAGCAGCAGCAGCGTCAGTCCTGTCTTACAAAAGGATGAATTGGATCGTAATGACGACAGATGTCCTTGGGCCTGGTTTTGCTTCTCCTACAGCAGACAGCATCGCCAGGCCTGTGAGGTCCCATGGTTGACCTGGAGGGTGTCAGCATGGGCATCCTACTGATGGGCACCTCTGCTTGCGAGATCCGGAGGGCTCACACCTTGGAGGGCTCTTTCCTGCAAGACATCAAGCCAAGCTCCAGGTTCCTCTGCTGGTTCCTCTGCAGGCTGGGGGCTACTGGGGATTAAAAAAGAAAAAGAAAAAAGGAAGAAAATACACCAAATCTCCTTTTTAAATAGTTGAATGCAAATGGCCTGAAGAACAATGGCAGATGAAATAGCATTTGGAGCGGGCTTTAAAGTGCTTGGAACGTGGGTAGGATCAAAATCAGGTTAGTCTTTGGAGATACAGACTCTGCAGCTTGCCAGGGTGTTTTTAAGCATGCTTTGATGTGTAGTTCAAACACTAGATTTGTCCTGGCAGACAGAAGCACTCACAAATTCATACACAGCCGCTCTCTCCTTCCCTCCTCCCCACTGTCCCCCATCTCATGAGATTATAATTTAGCTTCATTACGGAGGAGTTTTACTTTTATTTAAAGGCTGTCTAAATCCCCCTCCTGGGTCCGTGCATTATGCTGAAATGAGTTTACAAATGCTGATGAAACCTTGCAGGCTCTCATGACGAGCGCAGCAGCAGAAGAGCTTTGCCCCGTGGGTACGGTGGTGGCACCTCCTTGATTTCTTGGCTTTGTTTAGGGGCGCTGTGGGTATGCGTGGTGTTAAACCCACACTGCAAGCTGGAAGAGAAATCCTGCTGGCTCCGGCAGCTGCGCAAGTGGGGCGAGATGGACGTCTGTCCACTGGAAGATGGCAATTACGGTAACGAGCTTCCCAACATCACCAATGCGCTTACACAGAGCTCCGGTCACAGCCAAGGTGAGTCTGGGCAGGGAGTGGAATTCCAGCTGGTGGTCACAGGGGTTGCGTCCAGGTCAAAACTCACCCCAAAGTTGAGGCTGGTGATGCCTCTGGGAATCACGGGAATACAAAACATGTCTCTTCACAGCCTCTGGTTTTAGATACACTTGGAAATGTTTGGCTCTTTGCTACATCTTGGGTGAAGTCACCTGTGTTTTAAGCATCAAATTAGAGGCTGTTTTAAAGCAATTTGACCTTGGGGGAGTTTAGACCCCTGCGGTGTGTGCAGGTTTGGGTATGGAGTTTTACAGAAAACTGGCACTGTTTGAGTGGGAGCAGAGCTGAGCTTGGAAGCCCTGGCTGTAATGTGCGAGTGAGGAGTTGGAGAAGATGCAGAAGCCCTTTCCCAGCCCTCGAGCCTCGCTCATGGGCTTTGATTCGGGTGACAGATAAGTCATTAGCCAGGAACGTTAAACACAGTTCAAGTGTGGAGCACAAACAGAGCAATGTAGTTACGGGGTTGTTCCTTTGTGCTGAAATATTTTCTCAACCCCTGACAAAGCATTTGATCCCTTTAAATTTAACCACTTTTCCCCCTTCCTGTTGTCTGAAGTAGACATTAATTGACAGTTACTGCTCTTACCGTGCCTCTATCTGCTGCACTGGGATTGCTCTTTGGTGTATAACGTGTGGCCAAAGTGGGAAGAGGAGAGGGGGACAGCAGTCGTGCTGCGAAGGAAACTTCATTATTCCGAGTGGGATTAATCCCTCAGCAGCAGTTCAGGAGCATGACCGTCCTGCCAGCCCACTCCAGCCGTGGCCAGGACCGTGCAACCCAGCTGTCTCCCTGTGCGCATCCTCGGCAAGCGGCTTAATTTAAACCTGGCCTTGCTCCATGTCCTATGCCGCCGGCCCTGGGACTCCCCCCTGGTGTTCCCAGCTCCACTGAGGGTTTGCTCTGGCATTTGGGGCAGGTTGCCAGGGCTGAGCAGGTCGCTTTTTTAAGATGTGTGGGGAGTTTCCAAAGCACATGCTGGGGATGTCCCCTTGTCCCCACGCTCCTGCCTCTCCAAGCAGGGGACTGAAAGCAGCACAGATCCTGGAGGTGTCCCGAGGTTAATGTTTGTGCATATGCAAATACTGCTGCAGATTGTTGCCAGCCTCTTTTATTACTGAGGGAGAACAGCTGATTCCTGAAATCCTTCCTGGTAAAGGGAGCAGGCTTGGTTCTCTACGTGCCAACACCTGTTTAATTTCTCTCCACCTCGGGGTGCCTGCAGCATTCAGGCTAATTGCTTGTTGCCATCGTTTCCGGAGCGTGTTTATCCAGGCTCCTGGATCAGCTTTGAGCAGTGCCTTTTGTTTTCCCCCTTTGAATGCATTTAATTCGGCCTTTCTTGCAGGTTGCAGGACCTAACATTCAGCGCTGCATCCCCTTTGGGACTTCCCGTTTTGCAGCCCGCTGGCTGTTTGGCCCTCATGATCTGGCGTGGCTGGAGTAATAGCAGGATTGCTCCAGACAGGCCTTTTCCTCCCAACAAACCAGTTGTCTGATCTGTCTGGATGGATTGAAATGCTCATCTGGCATTTGATAGCTTCAAAAATGTCAGCGAAGCTACAGAGCAACTCTGAAGAGAAGCGCAGACATCTGCTGCAGGGCAGCGGTGGGGTTTCAGATGGTGCCAACTCCCCACTTCCAGCCCTCTCACACAGCCAGAGGAGGTTGCTGGAAGGTGATGGTTCCCCCCATCACCCGGAGGCAGATGAAACACGCTCCTGTGGTTCCCTTTGTGGTTTCAGGTGCTGCTGATCTAAGCAGCTGTGGTTCAGTGGAGCTGGGGCTCTGCGCTGGAGCGGAAGAGGAGAGCTCGTGGTGCTTGCGGGGCAGTGACGCTGAGGAAGCCCAGTCCTGACCCCTGGCAGCTGCCTGCACGCTGAGCGTCACAGGGGTGGGAATGCACTGCCACATTTCAAGGCGTCAGCCTCCTGTGTGACAGCGGATTATTGTCAGAAAGCAAACGGATGGGCAGTCCCTGCCTCTTTTCTCGCCTCTCTGGCCAAGGCAGCTGTTCTAGCAAGTTACTTAGCAGTGCCGTCTAAGGAGACTGCAGTCTCCATCAGAGACGAGATGGGCAGCAGAGGTATCTAAAGGCAATCATCTGCTGCACCACAGGAGCCAGAGCCCCTGTGCTCAGCTCGGAAAGGGCTGGGATGGGACCAGGTAGGGCTTTGCTGTCATTGTAAAGACATTGCTCTGCCCAGGGAGGTCGTGTCTGGGGGCAGGAGCAGGCTGCCCCTGCCACACCAAGGCACTGATGGTTTTTCTCTTTGCAGACTCGCTGGCCAGGCCCAGACGAACCGTGTTCACCCGGGCGATTGAGGGCTGTGACCTCCACTGGCAGGACAGCCACCTGCAGCGCATCATTAGCAGTGACTTCTACATGTCTCCCTCCTACCAACGGGAGGGCGAGAGCCTCCTCTTCAACTCCCAGGGGCAGCCACTGTGGCTAGGTGAGCACCCAAACCAGCAGCCCCTTGCGTGGTCTGGGTGGGTGGAGTTGCTAGTGGAGAAGAGCCACCCAAAGCATCAAAGAAGCTTTGCTGCCCTGGGTCGTTGCAAGCCTCTGTGTCCTAGATTGAAAGTGCCTCCCTGGCCCTTAGCCCGAGAAGTGGGGACGAGCAGAAGGACTTGATGCCCTCCCACACTCCAGCCACAGTCCTTAGAGCAAGCCCCATATCTTTACAGTGTGGGATCCCCTGGGGCAGCTTGGACCAGGCTGGTCCTGTCTTCTGCCATCCTGCCAGTGTGTTTGGCTGTCGCCAGCGCGAGCTCTCGCTGTTCTCAGTACAGGGGGACGGTTAAAATCCCTTGAAAGCTGGCTGGGCAGCACAGGTGTATCCTTTGGATTTTTTCTTCCCGGCTCTCATCCTTTCTTTAGTCTTCCCTTAAAGGCAATTAGCAGACAGTACAATTAAGCCTTGCATGAGCTTAAGGCGTACTGGACCAATCAAGCCCAGTACCCTCCTGGGTTGTAGACCTTTAGTCCGTGTACCTCAAGCCACACAACTTCCCTACTGCAAAGTCAAGACCCTGGGCAGATCTGCAGACCTTTGACAACTATCTGTCCTGGGATGAGAGTGGGTGAGATGGAGGGCTTGGGGGTGCCTGGTGTGGTTGTCAGCCCTCAGACCGACCCCAGAATGGCAGACGCAAGCCCCCACACCTCCAGGAGGGTGGATGCCTCATCCCCACAGCCAAAGAGGTGAATGTATGGACATGGAAAAGGTCAAAGCCCACCACTGCTCTGTCACCCGCTCCAGGTGCCGGCACCTGCTGTCACCCAGCCCAATGGGAAGAGAATATTTACAGTCACCTAGAGACATGGTTTGTGGAACAGAGGGCACTAAGTTGCTGTTAAGGCCAGGAGATAAGTTAAAAAGGGCCCACATGAAGGCTGCTGGTACATCTGGTCTAGTGGGAGGTGTCCCTGCCCATGGCAGGGGGGTTGGAACTAGGTGATCTTTAAGGTCCCTTCCAACCTAAACCATTCTATGATTCTGCAATCTCTGCTAGCCTAGCTGGAGCAGGAGAGGACACTTGTACTCTAGGAGGAGTTTTGTGTAGCTGCAGGCAGCAGGTCTCCTCCGCGCGCAGCCACAGGCAGCGGTGGTGGGCTCGTGCTTCTGGGGACTCTGTCTGGCAGGGATGTAGTGGCCACAGTTCCCCTGTCCCTAGCATAAACTGGGCTCTGGTGAGCCATTTGTCCCATCTGGTAGGTGCACATTATTTATCTGATGTGGTTGCCTTGATTCTTGGATTTTACGCTTTCTTGGTGCCCCTTCAGGGATGCAGCACTGGGAGAGGAGTGTGATTTGTCAGCAGCTTCCAGTGATGAATTCAGCGAGAAGCTGAATATTTCATCCATTTAGCAAATGAACAGAGGGAGCAGTAAGAAGCTCTTTGCAGATGCGTTTGTTCTGAAACCTCTTCCTTGTGTGTTCCTTGCTGGTGACCTTTGGGACATGGAAACCCCATTTGTGGAGGTGGTTGTCTGCATTTCCAAAGCTTTCTGAGCTCTTCCAGGAATAGAAGTTATCCCTCTACCATAATTTTAGATCTTCTGTGTTTGCCCTTTTTTTGGTTTTTTTTTGGTTTTTTTTCCCCCTTGGTAGGACATTTTGCAAGAAAATGGGATTTTCGCTGCTTGTTATGCGGCATGTCATGTCATCAGCTCCTGCTAATTTCTCACTCAGTCATAATCCTCTCCACAGTTGCTTGTGATTTCAGGTGAGCAATGAGCAGCAGGAGCAGATGAATTCCTAAGCAACTGTGAGTCTTGGGGGGGTTCATGCAACCATTCCTAGTAATAAAACACCAGGTAGGAGAGCTGCAAAAGAGGCGGGGTGTCTGCAGAGCTTGCTCCACAGAAGCGTTAAGGAGGCAGTTCAAAACATCACCCCAAATCTGCCAGTGCCCGCAGCACAGTGCTGGATGCGCAGCTCACACCGTGTGTCATCACCTGTGTGGTGAGAACAGGGAATGGTGCTGGAGGAGACACTAAGAAGCATTTGGGTGCACAGCAATGAGAGAAATCATTGTAAGCTGTGCAGATTTTAGGAGAAGTGAGTGGCAGGGTTGTAACAGCCTGTGGTTGGAGCCGTCATACTGCAGCAATGGTGTGTTGGAAATGCTTCCACTAGATAAGGTTTGTGGAGGTGGCGATTTAGGTACTGACGTGGCTGCTGTGGGTTGAATGTGGTAGGAGTCCTGTTAGTATTTCTGGTAGGCTTCCTACCAGGAGCAGGGAGAAAGGGATGACTTTAAAGCAGGGAGCAGGAGTTTAGCTGGGGCATGGGGAAGACCAGTAGAAGAAAATGCCTTGAAGCCTGGTGCTGTCAGGTTCTCTCCCCCTATCAGTATCATCCCTTGAATTTCTGTGCTCCTCTGGCTCAGCCATGCCCCTGCATTTGTCCTTGCCTTGCAGAACATGTCCCAACAGCCTGCGCTCGGGTGGATGCCCTGCGTTCTCATGGCTATCCTAGAGAAGCTCTCCGACTAACTGTTGCCATAATCAACACTCTGCGACTGCAACAGCAAAGGCAGCTGGAAATATATAAGCATCAGAAGAAAGGTATGACTAGAGCTACGGGAGAAGCATCCCGTGAAGTCTAGCTGGGCTGTCCCAGCTGGTTGAGAAAGTCTTCTCCATCTCGGAGAGTAGTGCTGCCCCATCCAGAGCAGCAGAGGGTGACAGTGGGCAGCGCTGCATCAGACAAACCGATGCATCTGATTGCTTGAGCCAAACTGCTTTGGTACCCACCTGCTAAGGACAGAGGCGTGCCCACATGCTGTCTTGGGGCTGCTGGAGTAGGTTCTTGTTCCCACTGTTGCTGTGTCTGGTTACCTGTAAGGATTGCACAGGCGATGGTGGGTGATGCCTGCATTAAAGAGGAGCTGCTTATCTGCAGAGCTGCAGTAACTTGCTGTGTGTGCCACCTTGCATTCGCTGAGTAAATTGTACCAGGAGACAAGACCAGTGTTTCTCTTCTTGCAGTTGCAGTTGGCAGAGAGCTGGGGTCAGTTACTACAGTGCTGCTGGTGGTCAGTGACTCCTGGGCCTTGCAAGCTCAGGCAGCTTGAGATCATCAAAAAATGGAGCTTTTAAGACTCACTGGGAGTCTTTGTCATCTCCAGAGATTTCTGCTTGTGTTTCCAAAACATTCTGACTGCCATTGCAAATGAGTCAGTAAGCTGCAAGTCTGACTTTATAGACCCCATCTTGGGACTCTGCAGCTTCTCATGGCCTCCTGGAACAGACAATGAATCTTATGTGACCTTAGGAGCACCTTTTTTTGGTGGGTGCCTGCTCACTCTGATGTCTGTGGCAGCCTGTGGGGTGGCTGCTCTGAGCTGCTCCTTGCCCTCGCAAGCTACCGTGCCCGAGTTGGCCCTGGAGGTCCCCATGTCCCAGGCCCATGGGGTAAGAAAAAACCCTTGGTCTCAGAGACCTCTTTGGGTGCAGAACCTGTCTTTTACATTCCTCACTTTTAATGTCTTTCTGTTCCATTTTTTGCAGAGCTGCTGCAGCGAGGAGCAACAACCATCACCAACTTGGAGGGCTGGGTAGGCCACCCTCTGAACCCTATCGGCTGCCTCTTTCTCACCCTGACCGAAGCTTGTAGATTAGAGGAGGAAAATTGCCTTGAAATTTCAGGTACCAAGTGCTCCTTGTGGCTCCCTTCCTGGTGGCTGTGGGTGAACCGAGCCCAGCGGGCAGACCCTGGGTGCAGGTCTGGGGCTCGGGACTCTTGGGATCCAAATCTCCCCTCTCTGCCTTTGTGGGCGCAGCCAGGGCAGAGCTGCAGTGCAGAGGGGGAGTTAGGGCCCTGAGTTTTCTCAGCCTTCAGGGTTTGCAGGCAGAGCAGAGCAGGAGAGTGGCTTAGCAGAGCTGGGCGAAGGCTTGCTGGCCCATGGGAAGGCTCTGGTGTCAGCCATGCACCCTGTTGCACAGCTCTCAGGTTGCCTGCATCGCCTAGTGGGAGCAGGAAGGAGGGTGAAGCCCACATCTCCTGTAGGGAGCTTTTTATCTATCATCTCTGGGTGACCTAAGGCAGGTAGCAAGGGAAGCGTGGGTCTTGTGTCTGAAGTTGAGAAGTTTTTCTCTCTGCTGTGGTTCTGCCACTTAGGAAGGCTCTTCTAACCTTGCTGCATCTCTCCCCCTTCTTCCAGACGCCGGGGACTCCAAACCCCCAGTGTATCAACATGTGCCCGTTGCGACTGGCAGCCAAGACAGCGGCGAGTCCTACCTGTCCCTGGCCTTAGAGGTGGCCTTGATGGGGATGGGTCAGCAGAGAGTGATGCCTGAAGGTCTCTATGCCCAGGACAAGGTGTGCCGCAACGAGGAGCAGATCATTGCCCGGCTGCAGGACCTGGAGCTGGACCCGGTGCTGGTGCAGACCCTGCGGAAGCAGTGCATCTTGCTGCTGGAAGGTGGGGGCTTGGTCCGTCTAAGTGATTCCCGTGTCTTAACTGAGTGCTGGCAACATCTCCAGGGTGCCCTTTCCGAGGTTTATGCCTGGCTGACCCCATCCTGGCTTCTTCCTTGTGGGTATGATGCTGAGTCTGTAGGATGGCTGCTCTGCCCCATCATCTGGCAAAGCAAGGGTTTGCTGACATCCCTGGAGCGAGACCACCTCAGAGGCATTACAGAGAAGGGTGCTAAGCACGTGGCCTCAGGTTCTGAAAGGGTTTTCAGAAAAGGACAGAGCAGCCCTTTGCTCTGGGTGTAACTTGAGTAATGCACCAGGGAGCTGCTGAGTAGATCCTCAAAGCTTTGAGGTTGTGCAAACCCCAGCCACAGATCCTGCTGTGCTAATTATGGCTGACGGGCTCTGCTTCCACCTAGGTGGTCCCTTCAGCGGCTTGGGAGAAGTCATCCACCGTGAGAGCGTCCCCATGCACACCTTTGCCAAATACCTGTTCTCTGCCCTGCTGCCCCACGATGCAGATCTGGCGTACAAGCTGGCTTTGCGGGCCATGAGGTTGGTGCATGTTTTGTTCTGTCTCTGCCCCCTGTTTCGCCTCCCTCCTCTGCTCCGCTGGGAAGCCGGGATGCTTTGCAACCCTAGAGCAGGGATGGGAGTGGAGGCAGGCTTGGAGCTTGCCATCCCTGGGATCATCCTGTGCAGCATGTAGGGCTTCCCGGGCGCCAAGCAGCAGTGCAAAGAGACTCCTGCCCTCTGTTTGGGCGATTCCTGGTTTTCAAGCCCCATCCGTAGGGATTTGCATGGGTGTGATAATGTCTGCTGGTCCAGCCCTCTGCCCAGCCGCTTGCTCCAGGCTGGACCACCACCTGCCTGTTCTGGTGACAGGCGTCCTCTGCCGTAGCAGGTCTCGGGCAGGCATGGTGCTGTCACCTGCCTTCTGTCTGCCAGGCCTCGGGCACCCTGCAGGAAGGGCTGTTATCCCAGCATAGATGGGCAGATGATTTGCCCCGGGCTCCAGGGTGTCGCAGAACCAGGCAGAGAGTACAGCCGCACTCTGTTCTCCATTAAAGCCCAGCTCCGTCTCTGGGACTGTGGACAGGGACAATGCCGAGAGCTGCCCCTTCTCCCTCCCTGCTGCATGACACACCTCAGACATCAGCCTGTGTACTGCAGTTCTTTGGCAGGGGCTGTGGATGGGTCTTGAAAAGGCGGGAATTTCCCAAATGAGTCAATGCTTGAAGGACTGTCAATCCCAGAGGACCCCAGTGCCTTCGCCCTCTAACACCATCTTTCTTGCAGCATTTCCTCAGTGAAATGGGACATCTCTCCCCAGTGCCAAGGGAAATTTTGAAATCCTCTTGTCCTGGGAAGAGCTGCTGAGGAGGACAGCCAGACCTAAAAGAGCAGCCAAGGGCCTCTGCAGTGCATGGGGACACCATGCCCCACCAGACCTAGGACCTCCAGCCGCCGAGCAGGAGTGGGACTGAGTGCCCTGGGGGTGCATGTTACTCCCTTGCCATCTGTTAGTGCCTGTCCCCTGCTCCCAGCTGGGACCTCCTGTGTCAGGGTGTCTCTGGCCTGGGTTGGGAAGGTTGGGCTTCTGCTGCCCTGTGGGTACCCCAAGCTTGTGACCAAGGAAAGCAGAGGCAGTTGGATGTTCTCTGTGTCTGGTGGAACAATTTCCCTCCTGCATGCCTCAGCTGGCCATCGAGTTAGTGACACCAGCATAAATTCAGGGGTTTAAGAGCCAACATGGTTTTGGCACCATGGCTGGTGATGTGGGACTCCTGCTCCCCTTTCTTAGGCTTCCTTCTCCCCTGGGCTTTCCAGGCTTTTAGATATCCTCACAAAAGCAGGTAACCCAAACCGGCTGTGGAGACCCTGGGGAAATGTGCCGCTGCTTCTGATCACAACTGGGCATTTTAAGAAGAACCAGATGATAAAGCCAGGAGTTCTGCCGGGCGCTCTGACATGAAAGGAGTGGGGAGGGAGGAGGGATTTTGCTTTTTTTTTTTTTNTTTTCTTACAAGTTTATAAATCAGTTCACAGATCATTCTCCTTCTTTCAAGTTGGTCTCAGATTGATCCCTGTGCCCATGTGTTGAGCACGCAGCCTCGGGAGCCCTCACACGTGCACGGCAGTGGGATGCTTTCAAAGGCGACGCTGCGGGCAGCTGCCTGCAGGCAGCCCCTGCCTCGCCTCACCAGTGCCTCTGGGAGAGGAGGCGAAGCCAGAGCTGGACTGGGGTTTGATGTTGCCTCCTCCCGTTTGCCCTTCAGGTTGCCTGTCCTGGAGACCACGGCACCGTCCGGTGATGTGACTCACCCCCACCACCTGGTCTCGGTGGTCCCCAGCAGATACCCGCGCTGGTTCACCCTGGGGCACCTGGAGTCACAGCAGTGCGAGCTGGCCTCCACCATGCTCACGGCAGCCAAAGGTTGGTGAGGGGGCAGCTCTGTGACAGGGGTGATGGGACAATGCCGCACAAGAGCATCAAAGGGATTTTTCTGGAGAAAAGAGGGAGCTCCTGCTTCTACTCTCTCGAGCACTGGCAGAGACCGGCTGGATGCTCCACTCGCAGCCTGCCATGGGCAGGGCATGGTGAGCTGGCCTTGGAGCAGCCCACCAGAGTCCGGGATCTCCATGGCTCTTGTCCCATAGGGCCTCAAGGCTCGCAATCTGGCAGGGCAGGACGGGAGGTTCCCAGCAGGTGCAGACAACCCTACAGGGATGCCAAGCACAGTGCTGCAGATCCTGGGCAGTGTCCCTGAGTGATGCTGGACCATGCCTGCCCTGCGGCATGGTCAGCTGCCAGGTCAGCTAGCCCTGCCAGACGTGTCGTGAATTCATGCCATGGTTTATCCTTTTACCTCTGCTTTATCTCTTCTTGCCGTGTGGTAATGATCTTGCACAAGCTGTAGAAGACTTCCCTGTGCACCAAACCACATGTGGCTTTCCGCAGGGCTGGAGTTGGGTACAGCTATGCTGTGTGGGACACCTTGGTCCCAGGCACGGGGAGCTTGTAAAACACCTCCTCACTGATCTCTCAGGCCTCTTTGGTTCCTGCCCAGGCACAATGATGAAGGCGAGCACAGGCTTTTCATGAAACGTCCCTCTGTCCAGAAACCAACCCCACCGGAATGGCAAGCACCTTGTGCCCCATGAGGGTTGGCGAGCCTAGTGGATACCACTGCCTGCTGCTGTCCTACACAGTCTGTGGCAGCCTCCAGCCCCTGGTACTGCCAGTGTGATGGGGAAGGTGCTGCTTCCCCAGTGAGGTGAAAGGTAAATGAGCTGTCAGAAAGCTCTAGCCTCGCTACCTCGGCAGCCTCTTCTCTCCTTCCAGCCCTCCTCCTCCTGGCTGCTTTTCCAGGGCTGATGGTGTCCCGCCCCTGCCTTGCAGTGCCCTGATGGAGACCTAGTACCTGGCTTATACTTCAGTTTCTTCTCCTGTCCAGCACCTAATGGGGATAAGGTTTTTATTCTGGGGGTGTAGGGCCACTGGACTGCATCTGTTTTTCCCGCTGTCCCCTTCCCCAGGTGTTCCCCCATGGCAGCATGTCCCAATGCGATCCTGCATCCTTGCAGCCCCTCTCGCCCATGCCCCTGTGAGCCGTTTTAGGGAGGCTTGGATTTTAGGGGTGGTGCAAGCAGCTGCTGTGGGTGGCAGGCGATATCTTTAGCTATTAGTCCCCCGAGTCTGTGTGCCCAGGTGCAGCGTTAGGGTTTTCACACTGCTGTGTGTTATTTGGTTTTCTTTGCCTGAGGTTTTATCTGCTCGGTTTATGACTATGTGAGTAGAAAAATGAATCTGAAACAAAGCAGAGGGACCTGATGTGGCACGTTGGCATCTCTGGTCTGCACCAACATCAAAGGTCCCTCTCCGGACCCTGTGTCTCGCAGGAGCTGAGAGGAGGATTTCCCAAGCCAGATGCAGGATCATGATACGTATATTAATATGCCTTGATGGGTCTCTCTTCCAAGATCCTTCCCCATCTCCCAGTGGTATCACATATCCTTCTAGCACCCATGGCCTCCTGTGGCAGGAGACCCACAGCATCACTAGGTGTTGTGCCAGGAACTCCTTTCTTTGGGGGCATCTCAGCCTGTCTCAGTCATGAGAGCTGCATGCCTAACCTGGGACATCCAGGACCAAGGCACAGTGAGTCTGGGTGACCCTGGCCCAGCCCTTGCTAGCTTTGCAGAGAGAAAGAACTTAGTGGGCGAGACAGTATGTGTGCAGCAAACAGCTTTTTTTTCTTTTTAATGTTCTAAATGAAGACTGACCTTTCTGCAGCCGTTCAGCACTGGGCATCTCCCCAAACCCCTCCTTTGTTGGCAAGAGTGTGCTTTATAGCTGTCAAACCTGAGCCCAGGGTAGAACATCCAGGTGCCTGGAGATGTCTGCTGATGCTCCAGGACATGTCTGGGATCACTCAGGTCTGTTCGTCCTCTCTGTGAGAGGATGATCTTGAGCAAGGATGGGTGCTGTAGGATGTATCATCTCCTGGGGAGGATGCCCCATTTTGCTGTTGGACTTCAGGGCCTGATCCAGCATCCCTGTGCTTCCCTCCGTGTGTGTGTCCAGACGGGCTGGACCATGCTGTTCACCACCTAGTGCAGGCAGGAGATGGGGCTCGAGGGCAAGGTGGGGGGAGGCCAAGCCATCTGACCATTCTTGCCTGCACCCAGGGGACATGCTGCGCCTACGCACAGTGTTGGAGGCCATCCAGAAGAACATCCACTCCTCCTCCTTGATCTTCAAGCTGGCCCAAGACGCCTTCAAGATTGCCACGCCAGCTGACAGCAACTCAGACACGACGCTGCTCAACGTGGCACTGGAGCTGGGGCTCCAGGTACAGAATGGCGCTGGGGATGTCGGTGGCCCTTCTGCTCCATGCACTGCGGGGACAGCACTGGGGATGGTCTTCCACCAAGCAGGTCCCCTGTGGAAGGAGTAAATTCATCCCAGCATGGCCCTGAGCAGGGGGGCTCAGTCCTGGGAGGCCCCTGTGCCCACTTCAGTTTGGGTGGAGGCCTGGCAGTGCTGGGGAGCCAGTAGCCAGCTGGGCCAGAGGGATTTTTGGGAGAGCACCACTGCGTTAGGTGGCCTTGTTGGAGCCCTGTGGGGCAGCCAGTCACCCTAAGTTTGCTTCACAGGTGATGCGCATGACCCTGTCCACCCTCAACTGGCGACGGCGGGAGATGGTGAGGTGGCTGGTGACGTGTGCTACCGAAGTGGGTGAGTGCCTTGCCATGCCAGGGGGATCCGGCCCACATGCGGTGGGAGTGGGGTGGGCACGGAGATCCTAGGGTCTTTCATAGCCCTGGGCATGTGAGCTCTCCTGGGTCTCCCATTTCTTCCTGGGTAACTGGATGCATCTCAGAGCACCAGCTGGCAGGGCTGGGGCCACAGCAGTGGCCGGGTTTGGGACTGGGACAGGTCCCCTGTACCTGGGCAAGGCCAGCGATGTTCCGTGTGCCCTGCAGCATGGCAGCGCAGGGTAGCGCTGCCTGTTCCCCTCTGTCCTGTCCCTGTTGGGGCAGAGGCAGCAGCTCAGCACTGCCATGGGCTGGCTTTGCCATGGCTCCAGGCACCTGGGGACTTGGAGGAGCCCCATAATCCTAACTGGGCTCCAGGGCTGTGCCGTGACCCTGGTGTTTTCTTGCAGGGGTGAGGGCCCTGGTGAGCATCCTGCAGAGTTGGTACTCGCTCTTCACTCCCACGGAAGCCACCAGCATTGTGGCAGCCACGGTGATGTCCCACAACACCATTCTGCGCCTGAGCCTGGACTACCCACAGCGGGAAGAGCTGGCCAGCTGCGCCCGCACCCTGGCCCTGCAGTGCGCCATGAAGGACCCGCAGAACTGCGCCCTGTCTGCCCTGACCCTCTGCGAGAAGGACCACATCGCCTTCGAGACCGCCTACCAGATCGTCATTGATGCCGCCTCCACCGGCATGACCTACACCCAGCTCTTCACCATTGCCCGCTACATGGAGCACCGAGGCTACCCGCTCCGGGCGTTTAAACTGGCTTCGTTGGCCATGACACATCTCAACCTAGCCTACAACCAGGACACCCACCCGGCCATCAACGACGTGCTCTGGGCCTGCGCCTTGAGCCACTCTCTGGGCAAAAACGAGCTGGCAGCCATCATCCCACTGGTGGTGAAGAGCGTGCACTGTGCCACGGTGCTCTCGGACATCCTTCGCCGCTGCACCATGACAGCCCCAGGGCTGGCTGGCATCCCTGGCCGCAGGAACTCGGGGAAGCTGATGTCCACCGACAAAGCCCCGCTGCGGCAGCTGCTGGATGCGACGATAAGCGCCTACATCAACACCACCCACTCCCGGCTCACCCACATCAGCCCACGGCACTATGGGGAGTTCATCGAGTTCCTCAGCAAGGCCAGGGAGACCTTCCTCCTGGCGCAGGACGGGCACATACAGTTCGCCCAGTTCATTGACAATCTCAAACAAATCTACAAAGGCAAGAAAAAACTGATGCTGCTGGTGCGGGAACGGTTTGGGTGAGCCCCGGCCCCCGCCACGGTCACTGGCAGGGTCCGGCCACAGCACGGGGACTCGGGAGAGAAGAAGGAAGGAAAGCAGAGATCACCTTCCCCCCATTGGCAGAGGCTGCTCTGTTCTGGTCTTCTGTTTCTTTTTTTGTTTGTTTTCTTTTTTTTTTTCCTCTATTTTTTCTTTCTTGGATTTAACCATTTCACACGCTGAGAGGATCCAGAGATTCCTTGGGCACAAACCAAAAGGCAACCACAGGGAAAAAGGATGGTTCGCTCAGCCCCCTGCCCTCCCTTGCCAATACCAAAAGCTAACCTGGAAATCTAATACCTCTTTCCTGAAGGAAGCGGTCGCTGGAGGGATCCGAAGGTTGCAAAGTGCAAAAATCTTTAAAATTACATGGGGAATTTAAAAAAAAAAAA
>VYXH01002134.1:1581-23569 GCA_013397275.1 Burhinus bistriatus
CTCCCTCCCTCCCTCCCTCCCTCCTACAAGGGCATGATGTTAAGGATGCGGAATATCCCTTTGGCCAGTTTGGGTCAGCTGTCCTGGCTATGTTCCCATCCAGCTTCTTGGCCACCCCCAGTAGCAGGGTAAGTTCAAATCCTGAAGATGGTGGGCTCCACAAAGCAGCCTAACAGGGAATTTGCTGCCTCCAGACATTCATCCAGCTGGACCTCTGCAAGCAGAGAGAAAAAGTAGAAGGGGACCACAACTCAGTAAGGGAAGACAGTGTGTATTGACAGAGTGCCGTGCAGGAGCACTGGGAAAGAGGGACATGGGTCAACAGGTGTCAGCTGTGGATTTGGTGGGGAAGGCCCAGAGCATGACTCCTCCCAGCAAAATCTTCTTACCAGCTTGGTCCTGCAACCACCTACAAGCTTTGGCCTCCAGAAGCTCTGACCAAGATACCTTCCACTTATACTGGTGCAACCAGACTAAGGCCAAAACTGTGGCCCAGGCAGTTGGCTGCACGTCCTGTGGGCAAAAACAGAGCAATCAGGGGGAAGAAAGATCAAACCTAAACCAGCAAGTGGAAAAAGCAAGACCTCCATACATACACAGAAACTCTCTGAGCTTCTGAAATCCTCAAAATTGGAAAGGTCCCACGTGTCTCTGCTGATTTCACCCCACAACCCCCACACCCTCCTTTCCACAAGCGAAGAGGCTCTATATCCCAACTGCTTTGACCTCTTCCTCTGAGTTCACCTCAGACTGAAAACTTGGAGCAGAGGAAGGTTCAGCTCATGACTGCCCCACTCCTGCCCCTGATCTGCTTACCTTACTGGGCCCTTGTCCCTCAACATCAGCCTTGCTGAGCCCCAAGGCAGAGGCCAGGGCTGCGGTGAGGGCCCAGGAGCCATTTGCTTTCTGGAGTGCCACCACTACCCTGAGCCCGGAGAAGTCACACAGTCTTGTTGACAGTGGTGAAATTGTCCAGTCCCAACTCATGTTAAATGCTGGTGGTTCTTCCACCACCTGCTCTTCAAGAGTAGGCTCCCGGTCTGGAAGACAGAAACATTCACACAAGTCATATGAGATAGGCAATGGCTTGTAACCTTAAATTCTGCCTTTTCCCAGTATACTGAACTGTCTACATCCTCTCTGGGCTTTCCCAATTTTTCCCAGTCCTCCAGAAGCATCCTGAACTTTTTCCAGACCTCCCAGAGCATCCTCAGATCTTCCCAGTCCCTCATAAGCATCCTAAAATCTGCCCTATATGCTCTAGTTCAACTCAGCGTAATTCTCTCTGAACACCCTTAATTCCTCCCATGAACATCACTAGTGTTACTCCTTCCTGCTGCTTCCCCCATTATGGCTCATGTTCACCGCTGAGGCCCCACAGGGGTCCATCATCCACTCTCAAATCCACCAGCCTCAGCACAAGCTCTTCCTTTCCACATTCCAGGACGTAAGACTTCTTTGGAGCTACAGCAGAACTGGACCGCAAGAGAGTGAAGGTGAGGAGGGTCAAGCATGGCCCATGGGCCACTATAGTCCTAGGCATGGCTCAGTTCCAGAACAGATTTAAGAGCTTTTATGGGCAGAAAAGGAAGCACTCAGGCACAGAGTAGTTGGGGCAGAACTAGGGTCGTTTAAGGCTGGCCTAAAGGTATACAGAGGTTGGAAAGGACCTCTGGAAGTCATCTCATCCAAAGCCGTATTTAAAGCAGGTCTCAGTAGAACAGCTTGCTCAGGTACCTGTCTAGTCAAGTCGTGGGTAGTGCTAAGGATAGAGATGCCACCAGGTTTTGATTACCCTTATGATTAAAAAAAAAAAAAAATTAAACAAAAATTTAAAAAATTAAAAATTCCTCATACCCATTCAGAATTTCCCACGTTCCAGTGTCTGTCACCTTTTATCCTAATGCTGTGCACTTCCAAGAAGAGTCTGCCTCTGGCTTCTTTATATTTTTCTCCAGATAGCCGGTTGTAGACAGAAATAAGGTATCCTCTTCCTAAAGATGAACAAACCCAGCTCTCAGCCTCCCCTCACAGGCCACGTGTGGCCCTCCACTAGGTTCATTCCAGTATGTCAATGCCTTTCTTGTAATGGGAGCAGAGGCTGGACCTGATACCCAGGATGCAGGACAGCAAATGATGCTGAATAGAGAGGAAGGATCACCTGCCTGCCGCTAGTGGCTACGCTCTTGCTAATACAGCCCAGGATGCGGTTGGCTTGCTTTGTTACAAGGGCGCACGGCTGACTTCTGTTCAACTAGTTGTCTGCTAGGACCCCAAGATCCTTTTCTGTAGAGCTGCTTCCTCAAGTGTGTGTGACCTGGGTCTGAATTGTTGCATAGGGTTATTCCATTCCTGAGGCAAGACTTTGCATTTGTTTTTATTGAATGTCATGTGGTTCCTGTCAGGCCATTTCTCCAGCCTCTCCCTGCCCTCCGCTGTACTGACCACACAGCTACTGCTCCCAATTTGGTGGTGTTCATAAACTTGCTAGGAGTGCACTCTGTCCATTAACGAAGATGTTAAACAGTATTGTTACCGTGAGACATCCCTCTGGAATTGCACTGGTTATTGGCTACCAGCTGGACTCCGAACTGCTGATAACTGCTATTTGAGCCCAGCAGTCTAGCCAATTTTCCACCAGCCTTATTTGTCACTTAACCCAGCAGATGATCACCAACGTGATCTGAGACTTTGGGAGACTGTCAAAGGCCGTGCTAAAGTGAAAGTATACAGAACCCACTGTGCTTCTCTTGTCCAGAGTGCCAGTTACCTCATCCGAGAAAGCAGTGAGGTTGGTCACGCATGGTTTACTTTCGAAAAACCCATACGGGATGGTCCTTCTAAGACAAGTTGCTGTGAAGCAAATAGGGACTCAGGGGAGGCTGACCGGCCTGTAGGTCCCTGAATTCTTCTTCTTCCGCTACTTGAAGATGGGTGAGATGTCTGATTATTTTCCAGCCATCAAGATCCTCACCCAATCGCCGTGATCTGTTGAAGATGGTAGAGTCACTGCCTTGCAGTGGCATCAGCCAGATGTTTTGGCACTCTTGGATGCACCCAATCCCATGAACTTGTTTAGGTCTAACATGATTCTTAGCTATCGTCTTCTACTGTGGGTCTCTGCTGGGAGACTCAGAGATATGGTAGACCTGAGGGAAAACGTTACCAGGTAAAATGAGCGCAAAATGTTTGGGACTATGACATCCTTTTCCACATCCTTTGTTACTGAGTCCCCTGCATCACTGAGCAAGATGCCCGCACTCACCTTAGGCTTCCCTTTGCTGTCAATGTGCTTACAGATGCCTTTCCTGTTGTCCTTCACCTCTGTTGCAAATTTCAACTCCAGCTGAGCTTTGGCTTTCTTGAATCTATTTCTACATGTCCGGGCAATGTCTTTGTATTGCTCTCAAGTAGCCTGTCTCCACTTCCACTTTTGCATACTTCCTTTTTGTGTTTGACCTGACTATGTCTATCCGTGCTGGCCTTCTGGCACACTTCCTTGAATTTCTGCCACTGAACAGGACCATTCTTGATCTCAGAGCATGGGGTCCTGGAAGATCAACCAGCTACGTTGGACTCTTTGCCCTCCACAACAGTTTCCCACAGGATCCTGAACAAGGCAAAGTCTGTTCTTCTGAAGTCCATGATTTGTAATTCTTGCTCTTTCCTCTCAGGACCATAGACTCCAGTCTCAGGATTGCTGCAGCTAAGGCTGTCCTTGACCTGCACATCTTCAACAAGTTCCTCGTTGTTTGTGAGTAGCAGGTCAAACAGAACATCTCTCCTAGCTGGTTCATCAAGCACCTGCATCACAAAATAGGCTTCAGTGCGTAACAGCAACCTCCTGGATTTCTTGCACCCAGCCAAATTGCCTTTCAAGTAGATATTGGCGTTCGTTAAAACTGTCCAGAAGTATGAAGATCTGTGACTGTGAGGTGTTCTCCAGCTGCCTGAAGAGGGCTTCATCTACCTCCTCTTCTCGATCCAGTGGATCAACATGCTGACCTGTCATCTGATCCTTACTCACAAGCTCTCTTCCTTGGGACAGGTGTGCTCAAACCATTCCGTTGCATCAAATGCAACCCATCCTTCTTAGATTCCCACTCTGTCTTTCCTGAAAAGCCTGTATCCATCCATTGCAACACTCCAAGCTTGAGACCCCACCAGGTCTATATCATTCTAAAGAGATCATGGTTCTGCAGCTGTGCAGATTTCTTCCCTTCTGCTCCCCATGCTCCACGCATTTCTGTACAGGCATTTGAGATGGGTCCCAAGTCATGCAGCTTTTCAGGGGAAGTGTGAGAGCCTTCCCCGTCATCCTGTCTCCTAAACACATCTGCTCAACCCCTTGTGCCCCCACTTTTCTTCAGATTACTGTAGCCCCTCCTCAACACACCTACTTTACAGCCCTCCTTGCTAGGTTTGCAAGCCTGTTTGCAAAGGCACTTCTGTCCCACACGGTCAGATGAAACCTTGTTCCTCAGAAAGGGTCCTGCAGTCATGGTAGTAAAAGTCCCACCTGTGGCAGCAGCCATGCAGCCAGTTGTTGACCTGCAGGATGAGTCCATTTTTACCAATCCTTCCCCTTTCATTGGAAGGACTGAAGAACACCATGTGGGCCCCCACACCCTTCATCCTATCCCGCAGGGCCCCATAATCACACATGATATGCTCCAGGTTACCCCTGGTAGTGTCATTCCCGTCCACATGGAAGAGCAGCAATGAGTAATAGTCCAAGGGCCAGACAAGCCTTGGCAGTCTCTGCAGCTTCTTTGATCCTGGTCTCTGATGAGCCTCCTGAAGTGCGAGGTTGGGTTGGCAGCTGGTTGTGTCCATCCCCTATGGGAGACAATTTCCAGTAACTGTCACATGCCTTTCCCCTCTGCTTTGACACTAGGTTCAGGCTCAGCTAGCTCTGGATGCCTCCCCTGACAGGCCTTGTTTGTCCTCACCAGTGCCCAGGCACTACACCGAGTCTGAAGTTGCAGGTCTGCAGGTTGAGCAGGAGCCTTCCCCCTGTTGTCAGAAGCCACAAGCCACATTTCCCCATTTTGACTACATCCTCCAGATGTCCCATCCTCCTTGCTTCACATAACTCAGGCTTTTTTCCCTGCAGACTTTCCATAAAGAGCAGGACAATCTCCTCTTCATTCACCCTGACGGTGAGCAAGTGTGCTCACTTCTTCCTTCTAGCTCCTCCAGTTAACAAGTCTGAGCCTTGACCAGAACATACCTCCCACAGAGGAGGGCACTTCTGCCCCAGCCCCAGAGTGAAGCACCAGCTTCTCTCTTCAGCTCAAGACCTAGACAGCACTATCTTACTTTCACGGTCTGTCTGGATTGAGGCTTCCAATGTACCATGGGCAAATGCACCAGTTAGTGCTGCAGAGGGTCTTGTGTGGCATGCTGCACAACCTTCACTCAGCCCCGCACAGGCCTGAACAGTTGCTGGACCCCTCTGCATCCCTGCTGCACTAACTAGTGAGACAACTGCTGTGTGTCTCTGTTAGCTAGCTCTGTGTTCTTGCCTACCTGATGCACAGCAACATCAGCTGAAAAACTGCTTGACACCTTCTCCCACCATTAGAAGTTTCTTGAAAACAGTAAGCAGAGACACTCCCCAATTAGGAAACAGCCGACAGAAGTTGACCATGAGAGATGACTGAAGCACAAGTCTACAGAAGATAACACTCCTTGTCAACAGAAATCACAAGAAGTTCCCAGCAGGTGATCCCTGGAGATCAGAAGATGAGCCCTGGACAAGCAGAAGGCTGGAAGGAAAGGAAGCCTGACAACCGCTGCACGGATGCTGTGCTAGCTGGCTCCTTTTTGCTGAACTGTATGAGGATAAAGCTAAAGATTCGTGCAGATACTTTGTGACAAACTTAGTGTTTGAGTATAGAGTTAAGGGTAGTTCAAGACAAGGATAAGGTTACTTCAGAGAAGTATTAAGGCATTTGCTGCTTCGTTTCCAGCCCAGAGTTGAGAGGCAGGAGTTTGCTTTGTCTGTCACTCCATCCGTCCCCAGCACAATGACAATCAAGAAGTCTGGTGAGAAGAGAAATGATGAAAGGGGAGTTCAACCCTAGTCCAAGACATTTTGAGAATGCCTTGCTGAGAAGTTTCTCCTTACCTTTACAGGGCGCTGAAAGCTGAGTGAGTGCCTCAGTGTCAGGGGCTTTGCGACCAAGTGTCTCAAGGAAGGACTGGCACTTCTGGACCATCCAAAACTTGGTGGACTTGAACCACGTAGGCCTGAAGCCACGCAACCAGAGCAGCTGGCAGGGAACCAGGTTGGAAGAGGGAGAGAAAAACATGGAGGAGTCTGGAGGCAAAGCATCTGGGGAGAGAAGCAGGGAGATGGGGGTTAGACTCAGGGGTATTAGAGACAGGCAAAAGGGTGGTCATGTCCACAGGGTAGGGAGCTGCAGATGGTGAGGAGGCATCAGACCAACAAGTCCCGCTTTCCCCTCCCAGTCCTATCCCCACTGTTTCTGGCCTTACCACGGTGCCAGGCATCCCTCTGTTTCATGCGTACTGCCACAGTGGATGTGAAGGGGGACAGGACCCCCAGGCGGAGGCTGGACTTAACTGCACTGTGCCGGATGTCCTTCTCTGTCCTGCTTGTCGCCTCCCAGGCCAGTTTCCACAGCAGGTGCATCATGGCCATGCGGTGCACAGGCAACCTGCAGGGCCAGGGAGTTAGTCCTCGGTTCCACCTCGGAGAGGGGCATAGGACACGTGGAGTAAAGAGGAGGGGGCAGTGGGGCAATGGTTACCCAGGTCCTCTCCCAAGGTCAGGGCAGAGGGGACAAGAGGGGACCACTGGATGCCCGGGTTCTCTTCCCACCTCAGGCTACAGTGGGAACGATGCAAGCGAAGGACACCTGCTGTCCCTCCTCCAGACCTTGCCGGTGCCACTCTGCCTCGTGGGCAAGTGTGTTACCCTCTCACCTGTTGTCTGCTGGTGGGGACAGTGAGAACCTGAGCGTGTAATCAAAGGACTGGCTGCCCACGTGGTACTGAAAGGTCACAGCTCCCTCACCCACCTCTGGATCCTGGTGACACAAGGGAAAGAGTCAGACAGAAACATTCATCTGCAAGGCAGGGGCAGCCTGCCTACCTAGGTTCCCTCCCTGCTCTACTAAGGTAGTAGATGTCCGTGGTTGGAGCAGCAGCAGTGGTGTCTCTGGGGGAAAGCAGGGGGTTCACAGAGCCCTGATCATGGTCTCTCTCAGGTCTAGTGGAGGTGAAGGACTCTGAGTGCTGGGAAGGTGAAACAGGGAGTGGGTCCTTTACCTTCCAGAAAGTCCTGCCCCCGTGCATATGGTTCCTGGATCCCTCTCACCTGTGCTTGCCCGTGGATCTGGGCATAGACGGAGCTCTGATGCCCCTGGAAGATCATTTCAGGAGCTTTTCTGATCATTGACACCTCCAGGCCAGGTGGAAGTTCCCAGTGTAGTGAGATCCCACTTGCCAGAGGCTGCAAAGCCCGCTGTAGGCATTTCATTGCCTGGTAAGGGGAAGCAGAGAGCACAGACCTCCTGGGTCCCCGCCCAGTTCTGGGCAGGAAGGAAGTTGCAGGGGGTCTCTGAGTTCGAGTGGATGGTGGTATCTGGATTGTCTTGCGTGTCTAGGAGAGCCATGGGAGGTATTGAATAGAGCAGAGGGCTACCTGGGTCATTACCTCAGATGTCATGTCCATCCTGGAGTGGATGCACACACATTCACCTTTGGTCTCCAGGGCCATGGCATGGGAAAGGTTGAAGCTGTCACATCTGTTAGTAGGAAAACAGAAACACCTGTACAGGAAAAGAGGGGGAGGTTAGAGATGGGACAAAGGTGAGAGGCACGAAGGACAAGAGTGGTGCAAAGGACAAAGTCTGGAGAGGTAAGAATGCTTCTAAGCATAGAAATGAAATTGACTCAGAGTCTTCCTATTCACTCTGGGGTGAAAGACGTTGCCTGCTGGACAGGGAGATCCTGAGAATGGATTTTGGGCCCAAAGAGAACATTAAGGTATTGCAGGGGGAGGGGGAAGAGGAAAAGTGCTGAGAAGAGCAGGGAAAGATTGGGGCAGGAGGCTCGCTAGATGAAAAGCATAGGCAGCCTTTGTGCAGCAAGGAAAGCGTGCGGGGGCGGGGGGGGTTGTGGCTGAAGTTCCATCGAGGTAAAGAGAAGATCTGTGGCAGACTGGGATCTGGGATAATGTCTGAAGGACTCTGACAGTCAAGGGAGAGGAAGGTTGTGAATTGGCACGTTAGGGGACAGGAACAGGGCTCCCCCATTACCGGTGGTGGTCCCGGTAACGGTAGACCTCAGCCATGACAGCTTCCTCTTCGCCGGAGATCTTCCGTTGGATGAAGATGAAAAGCTGAGGGAGAGAGGAGGGGGAGCAAAGATTGCCGGGGCTGGGCACCTCCGCTGAGGAAAGACGCCCTTCTAAAATGCAGGAAGCCTTCCCAGTTTACTCCCTTACCCTCTCGCACCCACCGGCCTTGAAACAGGAAAAGAGATTGTACGTCTCCTTTCATTAACACCAGGCCACCTCTTAGCACAAAGGGGCAGCCCACAAGGAAGATCCATATTCCCCAAGTGCAGGCAAGTTCCACAGAAGCCCTCCCACGCTGCCCACCCCAAAGATGGTGTCACTTTCTGCCATGAGGATGCCCTCCCACAGGCCAACTCCTGGTGCAAACAGCAGCAGGCTATCTCACCCTGAGCCCTGAAGTCTACCTTTACCCCATTGTTTACTCCCATTCCCCTCCCCACAACCGCCTGGCCCCTGATACCTGGCGGGAGTGCCCATGAAGGAGAGGAGTGCTGTAGATAGACCTTAGGAGGCCTAACAGGTCACAGCCCCCCAGATCCGGGCAGATGGCGGAGACGCGCCCCAGTGCATTGTCCATGCTTTCCTGCGTGTATTCAACACTCTGCCTGTGGGAGGGCACCCAGAGCGTCAGAAGGGAGAGAACCTGGCCCACAGCTACCCTCACATGGCCACTCCCTAGAAAAGCCCTACCTCACTGCCGGTGCTACAGAAGCACCCTGAAAAGAGGACTTAACCCTCTCACTGCTCCCAATATATCCTGCCCCATAAGTGCCCTCTAGCAAGAGCTTGTGCCATAGTTTCACTTAACAAAGTCATACTCTACTTACCCCTTGGCCCTGCCCCATCATCACCCCCAACTCACGGATAGAAGGTTTTGAAAGTGGCCCCAAAACTGTAGATGTTGAAGTAACAGCCCAGAGGCAAACTCTTGAGGAGGAAGAGCAGTGTGTTCTGGAGACAGAAGGAGGGATGGGCAGAGCTCAGCTGCGGAAGCTAGGCAGAACATCTGCCTACGTGAAGCAGCTTGCCTCTATCCCCACCAGCTAGGCGTGCCCAGTATGGAAAATCCCCCCTGAAGATCTCCTCCAGTGGTACCTGTGCATCCTGGAAGAGGCTGCAGTCCATGAGAAAGAGAAATTCCCCAAGATGGCCTGGACCGGGCTCCACCTCAGGAATGCTGGGCATCAGTGTCACCATCACCACAGGGTCTCCCAGCAGAGAGCCTGGAGTGTGGGGGCGGGGGGGAACAAGGAGGACTTTTAGGTTGGAGCCCCCTTCCCTGTCTCTTTGCTTTTGTCCTCCACATAGCCCTCAGCTCTGACCTATTGCCTGAAAAGCCCCTCAGATCCCCCCAGTCTCCCTGACACCCTCTCCCTAATGCCCACTTCCACCCTCCTCACTCACCAGGTGGCGCTTTGGGATCTCTCCTCTCCACCACAGCACTGAGAGTGTGAGACCCTCTGTAATACACCAGCAAGTTCAGATCATCCTGCATCCAGGGTGGCAATCTCAAGGATACCTGAGGACAAGTAGGTTGTGGGGAGGAAAGAGAACCTAATAAAAGGACTGAAGAGTCCTAAGGAGTCCCAGCAGGCTGCAGACCCTTCCCTCCTCTTCCCCTTTGGGACTTTAGCATCTGGCAGGGCCATACCTCAGCAGATGTTTGATCTGGAGTCGTGTATTGCAGAGGGGTGTGGCTGCTGTTAACGGCTATATGGGACACACCATGGGCTGACTTCAGGCAGATGCTGAAGTGCAGGTTTTTGGACGTCTCCTCCTCAGAAGAAATCCAGCCTGCAGCGTGAAAGAGGTGTGAGAAGGTGAAAGAAGATACCCTAGGGCAGTAGACAGCTATGGTGGGCCACTGTATGTCGTTGGTAGGGACAAAATGTGGCACCTGAGACATCCCTCACCGTGGTGCTTAGTGGAGAGGGATGGTGGTGGTGAATCTGTAGACTCACACTGACGTCTGTATAGGGATCTGTGGGGACCTCTTGCTGTGGGATATATGGGGAGACCCGTGGTGTTCCTGACTGTGAGGTGCAAGGGGGAATATTCAGATCCTTTCACTGAGGTACGTGTGCAGACATAGGGTTCCCCCCAGGACAGTTGCTGGGGAGTGATGTCTTCCTCCCTGGGGTATGCACCTGGGGGATCACTCACTAAGGTATTGTCTCCAGGGGAACAGCTCACGTGGCCAGCAAAACTGGGCAGCTCCATCAGGCTGCATTGGCAGCTCCTGGACATAGCACAGGCTGACGGCCACCTCCCTGTTAGGAGGCAGGGTCCCCAAGAAACAAGCAAACACAGGACCCCAAAGATCCCACTGGTCCTGCAGGTATCTTAAATTCTCCATGCCTGAAGTGGCTTTGCACAGCTGCTGGGCCTGCCACAGAGGGAGAAATACGTGTCACTGAGGTCTCCGCGGGATTCCATTCTCTCACCTCCACCCTTCATCCCAACCTGCTGACCCCCTCCCACCGCAATCCCAGTACCTCTTCCTTCTCCCAGAGCACTGCTTCAATACGAGTGTCCCCCATGGTAGCGTAGAAGGTGTGTACAACAGTATCAGAGTCCACAGGAAATATGAACATGGTCTCCTTAGAGACTTGCTGCGTATTGTGGAAAAACAGCTCAGACACCACATCAGCCACAAAGTCCTGGATGGTTACATTTACTGTCACAGTTTCCAGCTCCACTTCAGGACAGGAAGAGAAGAACCATAGTCCCTTCTGGAATAAGCCTGAGGAAGACACAACAGCTGTCAGACTCCCTGGTTGCACGTAGGAAACTTTAATTTTGAGGTGTCTGCTTGCAGTGGGAAACAGTTGTGTGTCCAAACCTGCCACTGAAATGCCAGTTGCAGAAGCTGACAAACAGCAATGAAAGGTCCCTGAGGCTATCAACCTGTTTCCCTTAGACCACAGTTCCCCGTCTTTCTGAGCCCCTTTCTCGCCACCACACATGACCCCTGTGCCCTCAGGTCACCTAAATGTGCCATGCCTGATCTTAGTTCAGGCCTACCAGAGCATTGAGAGGAGTCTGGCTGTCCCCCAGCACATAGCGTGAGACAGTCCCACAACAGAGCTTCATGAAAATGGCAGGAGGTGCCCTGCAGCTCCTCAAACCTTCAGACCGTATCTCAGAGGCAGGAGCAGGTGCCATCACCTGCTTTGAGACTAATGCTCCAAAGAGATGAGCTTGATTTTAAACTTAAGCAGGTATACTACTCATTTTGGACTACTGGAAGGGAAGGGGGGACCATACCAAGGGCACTTGGCATGGCACCAAAGGTAGAGTCACAGGAGGTTGCCTCATCTCCTTCCCGTTGTCAGCAGCGGAGATGTTTCTTGCTGACCTCCCTTTCTCACCTGTCATACCTGTAGCATATGGTTCATTTGAGGCCAACAATGTGTAGATCTGAATTTGACGATCTCTCTTCCTGCTATGACAGCAGCCCATGGAAAGGCAACCTTCTCCATACCTTTGCCCTCGGTTTGAGATGAAGAGCATCTCGTCTTAGGACAAGGTTTGGCGCCAGTGTTGCGTCAAACCGGATGGTAAAATGCGTTGGAGTAGTGTCTTAGTCAAGGATAGCATAACACTGTAGTAGGAATAGAGTGACACTTAGCAAAGGAAGGTATAAGACCTTCATTGGGGTTGTTGTAATGTCTTGGAAGAAGATGGTGTAGTTCACCTGGAGGGGATGATGCAACTCACCAGTCAAGCGATGTACCCAGGTATCACAACACCATTCAGTAGGGGACGATTTAGCACCACGGTAGAGGTGATGCAATATCATAGCACTGAGGCGTGTTTCCCCCCATCCCACAGTAGCAGACAACTCTTCTGCATCGTCCTCCCACTTTATGATGGTTTCCCTGGAAAGCCTTCAGCACTATGGGTGAGATGAATCACACTTACAAAGACACCTTTTACTATGCCAACCAGAAAAAGTGAAGGCTGGCTACAGGCCATGCCCCTGAGTTCCCAGAACACGGTGAGATGCGCCTCCCTGTCAAAGACCCAAGAAATCAGTTCCTTCCCACATTGCTCTCCCAGCTAAAATCTCCCCCACTGCTCACAGATGCCACCTTTGTGGCCCCAGCTCACCTCTACACATGTACTCTTTGCTCAGGATGCCACTTTTCCTCATCTTGACTCTTTGGTTGAAGGCAGCTTCTGTGTGGGAAGGAGCATGGAGTGAGCTATGAGGACCTTGTGGAAAAAAAATGGGCACCTCCGTCTTCCCTTACTCCAAGATATGGCGCTCCCCCGCGCATGCATGGGCCAAGGTGACGCTTTGCTTCCTCAGATCCCACCTCAGGATCCTTTTTGCCCCTCTCTCACCAGCCTGGTAGCAGACTAGTAGGAGGCAGGCCTGGGATGGGAACTGCAGGTGTCAAAAATGCCTGTTGGTTCAATGGGGTGGTGGTGCTTAATTCAGATTAGAGTACAGGGAAGGTGGGAGCAATGATGGGTCAAAGCCCGAGGCACGAGGCACAAGGCCCAGGATGAGTTTGGGCCTGGATGGTGATTGTACCTGGAAGACACCAGTACCAATGTTGACAGAGGAAGAAATGGGCAGAGGGGCAGAAAGACAGAGCAGGAGAAGGACGGTCTGGGAGGACGGGTGGAGGAATGCATGGATTCCTATGAGGAGGGTGGCGTAGCGGGATAGTTGGAGAGGGCTGTATTTAGTGGCAGCAGGAGAGAATGGCAGGAAAAAGCGAACGTATAGGGAATCGGGGAGGGAAACGGATGAATGAATTTGTAGTTGGGACGCATGGATGCACGTCCAGGGAAGTGGGGGGCAGGAGGGTGTTGGAGGAATTGATGAGCAAATGCCGTTGTGTGCAATGTGAGGGAGAGGATGATAAAAAGTGCCTGGTTTGGGTTCAATCTGTCCATTAGGCACCTAAAGAGAGGTATCTAAAGCCACAGGTCTGTGTACAGGTCAGGGGTCCGAACTCTTCCAATAAAGCCTTAACTCCGTTGTCAAAACATTGGGCAGGAGGGCCGTTTGCAGCAAGGAGCCCTAACGCGAGCAAGTGTTTCTTGCAAAGGTGAGGAAACCCAACCTAGCTGTCTCCCATAGGTCCTGTGCTATTTATATTGGCATCGCGTGTCTATCTTGGAAATGACAGGACATCTAAAACGATACTAGACACTCATGTTTCAGCAACTAAATCTCACCCCTAAATTTAAATAAGAGGACTTACTACTTATCACAAACGTAGGATTCAGTTCAAGATTATTATATAGAGATGGAAGTATTGAAAAATAGATACATTCAGATTAACTTCTAAACCCCTCCAAGGGTTTTGCCAGGGGGCACAGAAAGAGAGAGAACGAGGCAAGAAAGAGGCGAGAACGGGGCAAAGGAATGAATGAGGAGTCAGGGGGGTGTGAGGGGAGACAGACTGAGGAAGGGCGGGAGAGATGTGCATTCTCTGCTGTAGTGATCCTGATGAGGAGACCACAGTACATCAGGGAGTTAGTGGTCCACTTAGCAGTTAACCCGCGGAGGCGCAGGACAGGACTGTGCCGTGCTGCACATACAACTTGGCCTCCAGGCCTGCGCTGGGCTGCACAAGTCCCACGGCCGCAGGACACCCTCGGTCAGCTCACCGTAACAGAGCCGGCTCGGGAACACGTGCACTGCAGTATGCTGTGTGCGGAGCGAGGCCCATTCGGTGCTGCGCAGCCTGGTGTTCCCAGCGTCCGAGGGGACGTAAGCTTATCCGTGCTGTTCTCTCTCTTTGCAGCGTCAGCTCTAAGAAATGACATTTCAAATGATACTTTGCAGAATCTGAGTGTCTTTCTTTCCGGGATCATAGCAAACTAGACCCTGCCGCCTGGGGCAGAACATTCGGCGCAGGCAGCAGGTCCCAGTGAGAAACATTTTTCTGGAAAAAGGATAACGAGGCAGATACCTGGCTGGCCCCCGCACAGAGCCATGGGGGGCAGTCACAAGAAACTTGGCCCAGAGGGTTTTCCCGGTGAATTGGGAGAGCGAGGAGGAATTACCTGAGTGTCCCAGGCCAGCTGAAGTATTAACGCGTCCCACGGGACGTGGTGTAGGGCAGGGTGGAGGTGCGGGGTGCTGCGGGATCGCTGCGAACGTGCTCGGAGCGGACACGGGGGTGTCCGGGGCCGAAGCAGCGGCCCCGCGGGACCTGCAGGCCCAGCAGCGCCAGGGGGGCCCGGGCAGCAAACGGGGGGGCGGCGGCACGGGGCAGGGAGCACACGGACCGGCCGGTGGCGGGCACCGCCGGGACACGATCCGCAGGTGAGGGGGGAGCGGGGGTGGGAGATCTCGGGGACCCCGGCGGGGATGGGCCGAGCGCAGCAACGGCAGCTCCGTGCGGCCGCCGGCGGCGGAGGCGGCGGAGGGGAGGGCGCGAGGGGAAGCGGGGAGCCCCGGGGCGCCGGGCCCGGCCGGCCCTGCCGCGGTGGCGGGGGAGAGGGGCCTGCCTTAACTGCGTCCCCCGCCCTGCGAAGGGCCCGGGGAAGGGGCGGCCGCTCCTCTCCCGCACGGCTCAGCGGGGAGGCTGGGGGTGAGGGGCCGGGGAGGGGGGCACGGAGCGGATTACGGCCCTGCAAGTCCGGGGGCAGATGGGACCCCAATTCCTGGAAAGCCGCCCCGTTGCCGCAGGATAAAGTGATGGCTGTTAACAAAATCGGGGTGCAGGGCGGAAGAACTGTCTTTCTAGCCTTGCAGCCGGGAGGATGCGGTGCGTGATGATGCGGTTCCCCCCCAGGCACGGTAACGCAACACCCGAGAGAGCTGGGGGGAGCTGTCAGCTCTTGGGGATCCTGCTCGGGGTGGGATTTCCAAGGGAATGGCTCTCAGGAACCTCCCTGTTGTTCCCAGGAATTAACACCAGCCTTTTATTCTATGCCGGCGCTGCCCAGTCGGACCTTCGGCGTTTATGGCCCCTTTTTCTTAACACATGTAAATCTCAGACGACTCCACAAGAATCAAGGTAAGTTTTTCGTGGAAGTCTGGGATCTGCGCAGAGCAGAAGCAGAGAGTAAGGAAAGTCAAATAAAAAAAGGAAAGAAAAGCAAACCAGCGGGGGTCCAAACCTGACACCGGGGGTTTGGCCTTCACTCATCACCAAATATAATGACAGGTATACTTCTCCTCGCTTTACTCACATGAAAAAGCGAAGCACACTCTCTCTGGTGCTCTCAGGGACTTCTGTCTTTAGTCACCCATCCTTGCTGTCAGTTTCTTTCAACTGTGCCTGCATAATCCTCCACATTCTGGAGGACCCTTTTGTCAGAGGAATTCCTGGGCAAATAGCCCCTGTTTGACGAAACTGGGAGTTGCTGAATTGGTAAAAGACTAAAGATACAATTCTTTGCTCGTGATAGAAATCCTGGTTTACCAGCAACTGCTTTTAAGGATCCCAGTAACAGAATGCTTGCACATCCATGTCATCATTATAAAACATTATTTTCTGTCAGGTGAGAGACTGAATTTACAGATACCATGACCTGAGCGTGTGCCTCATTGTGAATTTGGACCGTAGGCTGCTATCCTCCTCCTTAGTCGTGCCGAATGTGCAGGTACCATTTNGCCTGCTGGGATGAGCTAGGGGCACTGGAGATGCTGCCAGCACTGCCTGCTGGGATGAGCTAGGGGCACTGGAGATGCTGCCAGCACTGCCTGCTACGGTGGGTGGGAGGCACCATGTATAGGGGTGCTCCAGGTCTCTGGGTAGCTCTGGGAGGTCAGTGGAGCCATGAGGAAAGCAGGAGTGATGGGAATCCCACACCAGAGGGTGCTTCTTGGGCTCGGATTGGAGAGCCAGGCTGGGGGGAATGGAGAGGCACTAATAGAGGCAGTGCTGTGGGTTGTTGACTGCCCTGGGGGCTCCGAGCTGGGGACGCTGCCTGGGAAGGGACCTTCTGTGTGGCAGGGACACCTTGGGGTGCAAACTGCAGCAGTGCTGCACGGGGTGGGGAGAGGAGGGGGAGCTGCCCAGCTCCACCCACCCTGCGGGGGGGCCGGAGGCAGCCAGGGGTAGGGTGGGTGGGAGCAGGGGGGAGGCTCCCGTGTTCCCCCGTGGGAAGCACCTCCCCACCAGAAGCAAAAGTGGCTGCTGGGCAGGGAGCCATCCCATTCCTGCAGCCAAAGTGCACCCACACAGGCACTTCAACCTGCCCTCCTGACACCCTTCCCTGACTTGTCCTTTTCCAGTAGGCCTCGTCGGGTCCAAGAGGATACAGGTAAGAAGGCAGTTTTGGACCACTGAGGAAACCTTGGAAGAAGAGATGGGCATCTTGGGTCTGTATTCTAGACATTGCTGAGCTTGCTTGGAGTCATACACCTGCAGAAAAGTGCCGAGACTCCAGACCTGGAAGGGGTGCTGCTGCGGATGACCTCTGGAAGCCTACATCCACAGACAGGGTCCCATTTTCTTGAGGAGCACCGAGACCTCCTTGTTCCTCAGAGGACAGACTATGTAGGTTGAGAGCTGGAGTCACCAAAGTGCACTAGGTAGCTTGGGCACAATCTTGTCAGAGGAGCAGCTACGGAGTAGTCAGATGTCCATGTGCATGACTGTGGAGTAACAGACATGGTCAAATCCCGATTCGCATTCTGGAACAGTGAAATTTTCTTTTTCTCACCTTGCGGCATTTCAGTAAGCCAGGTCTCATCAGTGTTGCTTCTCAGGAATTTTCTTCTCTGTGCTAGTTTTGGCTGGGATAGACTTAATTTCCTTCACAGTAGCTAGTATGGGACTATGTTTTGGATCTGTGCTGAAAACAGTGTTGATAATACAGGGATGTTTTCATTATTGCTGAGCAGTGCTTACACAGCGCCAAGGCCTTTTCTGCTCCTCCTGCCACCCTGCCAGCAAGTAGGCTGGCGGTGCAAAAGAAGCTGGGAGGGGACACCATAATTTGTTTTCAGTAATGAAAATGTCATTCTAGATGTCATCAGATGAGTACTGAGTAAAGTGGACTAGTCACTTCCCTAGCTTTCCTGGCTGCACTCCTGCTGATAGAGCCCAGGATGCTGTCAGCATTCTACCCAGCCACTGTGGCTCCTTGCTGCCAAGGAAATAGTAGGTCGGATCCCATAGGGCTCTGCTGCAAAGGGCAAAGGAAGTCAAGAGAGCTCACGAGTCATCTAGGGAAATGTCCCTCCCTCAGGAGCAAAAATGGCCCATATGGATACTCAGGAAAGCAAGCAGAGATATCAGGAGACCCGCTTGGCCAAACAACTGAGCTCAATACAAAAGAAACCATATAAAAGAGGTATAAGCAGGAACAGAATACAGAGGAGGAACACAGAAACATTGCACTGGCATGCAGGGATGTTGTTAGGAAAAACAAAACTCAGCCGGAGTTGAGAGTTGCAAGAGATGTCAAGGGCAACAAGAAGAACTTCTAGTGCTACATTAACAGGAAAGGAACAAAGACGGAAAATACTGCTGAATGGGCTTGTGATTTAGAGAGGGCAGATGAAGGTAGGGCAGAGGTACTCAATGCCTTCTTTGCTTTCGTTTTTGCCGTCAGTGTCTGACAGGCCTTTCTGATGCCTCCCAGGGAATCCCTCATTGTAAGGTAGACCCTTAAGAGTTCACGAAGCAGACACTTTGTTTTTTTATCAAATTTTTCCAACAGTTTTCTCTTTCTATGCGTATCTGCCTCCACGAAAAGGAACTTTGGGGTTTCCAGGATGACCTGAGCGCACCTAATGGTTTATGTTGTTCTATCTGCTATCATTCAATGACTTTGGTCTTGTAGACACACTTCTTTCTCTATCAGCTCAGCTTCAGTGTCTAAAATTTGACAGTGGGAAACCCAGCAGGGACTCTGCTACCAGAGTGATGAGACCTATGTTTATAGCTAATGCCAAGGAATGGTATGCAGAGACACTCTTGCTTATACTTATTCCTATAACAACCAAGGTCAGTGAATTTTGTTGTGTGCCACATTGGAGGGTTGGAAGTGGAAGAGCGTGGAGGGGTCACACCTGCGGGGAGGAGCGGACAGGAAAGGTGACCCAAAACTGACCAACAGGATATTCCATCCCACCTGCCTCATGCTGAGTGTAAAGGCTGAGGGATCAAAGGGGTCAGTTTCTTTCTTCAGTGGCTGGCATCCAAGGAGGACTCTGTCTGTCCTTCTGCCTTTGATCCTGATCCACGCGTTCCTTCATCCAGTTCCTGAGTTCAGCTCTATCCATCGCTGAGTCCAGTCTGGGACTTTCCCACTGCCTGCTGGTGACGTGATCATCATCCTGGGAGCTCAATATTGGTTTTGTATATGTTGTATATATTTCATTATTTTCTTATTAATATTATCACCTTTTTCTTATTTTATTATTAATACTTCATTAAAGTAGTTTACTTTCTTTTCAACTCATAAGTCTCTGTCCCTCTTATTCTCTCTCTCTCTCTTCTCTGAAAGGAGAGAGGTTAAAGACAGCGTCTGTCGTTCATCTTAGGGGCCAGCCCAGCCCAAACCACGACACTTGCTTGAAGTGGATTTTATCTAATCCTAATGGATTTTATTTAATCCTAATAAACGGAGTGGACTTTTTGAACCACTGCAGTGATATTCCTCTCAATGCCAGTATTTGATTCAGTATGTGGTCATTCCAAAGCCCAAACAGCTGCGAAGTGTTTTACAGTTTCCCCAGCTGGCCTTGTTGGGACAATCACGATCTAGCCCAGTGGAAAGCTACATGGTTTAACATTCTCACAGAGGTGTCTCGTATTCCAAAGGGAATGTGAAACCCATTTATAGCACAGATACAGCTGAGCAAAAGGGCTGGAGGTTACAGAATGCAATTTCTTTGTAATTATATTTAGAAAGAAAATAATAGGTGGCCTTTAATATTAATGAAAAGCCTTTGAGTTTTAACGGCAGGGGGAAAGAAAAGAAGCTATGCACGTATTTAACGTTATGGATGCTGATGTAGTGGGTGAAACGCACCTCCCTTATATTAGGGAGAGATTCCCATCATATAGGTTTAGGTGCCTGCTGTGTAGGTATCTGCAAGCAAGCTAGGTTTCTTGGTTTCCACTGTAGGCAGAGGAGATCTAACTGATAACCTCACTCAACTAGGTGTTGTGTTAAAACCTCCATGAGAAGACATCTGCATGGAAGGCAATGCAAAGCTTATTAGCTAGTGTCCTTTCACAGGTGACAGAGATCTATGCTGCAGTCAAGGGTGTGTCTCACCCTGAATGAGACAGCAACTTTTGGCCTGAGGGATCATGCCCGACACATGCCAGATTCTCTTCACTCAGCAGAGGGGCTCAAGAGACCAGCAGGGCTGTAGGCATCTGCACTACAGAGCTTAACTTCACACAGGTGGAGTTTGAGTTGGGTAGTAGAGCTTGACCTTGCACCATAGTAAAACAGTTGCTCTTTAGAATTCTCTTTACAGAAGGATTCACTGCACCAGGAGAGGAACAGGCCTTGGCTGGTTGCCAGGTGCCCACCAAGCCACTCTATCACTCCCCTTCCTCAGCAGGACAGGGGGCAGAAAATGAGGACAAGGAGATCACTCATCATAGGCAAAACAGACTCGTCTTGGGAAAATGAGTTGAATTTATTGCCAATTAATAACAGAGAAATAAAAACAAAACTAAAACCACCTTCCCAGCACCTCTCTTCTTCCTGGGCAACTTCACTCAACTTCACTCCTGACTCTTCTACCTCCTCCCTCCTTGAGCGGCCGGGGGGGATGGGGAATGGGGATACATAACATGTTTTCTCTGCTGCTCCTTCCTCCTCATGCTCTTCCACTGCTCCAACATGGAGTCCTTCCCACAGGGCACAGTCCTTCATGAACTTCTCCAATGTGGGTCCTTTCCACGGGCTGCAGTTCTTCAAGAACTGCTCCAGCATGGGTCCTTTCCATGGGGCACAGTTCATCAGGAACAGACTGCCCCAGCATTGGTCCCCTACAGGTCACAGCTTCCTTCAGGGCACCTCCGCCTGCTCCAGCATTGGGTCTTCAATGGGCTGCGGTGTGGATATCCACTCCGTTGTGGTCCTTCATGCACTGCAGGGGGAGAACCTGCTCCACTGTGGTCTCCTCCATGGGCTGCAGGAGACGCTCTGCACTGTCACCTGGAGCACACCCTCCCCCTCCTTCTTCACTGACCTGGGTGTCTGCAGGGCTGTTTGTCTCACATTTTCTCACTCCTCTCTCACAGCTGCTGTGCAGCATAAGTATGTTATCACAGAGGTGCCACCAGCATCACTCATTGGCTCTGTTTCGGGTGGTAGTGGGTCTGTCTTGGAGCTTTGGCTCTGTCTGGCATGGGAGTAGCTCCTGGTCTCTTCTCACTGAGGACACCCCTGCAGCTTGCAGCTCCCTTCCCCCTCCCACCCTCAACCCTTGCTGCGTAAACCCAATGCAAATACCATGTGGGATTTCATAGATCTTAAAGAGTGTAATGCAACCCTATCCCAACAGAAACCTGCGCTCGTAGCAGGTCACTAAACTATGTCCATAGAGAAGAATGCTAAGGATTCCTTTCTCCCTTTGGAAAGTCTTGTTTACAATAAGCAGATGATTAAAGGCTGTCTCACTTGCAAAACCAAGCCAAGGTGACAGAATTTATTCTCATGGCAGTTACAGATGTGTCATCTCTGTAGGTCCTAGTATTCTTTTCCTTTCCCTGTTTCCTAACTCTTTACCCAACCCAGAAACCACATTATCCCACACCAGGTGACCCGAGTTGAATGTAAAAGTCCTTGGACTGAACCAGGAGTAAGATGTCTTGGATGCTTTTATAACTACTGGCATAAGGATATAGTCACAAAGCAATGCATTGTGTCCAAACACAAGCCAGGGACAACTTTCCTTCTGAAAGTGTTCATTACATTCCTTTGACTTTCAGGAAGACTCAGCAACAATCTAAAACTAGATAGCTGGGATAGGGCAAAATTCAAAATTAAGCCACCATGGCATCTAGAGCGCCTTCATGCAGGGTGAGGTACCAGTGGAAAGGAGCATGTTTCCTGTATGCCATAGGTTATACCCACAAGCCCCATGATTGTATGCAAACTGTCTTTAAGCAGCTACAGAGAAGGCTGAAGTTTAGCCCTAGTGGGTACAGCTGCATTAAAACGGTGCTTAGGTTTCGTAAGGTGTATGTTGGCTTCTGACTGCAGAAAGCTTACCGTAGTGGAGACGAATCCCAAGAGAGGGTTTTACTTGCTCCTTGTGGTCTTTCTTTTTTTTTTCCGCTCTGTGTGTGTGTGCATAAACAGGTCACTAAACTACATCTGTAGATGTATGCTCATTGAGGTCTTTTAGGTTTTTTGTTGGGTTGTTTTGGTTTTTTTTCCCCATTCCTGAACCACGAATTTTGCTCCCAGTCAGTCTTGGAAACCGAAATGACAAATCTGGAGCCTGGCCGTAGGGGTGGAAGCTTCCCCCATCTGCACTGGAGAAGAAACAGAACATAGGAGCTACTTGGGAAATCTGGCCGGGTGCTGAGATTACCAGCTGAAATAGCACATACAGAGTGATGCCACATTTTCACACGGTCACTTATGGATGCAGAACTTTCCTTGGCCATGCAGGAGACTAGTTTCAGTTTCCTTCTCTCTCAGAGAAAGCTAGCGCTGTTTTCTTCTCCCTCCCCCATTGGTTAATTGTTAAGCTAC
>VYXH01002135.1:0-26058 GCA_013397275.1 Burhinus bistriatus
TTCTATGATTCTATGATCACAGATAATAAAGACTTCATAAATTGATACTTGCCATGCAGACATATGTATGTACGGTGTAATATGTGAAATAAGAGCAGAGATTTCAGACCAAATACATGTGAAATGTCCAGCTGAACAATATTAGCATTTGTGCAAGGTAGTTTGGACCTAAACCTCTGGCATGTGTTGAAGATGAATAAACACTGAGTTGTTCTTCTGAAGTCTTACCACTCTGGAGTGGTCATTTCAATAGATATGATTCATTTGAGATTTGAAACGGTCAGAAACCAAGAGCATCCATAAAGCTTTTCCAGTTATAAAAAGGGGCTTTTTGAAAGACTTTATATAAAACCAAAAATGCTTCCACCTGTATTTTTACATATTTGGTGGGAAGGGAGAAAGGAGAAAGCCATTTATTTCAAGGGCCAGAATTAGAAATATCTTGAGGTTAAAACAAAAAAAAATCAAAGCTGCATGTAAATTTTAAGTACTACAGAGGACTGGATTTGTGCTAAGGGTCCTACTGCCTGCTGTAAGGAAGGGTTATTGTTTCATTGCAGGAGCATACCCACCAGGCATTTCCTCGAGATCTTTGCAGAGACTTTGTGTCTAGGCAGCTCATCTATCCCACTACTTCTGCCTGCCAGTGGAGTTACGGCAGGGCTGCATGTGTAGGTGAGAAGTTGCACGTAACTAAGCACCTAAGTTTTAACTGAAATAATGAGGGACTCGGTGTCGAATGTTGTCCAGCACTTCAAACTGTCATGGCTCTGCATCAAAAATAAGTAACAGTCATATCTGGAAGTATGGCTGCCTTTCAATTTTCTGTCCATAGAAAATAACCACTTGTAATTTTTTCATCAACAGACATAGGGCAGAAAGGTGAAAATCTGTGTATCCATGTTATTTTGCTTTTAGTTTTATCTCATATTTAATATTTATGTATTGCTATTAAGTTATGATAGGGGAAAAAAATCCCTCTAGTTTAAGTAGCTGAATGACCCATGGTCTTTTATAACTTCTTTAGCTGGTTATAAAATCTGACAAACCATATTAGGTATAAATTTAAAATGAAGTCCCTCTGTTGCTGACAGTTAAAGCAGTATATCATTAACAAAACCTGCTGCGGGTTTCCTGTAGGCATTTCTTGCAGGGTAATAAGCAACCTTGTTTCTCCTTCTGTGCAGCAGGACAAAAGCCCTGCTTTTATAGCTTCATGCACGGTTTTATGCTTGGTAATAACTTGAATATGTTTGTGTTGAGGAACTAAGTTTGAAAAAAAAAATAAAAAAAAAATCATGTTTTCTGGTATATCTCTTCTAAATACACTGGCTTGCTGACTTCCCCGCAGGCTGCTCTGTAGGGGGAGTGACTCTGTTTGCAAATATACTAATCACAGTATTTTAGTGAATCTAAATTTTTTTTTTTTTTTCCTTCTAAAAGTTTCTTGCAAAGGCAGTATTTGTATTTCTTATGGCTCTGTGTGGGGTTAAAAAAAAAGTCATACTACCCCCCCTTCCTTCTCCCACATGGCTGGTAAGCCAAGGGATGCTTCAGCATTCTCCATTGGTCATTTTCCTGACATCCTTCCATGAGATTGTGTGCTCAAACTCACAGAGATGTTTCAGTATGGGTTTCCTTCGGGGTTGTAGGAAGCAGGCAGGGCAGCCACTGAGTGCACAGATTGTAAAATCTCAGTAATGTTCATGGGTGAGGTGTACCCTGGTCTGACACTCTACTGGCGAAAAGCATAGCAATTGTTGATAGTTGACCAGACAGGGACCTCATTTCATCCGTTACCCAAAGCTCTTCCAAAACATACCTCCATCGCTGGGAAGAGGTAAAGAGCTGGCAGTGCTTCTTTCTGCGTTCCCTCTCCTGAGGGGCTTCAGCCTACACTTTCTGAAATGCTTCCCTCCTTATGGAAACTTCACTGAACAGTCTTCAGGAGGAATGGAAACAGTGGTGGAGGTGATGGTGTGGGAGGAGCTTGCACACAAGACAGCCGTGTCTGAGGGAGAGCCACCTGACTTTCCCCTTCTCCAGACCCCAGATCTGCGCAGCCTTCTGTGTAAGGAGAGGGAATGACCTGCATCAGTCTTGCAAGCCTTCGCTTGCTGTTTCCCACAAGGCTGGCAGTTAGACAATGTGTTTCAAGAATGTATTGTACACTCCTTGAATTTCTGTGAGCCTTAAAAATATGAGTGCACTGAACTGTTTTGCACTTCTTTACAGCATCTGTCCTCTGTCCCATTACATCCTGAATGCTGCTTCTGCATGATAACTTAATTGCTTAATGTCATCTCCAATGTTTAGCTCTTGAGCTTAAAAACCTGAGCAAATGTTTTAACAGAATATGTGAGTGTAGATGGATTGTGAAAACATGAATTTTCCCATGGAGAGAGAGGCTGCCAGATCTTGTTCCCTTCGCTGTTGTCTGTATTGGAGTTGGCTGATCCAAGGAGAGAATTTTTTGTATGTGTGGCAGGACAGGATCAGGAGATCACGTATCACCACATCATTGATAATATTGTGTTATCATATCAGGTAGCTGTAATATATGTGATGATATCATATATTATCATACCACTACAGATATGATTCTGCCAGCCACCAAAGCAAAGCAAATCAAACAGCCACGGAAACACCTTGAACACATTGAAGTCATGTAGGCATCTCCTGTGGTTAAGGGCCTTGCTTTTAGGAAAGAGCAAAACATGAGTGACTACATTCATCTTTAATCTGTGACCTGTGTATGCTTTAGTGGAACAGCTCCAGGCTGAGCACAAAAGTAATTCTGAAGGATCCAAGGGTCCACAGGTATAACGAAGGCAAGGTTTTGACATGTGACTTCCAGTTCAGTGATATCGGGGCTGAGATGATTGACATAACAGCTTATTGCTCTCCAGAAAGGTATTCCTCATTAAATTTACGGGGGAAGGCTTTCAGGAATAAATTTAAAATATAAGCATAGTTTGAATTTTGTTTTGTCTTTGTCTCCTCTCCTCCTCCTCCTCTTCCCAAATGTTTTCTTATGACTATTCTGCTTTTTTTTCTCAAATCTCTCCCAAATTCACTTTAGCCTATTAAATTTGTAAACATTAACTCAAAGTGGTGATGCAGCTTTACAGGATCGGGGCAGGGGGAAGGGGGCAGAAGTACTAGAGATGTTTGTAATGTTGCTTTGAACCAACCAACCTTGTATTGCTGTAATGGAAAAAAAAAAAGTGGAGTGGCTTTAATTATGTTGCACATAATAATTTGGCAGTGAAATTATTTTGAGGAAAAATCTACTCCCAAAGTGCCAGTAAGCCAAAAACCAGGTAATGAAGAAAGAAGATTAAAAATGATCATTGTTGGGAATATCTTTCAGCTCCTGCATGAATAAAACAAAGTTATGAAATGTAGATATACAAGCAGGTGAAGGTAGTTCATAGCATCTTTAGTATACATCAAGCAGTCTTTTTGTCATAAATTTTACAGCACCTTTTGCCACTCTGGGTATTTAACTTGCAGATGAATTACTTTTTGCTTGCATCAAATGCATCATATGTGGATAATATTTATGCAAATCACAAGCTCTTCTCCATGAGTTTATATTATGGTTAGATATTTGAAATAATGTCTTTGAACTGGTTTGATTTTCTACCTTTGACCTGACACTGTTCTCATAGGGGGAGAAGGTATTGGGTACATTTTGATAAACAACGCTGAAATGACAGATTTAGGCTTTAAATGAAATTGTGTTCCATAAACTGTGAAACAAAGAGTCATAACTTACCCTTAGATACATACATGTCAGGGAAAATTATCTTTCATGCTTTGATCTACACTGTATCATTTTACTGAGTGGCCTCATGTGCAGTATCAATCAAATCCATGGAAGATGGTCGAGAATCTCATTTAAAATCAGAGAATACAAATCATAGATTCGTCTGCCTGGTGGGAAGGAAAATGTTCCATGAGTCCCAGTTTCTCCAATTACAACTGAATTATTTTTGTAAAACTCCAGAGAAGAAACTCCTGAAGTCTTGGTTCTCATATATTTGTCCATTTCGACTGACTACACATGGGAGACTGTCCAGGGCTGCCTAAAAACCCTGTGGGAGCTGGGGACCCAGCTCTGTTCCTGAACTCCTCCCCACCCCTGCTTGTGCTTTTCGTAAACATCTGAGCCTGGGAAAACCAGAATGGAAAAGTTTCAGTTTCCAGTAGGGTAGTGATTTTAAATAACCCTTGCCACAGGATGGTTGCCTTTCCAAGTACCCACACTACCTCACTCTGGTCCCCAAGGTGTCGTGGAGAGTTCACAGCCAGGAATCTACATGGCAAATCCATTTATTATCACTTATACCCTGAACAAGGGCTGGATCCAATGATAGGCTGGGAAGGGGAGAAGGCAGATGACGAGGAGGGATGTGGCACCTTCCTGTTCGCTGTCAAATGCTTCCAGGTACTGCTGTCAGGGAGTTCACCCCAACCCCTGCAGTCATAGTAAAGGACTATCCTCGTGGACTGGCCAGAGGATTCCCCGAGAAAATTGTTTCAGGCTGCCAGTTCCCAAATTGCACTGCATCTGCTGCACTCTAAGCAGAGGAAAAGAAAACAGAGGGAGGAATCTTGTTCTGAGAACATTTTTTAGAGCTGGAGTGAGAGTGATTGTGTGTCAAATGGGGGATCTTTATGCAGGGCAATGCTTCTCTCTAAATACAGTTCTGTTTTCCAGTCATAGCTTATTGTCTCTTGCTTGATATTTGTAGCTATATCAGTGTGTTACCACGGAAATAAGGCTTCTGATGTGATAAATTCTGCGTTAGAACTTCAGTCCCATGATAAATGAGATCAGAGATTAGAGAGAGGAAAACATTTTTTTTTAAAACGTGAATGGCGGTGCTAATGAGCAGAAATAGGAGGGGAGTTAACTCCTGCAGGTGAAGTCTGTGAAGTGGGAGACCATGCAGCGCTTGTGGGAGCCCAAAAACTTTTTTCCCTTTTATTTCTTCAGATGGAAAAATGTGTTTAATAATTGTCCAGATTAGAGAACTTCTTTGGAAGAGCTGTGCTAGCTGCATTAGTGTGAAGAAACAAAAAACCTCTTCACCCAAGCACTGGTTTCCCAGTCTGACTTCCAACAGGACTCCAGTTTGCTAGGCAAGAAAAGGTGGTGATTTGTGATCTGATCCATCTAGCGTGCACTTACATGCTGTTGTAAACTGATAATGATGAAAGTACATATCATGACTGCTTATTAGCTAAAAAAAAAAATTAAAAAAAAAATCTCTTCTTATCCAGGATTTAGATGTCCATGTCCTTGCACCTACTTTTGGATGCAAGACAAATTGCAGAAGTAAGTTATTTAGCTTACTAAACCTCTCTGTATGGCTGCTCTGCCTGTAATTACCTGCTGAAATGATTGCACAGTATGTTCTACAGGCACATAGCTCTAGACACTGAAACATTTAAGCTGTATCTCATAGAGTCCCTTCCAGCATTCTCTATCCTCCCTTACCTCATCTCCAATTTCCTGGCCATTCCTAATGTTGCAAGAGGAAAAGCTTAGGGAAAGATGTAGAGAAATGTCATTATGCAGTTGTTCATACTTTGCACCTTTCTGTGTTTTCATTTTAAAATTTTTAACAAATTTGGTGCTGTTTTCTATACAGTATGTGTCGCATGACTGTAAAACACCAAGTTGGTCACACAATGCTAGTCTGGGATTTTGCAGGCAAGAGACTGGTCTTTCTGTGACTATAGGAAGCTGCTACATTTTTTCGGCTCCCTTCAGCACCATTGCTTTTGTTTGTCAGCTTGGCGTGAACAGGCTTATGGAAGAGACAAGGAGAGGAATGGTGTCACTTTGTAAGATGTCTTTCCCCAGTTTGCTTCCAGTCTCATTTCTGTCCCTCATCTGCTTGCTCCAGACACCTGTAAGAGACCAAACGGGACTGTCTGTTCCAGGCCACTTTGATTCTAGCTGCATAGGAGGTTATAGAAAATCTGATTTGTGCTACAACAGACACGCATTCTTCACTCCTGAATTTCCCATTAGGAAATGCACGTTCTTATTTTTCTCAGATTTGTACTAGCTTTTCCTGCTCATGTTGCTGTCTTGATGTCTTACCTAGCTCCTATTCTGGCTGCTGAAGTGCTTGGGAGCTGGTAAGGCAAAGACAAGCCAACAAATGATCTTTCGGATTCTCTTCTCTCAAAGCTGTACTGCCTGGTCTCTGCTCACTGCCTGCTATTAGCTTTAAATAATAGTATTCCTTATGAATATCACTGCAGGTGAATCAGACCCTAAAACTACTGAGAAGCAGATATTTTCAAGTGCTGTTTGCTTTGCTTGGACACTCTAGCTGCTTGGCTTGGCTGAGCTCTTTTGACCTGCCTGGAAGGTGGAATGTCTGTGGCTTCAGGGAGACTATGTGAGTGACAGATGCCCTGCAGGATGAACTTGATACTTGAAGAAGAGTGTGGTGCCCCTCTGATCTTGCCCCCAGCCTGTGATGGAGCTGATTTAGGGGAAGCCTGTGAGGCTTCCATTTGACGTTTTTTGCAGTGCTCTATTTCAAGCTGATTTTTATTTTAGGAGAAGGTTTGGAGAGGTTTTCATAGTCTCTCTTCGTCTCCTGTACTTGATTTTGGGCTCTCAGGAAGAAGTTGTTTTTTTTTTTTCCCTTCTATCATATTTCAAAATGTCATTGTTTTCTCTTGTTTAGACTGTAAGAGCAGTAAGGGATGGTCTGCCCACTGCTACCTTTGCTGGGTGTTGTTAAGTAGCAATGGCGCTGATAATGGCATTAAACATGTTTGTTAGTAATCTGAAATTTGCAAGAATATGTCCCTTTCCCCTGTGCCAGTGTGAGGACACTGGCAGGGACACTGCCAGCCTTTACCCTTCTTATCTCTTTATCCTGGAAGCTCCCTGAGACAGGTGCAAACTCCTAGGGAAAGACTGCAATGCTCAGAGCAAGGAGACCCTATACTCTGAGACCTCAAGGCATTTTTGTAATATGGGTGATTAATCCCAGAATTTTCAGTCTATGTGGAGACGACCAATTAGTTATCTCCTCAGTTACACAAGAAAAAGTATAGAAGTCAAAGTGCAGTATACTCCACTCTACAGCATGTAGGGAACCTGCTGTGTATACATGCGGATGCAAAAGTTCTTTCCTCTGTAGTTCTTGGCTGTTTGTGCAGGTATCACAAAATGTGCTCGTATCAGCTGCCTGCATTTTGGTATGAGAATGTGAATTTTCAGAACTGAGATAGAAATCTCATTTTAAATATACTGGGAGGGGAACATCTGTGAAAATTCACAAGAATGACTTTAACATCTGCCCCTCTAGAAGGAAATTGCTGATGATCTCATTTTATATCAGATAAATCTTTGAGTGCTGCAATGTTTACATATTTAAATGCAGATTTGAAATGGAAGAAGTGACTAATTAATTTAACTCAAGCTCTTAACATTTGCATTGTTTTTAATTTTAATTGAACATTTTGTTCACAAGGTTAGTGATTTTTACCACAGCTCAGACTATGCCTTTAAGTAGTTTTATGCCTAGGAGCACAAGAAAGAGAGAAGACTGTATGGAAAAGGAGAACACATGGGATTGTTGCTAGGAATCTGAAAACAAAAGGCTCTGATGTTACTCCACTGTGTATCCTCTGCATTTCAAAGGGAATGGTGTTGATTTCCTTTACATAAAGTGGGACCAGAGCTGGACCTATCATGCAACTCTTAATGGAACTGAAAATGAACTCCAACATCATGGCAGTGAGCTGATGATCTCTGGGTGAGGGAAGTCTGGGAAGATGCTTTTCTAAAGTTAATAGCATTACAAAAGTGCGAGAGGGCAAACATCCCACAGGTCGTCTTCTGCCCATGTGAGACTCTCCCAAGCTACCTATTTTGGGGAGGGGATGGACAGGTAGAGAGTGTTTTACCTACAGTTTGCCTTGACAAAAAAACCACAAAACACTTTCACCACTTTGTTATTCCGCCTCTATATTTCATTGCTTATATGAGATACAATTACCCATAGGTTTCATCGGTTTGTCCTAACTTTTTCTGTTATCGTCATCCTTTTCTTCTGAATTCTTCCCATCTAACGTGTTCTGTAGAAAGAGCCCTTTTGCCTTGGTATTTGAGTGTCATGAATCAGAATACACAAATCATTGCTTCCTTCCTTTTCTCTGGTGCTTACACTTTTCAAATATTTGTATTCATTGCTGTTACTGTTTATCAGCCCACAGAGAAATGCCCCCCATGCAGGCTTCTTGCTAACCTCTTTCTCCAGCCCTTTAAATCTTGTGTGTCCTCTTCCCCTCCCTCCTCTGACCTCCAGTCCAATTTTCTAGTATATTTGAGCAGCACAGTATCCAACATGAATGCAAGCAGGATAGTACGAGGCACCAGTGGGTGGTTGTCCTGACAACAAAGATATCTGAATCACTCCTCCCCACAGATCTAGAAGATTGATGCAGAGGGTCAGGCCAGTAGGTACTAGTGTAATAACAATTTTTCTTTCTTTTTCTCCAAAATGAAAGAAGAGACTTCTACTCTGATGCCAGTGCCACCTGACATTGGACTGCAGATGCATAAACCTCCTGTAATAAAAAAAGGCAGAAAAGGTCAGTGTACCTGTAGAGCAAAATGCACTAGAAATTTGTAAAATTAGAACTGAATGGGCAAGATGCTTCTTTCCCTCTTCTCCTGTCTCTTCTGAATGTAAATTCTTTTTGGCTTGGATTGTTTCTTACTTGTGTAAGAGACCATGTTTTTGTGTCACACTCAACATTGGTATGTAATTTGGGCCTGTGGGTGGTAAAGCAGTATAAATACTGGCACTTCTAAAAAGATTAAGGAGACAGAAATCTAGAGGCAGTGAGTCTGGGAGCTGGCTTACACTCCAACACAACAGAAAATGTGTTTTGTAAATCATGACTGGGCTCATGTTTTAGACTTTTTCTCTCCTTTCCGTAATTCATGTGCAGACCATGGAGATTGTCTTATACAAAATTCTGGAAATAAGCTATGAGCATCCCTATCTGCCAGCGAAGGGAAAACAACCTCTAGAAAAAGAGCTGCTCTGCAAGTAGGTCAAATTCATATCTAAAGTAGTTTATAACAGTTATTTTGAAATACTGGAGTCATCCAGTTTGAATACTACCTGATACTCCTCTTGCACATGAAATAGTTATTTGTGCAAAAGATGAACTTCAGACTGCTGAAAATATTAAAAACAGTTACTACAGGCTCTAAGCAGTAGATCTTCTGCTCCCAGTTTTGCTAGCTGGAGTGTTTTTTCCCCTCTTCCTTGCTTTGTTTGTAGCAAAGACAAGGTGAGAGTTTTGTTAAATGCACCTGGAGTACTGTGTCCAGTTCTGGGCTCCCCAGTTCAAGAAGGACAGGGAGCTGCTGGAGAGGGTACAGCAGAGGGCTACAAAGATGATTAGGGGGCTGGAACATCTTTCTTATGAGGAAAGGCTGAGGGACTTGGGTCTTTTTAGTCTAGAGAAGAGAAGGCTCAGAGGGGATCTCATTAATAGTATAAATACTTAAAGGGAGGGTGCCGGGAGGATGGGACCAGTCTTTTTTCAGTGGTGCCCAGTGACAGGACAAGAGGTAATGGGCACAAACTCGAACGTAGGAAGTTCTATCTAAACATGAGGAGGAACTTCTTTACTTTGAGGGTGGCAGAGCACTGGAACAGGCTGCCCAGAGAGGTGGTGGAGTCTCCGACTCTGGAGACATTCAAAACCCACCTGGACGCCATCCTGTGCAACCTGCCCTAGGTGTCCCTGCTCTGGCAGGGGGGTTGGACTAGATGATCTCCAGAGGTCCCTTCCAACCCCTGTGATTCTGTGAAAACAAAGCAAAGACAGATGACCCTTATCAAACTGCATGGTGTATGGCAGTTTGTTTCCTCAGTTTTGGCCTAATGGCCCCAGAGAGAGAGTCAAGATACAGCATATGTCACTGAAAATTGAGGTGTATGTTGAAACATCATAACTATTATGAAATGATAGATCAAAGTAAATAGCTATTTGCACTAATAGTGTAGGTTTTAACAGCACCAAGCAAACACGGAAAGAGAAGTTGACAGATTCACATAATGATGAAAGCCAATGTTATTTCTGCTTGCGCAGACAATTTCGATTTAAAGGTAAGGCTGCTTGCGGTATACTTTTCATGAGCTTGTCAAGCAAAGGAGACAAGGGGTTCTAGAACATGTGCTTCAGTACATTGCATATCAGCTTTCCATCAGACAGTTCAGTCTGTTCTGTATTTCTTGTACTTCGAAAATCCCTCTGGGATTTCTGCTGTGAGGTTTGAGAAAATTTTTAAATCTTACTACAGGAAGATAAACAGAGGAGACAGAGTAGCAGCCCTGTGTGAAAACAACATTTGGTAGTGTTTGCTTCTAATTTTAGGCCCTTGGAGGAAGATAATTACCACAATGATTATGTATTAATAAGCAGAGCAACATGCTGGTCTCAATTTAAAGCTAAAATGTATCTGAAGATCCAGCTTGTTTGTGTCTTGCTGTCACTTACTTATTTTAGTTTATTTATACAAGCAATAGCTTTGCTGCATTGTGAGATAACGTGTCACTACGGGAGGATCTGGCAATACAGCACTATCAATTGCAAGCAACAGATTTTGACCCCCTAACAAAAAGGTAAAAATTAAATCACTTATTTTATGGAAGGTTACTTGGTTGAAGAATTGCCCATCTGTTCCTCCCAGTGTTGCTTGTGGGGTTTCATGAGAAATCTTGCCACTCAGTTGTATTCTGCAGTATTGTATGTATGTGGATGAAGGACCTCTGCTTTTTGTCTTAGTGGTGACTGCATATGAATTCCTCGGATGCTTGGACTAGAGAGCTATGCATTTTTTAAAATTAAAAAGTAGAACATGGGTTTGTTATTAGCCTCATGCTGTTTAAGCAAAGCTCATCTTTCCTTTCATGCTCTCTTCTTCCAAACTGAACTGAATCACCCTCCCTGCTTCCCCCCTTCCCCCGCCCCCATCCATAGCACAGCCCATTACAGAGCTACAAGATTACCCTTTTCCAAATTTGCAAACTGCTTCACACCAACTGCTTATCTCTTGGTCTTCCCATCTCTCCTATTGCTCATTAAAATTTTAAAGCCAATACAGAGAAAAGAGAAGTATGCTTCCATTTTTAATAGCATCCACTAGTTTCTATTCTACAATATTTATACTTGTAAGGGAGAAGGAGAAACTAGAAAAAGGCAATTGAATGGAAGGTTGTGTTGGAAATGTTAATGATGCACCGCTTTCACATACATTATAACATGAAGAGACTGTTAGCATGTTTTAGTCTAATTCAAGTCCTAATCTTCAGCCTGTGATTGCTGCTGGTAACTGTAGTTGAACTGGTACGATCTTGTAGGAGCCAGTCTGTCTCCTTTTATTTGCACTTACTCGTGTCTTTGTATTCCAGCTTCATTTTTGACTTGACTTTAAAGGAAAACTATAGAGAGTTTTCTGGGTATCAACTTGGCTTGCTGAGGCTCTACTACAAGGAAGAAAAGGCATCCCATGTCAGTTCTCCATGCTCTCTCCTACTTTCCACCACCTCTTCAGCTGTGAGTTTCGCATCACTTGTGATTTCTGCATGCCTGATAGCTGTACTGTGACCTGCAGCCCAGTCTGTATCAGTTTTCTCCTGGAAGATGTCACTGCAGAAGGAAGGCTGTCAAGGGGGCATCACACAGGAGAGAAAAAAAAGTTTGGCTTTATGGAGAAGCTGAGGAACAGTAACCTCTACAGAATGATATTTGTGTGGAAGTATCAAATTCAGTTTCTGATATAAACCTCAATTAAAGAGTTACATGAGCAAATAGATTCAATATGCAAATATAGAAGGTTTTCCCCACTGAGATGGGTGCACGGGAACTGTCAAAACAACTTTGAAGTAGATGTGAGCACGTGTGTATTTGTTTCTTCAGAAGCAGAACTTCCAGGACCTCAGTAGGAGCACAGAACAGAGCCAACCTTATCCATGGTGGTTTTGTTATCCTCATATGCTCTAAACTGGTCATAATAACTGGGTCTGCTGATTTTTACTGCCTTCCAGCTTCTGCTTCTAGTAGCCTGCATTTTGACGTGAACTTCATTGTTATGCCAGAGTGATCTCTTGAATCAACAGCAGGATATCACTTATGCTTAAAAACTGTCACTGGAAATACACATTTGTAGTAATTTGGAACAGGAAACATGTTTTTCTGTTACTAGATAAAGTGGGGTACTTCTGCTTGCACAGTTTTGCAAGTGGTAGGTGCTGCAGGTTTGCTTTCTCTCCTTCACTACTGGAAGCTCTCGCTCTTTTCTATGAAACCCCATCTGAACACAGCAGCATCACTATCCACTTCAGAAGGCGATGTTTGCTGGCAGAAACTAATGCAATTATTAGAATTATCTTCTGCTCCACATCTGGGAAAGTAGATGGTGACAAGGGCATCAGTGCTTCCTTATGGCAAGTCTTACCCTTCTTGCTAGCTCTTGAAAGGTGAAGATACATCTATTCTACTGTTTACTACAGACCAGTATCTTCCCCAATATTTCTGTTGTTAATTTTAATCTCTGCCAGTCAGGCAGAGACTGATGTCCGCAATGAGTTGGTTGAACCCCCTGCTATCACTACTTTTCCCACTATCATTAGGAAAGCTAAAATCTATTGCATACTATGTGTGTAAATACTATTTGAGGTAGAAAAAATGGCTGTTATTCTTTGCCAGTCTTTCAGAGCTAACAATTTAGCAACAGATGAATGGGTTTTTTGAATTCCTTGCTTTGGTGTTCTGCTAATTAGGGGACAGGAATAATTCGGGGGTAAGAAAACTGAAAAATTGTATGGCTGAGTTTATTTAATCTCATGTATGAATGGAAAAAAATCCCAATGGTTTGTGACTATTTTTCAGTATTATTATAACTATGTTTCATTTTTCCTGATATTCTATAGCCCTTGCTTTTGGCTGATCATGTGATTTAGTTCTATTTATTTTCATTAGAAGGGTGCTCAGGGACACACTTGTTAAGGGAGCTTTAATTGATCAAGACAAAGGATGTCACTAAGCACCTTAAATCCTGCCTCTTCTAACAGCATTGAAAGAGACTGACTCTTTTTCTTAGTAATAAAGATTTCAGAACAACCAAACTATGAAAATTACAGAAGATCCATTTCTGTGACAGCACTGAGCAATGTGTACCAGTCCAGAGTTTGTGCATTCACTCTCAGGTAAGCTGTTTGCTGAGGCAGAGCAGGCTACACAAAAACCACCGTACCATTCTCTTGAAAGTTGACTCAAACCTTTTTTTTTTTTCCAATCTCCTGAACAGAAGAGCCTTTTGCATGCAGTATCCCCTCTCTTTCTCTCTTCCATTCCAAGTGTTTTCGACATTGGATGAGATTCCAGCCTAAAGATAATAATTTACTGAAATCTGAACTAGACTCAGTCCAGGTAAGTGTTTTTGGTTTTGGTAGAAATTTTAAACAAACCAAAATGTGAATTTGAATTTTTAAGGGGAAGAAATGATTTGTGGGTGAAAACGAAGCCCGTGAAGAAGGTTGTAGTAAAGCTCAGCCACCACTTAAAGGTAGTTTTATGGTTCTGACTGGTAAATACAGCTTCTTGGTGCATTTAACATGTAGTGTACCAAGCAACCCTAAGGTATGATTTTCATTAATACAAAGCTTACTCGAGTTTAGTGCAGGAAACCCAACTGGACTGTGTACTGCCATGTAGCGCAGAGATTCACATATGCTTCTGTTGACTTCTTCACCAAAGGAGAAACCAAACTCTGTAATACCAAAGTCCTTAGCGGAGCTAGTTGGATGTATATTAGCTGTGAATTTGTGCTACTGTATTTGTTATTTGCATAAAGGTCTCAAAATCATTGTTCCATTTATTGTTTTCTTTTTTAAACTAGCCAATATTATTTTTAAAAATTACCTCTAAGGGTTCTTTTCACAAAGCTCATCTAATATATACTTGATACAGATTAGTTTGATTCTGGTTTATTCAGAAAGCTATTGAAGGAAAGGAGACATCTCCTCGGCCCCCTGCCATCACCTCAAATGCTCTTGAATGATCTTGAATTTTCTTTCTGTTTTGCTACAAAGAAAAGCATAACCTATTTAATTTCTGAGCACATAAAAATGCCAGACCAGTTAATCTGGAGTCTAGAGATGGTCTTGGTCCGGAGAAATACCCGCTATCCTGTTCTGCTCCTGGTGTTAAGCAAACAAATTACTCTTAATTCAGGTGAAGGGCACATTCTTGCTTTTTACTGTGATACTGTGGGATAAGGGAGAAGAAAGTGAAGAGAAGAGAGATCATGAGGAGGAGCTCTCAGTCTTGGTACCTAGCTTTTTTCAACTGTTACTACTTTAAATACCATCACTATTGAAATGTTCTTTGTAATCTTTGAAGAGACCTTCTAGCTATCAGTTGTGTTTAGCTGGGAAAATCTAGACAGCACTCCCATCACCTGGTGAATTCCAGCATTGAGTGAAAACATGAAGGCATGTATTAATTCTGCAACAACTATCCTCAAATTTTAAGGGGAAGCACTATCCTCAAATTTTAAGGGGAAGCAACACTAAAAATTCCAAATAATGTTAAACCTTTTTCATTGAAGTGAGCCTGTAACTATTGCTTGCAAATTTTTCATGTTTGTGTCTGTTCAGCCTGGCTAAATACTGTTTTGTACAAACAAAAATAGGGCTGTGTATTCCAACATATAGGTGGGATTTCAGGGCTCATTTCCTGAAATCAGACCCTCAGGAATGCTACAGCTCCTTTTCTCTGCAGCTCAGCTAACATGTCTCTTCATCTCCCAACTGTTAATATTTCTACAGTAGACCTACAAATAGCAGCAAATATAAAAAGAAAAAAAATTACTTACATGCATCATTTCTTCCAATATTATTGATCCTGTGGCAAACAGTTGCTAGATTAAATGTTCTAGTTCCAAAATGCAATTGCAAAGCCTCATAAGAAAGATCTCAAGCATTATAGTTTTCTTATTAAAATCTTGCTATTAACCTGTAGATTACATCATCCATATTGTATTTGCTCTTGTTGAGGCAAAAGCAGACATAATGGCAGGGGTGTCATGCAAAATAAAGATGGGCTGTTGGAGAGAGAGAAATCTTTTGGAACTGAATGTCATTTGTAGGCCAAAATATCTTGGATTAGGACATTAAGTTTCTTGATTGGGAGAAAACCAAATAATGTTAACAGAAGACATTTTTAAAACCAAAGTCTATACATTTTTTGAATTAGAAACTCGAATTTCCATTTAATCTTTTTTTATTTGTTAGCAGTCTATAACTAAAATCCTCTCCTGCATATCACAAGGTGATTTGCAATTGGGTCATCACAGAGCAAATGTGAACTAACGGAAATACTGTGCTGCCTTAGTTCTGTCCTGTGTTATTAACAGCAATGTATTTATGGGGTATACTGCATAGTTGTTGTGAATAGATGACACAGTGTCACACGTGGTTTTGTGCGTGAAGTACAATGTATAGTTAAAATGATATCTTTAACCCTTGTCTGTCTCTGCTTATAAACATAAATTCCAATTATCTTACAAACACTGTTCTTTGTTTAGCTTATTCTGCCAGATATAGGGATGTGCAAAAATACTCCTCTTTCAGGAAACAGAGCCAAAATTGCCCTTTTCTTGCAAACAAGACAATACTTTCCACTTCCCAGTATCCTGCTTTCTTAATCGGAGAAGAGGCATTGCTGAAGGTCAATGCCTGTGACACTTGATTTCACTCAGACTGAGTGTTACCCAAAGGAGTCACCAGCTTCAGCTGTCACAAAGAGATGCTTTGGCAGCGGAGGCAGAGCTCTCGCTTTCAGTGCGCACGAGGAAAGGATCAGAAAGCAAATGTGTATCGCATTTTCACATTTCTCCGAGATACTGTGTGATCACTGCCTGAGCTTTGAAATCCTCATTCTCAGGTGCTGAATTTTCAAGCTTTAAAGGTTGTGGCATTACTTTTTGTTTTGGTTTGGTTTTTTTTGCAATCAAATGTTTTTAAACTTACTATTTTGTGTCTCTTCTGTAGCAAGAAGTGATGACAAAATGGATACATACTGAGGTTCATGTGATACTGTATTTGGAGTGTTTTCACGGAATATGTTAGCCCTCTCCCACCAAATTTGGATTTGGGGAAAAAGATGTGTTTGCAACATAATTAGATGTAGAAGTGTAAAGGTAATGGTGTGAAGACCTTGGAAATGGGAACCTGTAATATGGCTGCTTGTTGAAACTTCTCTGAAAGGAGGGTAAGTTTTGTCTTCACCCACTGTGTTCATCTAGCAGAAACACAGAGAACCATAGCCAAGGTCTGTTGCAGAATGGATGAGAGCTTTATCTTGCATAAATTGATGCAACTCAAATAAAGGCAACTCTGTCTCTAGCTGACACAAATGGGCATTGGTCCATTTTTCTCGTATTAGGGTAAGCCTGTTAAGTTCTTAAACAACTCCATAATTTTCCAGTGATAATTTCAATATTATAGTTCAACAGAAATGTACTTGCATAATGTGATTTTATATATTTATTAGGTCTTTATTCTGTCTGGCTAAATCTGTGCCTTCCATCCATCCAAAATAAAAATAAAAAAAGTGAGCCTCAGAAATTTTCTTTGAAACATTTCTTTGGAATTTTTTCAGGAATTGATATTAAGTTTGTGAAGACAGTATATCCAATAAATGGTCTTTTACGCTATAGCTAACAATTCACCTAGATGCTTTTAGCTTATTAGGGCCATTTGGAAAATGTTTTCAGTGGTTGCACTAGGTATGTTGTATGTTTTGACTGATATTTTGTAGCGGTTCTGACTCCTGCTCAATTGACAACATATACCTTCTCACAGGGCAAATTTGTGCTATAATATCAGTAGCTCTTGAATTTTGACTAAAAATCTTTTGTTTTCCTTACATTTTGTCAAGCAACATTCTAAGTTACAGTCAGGAGTTCTCCAGCATTGTTGTGTGATACCTAGGCTAGCCTTTACAAATTGATAGGATCGGAAGAGAGAGATCATCAGCCTGAGGTGACACGCCAGGTCTTCTGTTCCCAAGAAACATTTCTTAATGCCAATGTGAGAAGCGATCCAGTGTCATTTCCTTCTGGGAAAGTAAGGTAACAACGTAAATTAATTTCTGTCTCTGTAGTAAGTAGACTGCCGTCTATCCTATGAAATGATCCACAGGGACTTAGCTCGTAGATGAGAGGCCACGTAAACACCGCTTGGACAGTATGCATCCTTGGTGTGACTCTGCTGAGCTTTGTTAGTGTTTCAGCTGGAGAGAGTCTGCCTGCTGTTCTTTCCTCCATTTATGCCCTGGCTCTCCAATTACATTGTTCAGAATAAGAGTTATCGTAAAGTACAGAGTTAACTTTTGGCATATTAAAGAACATCTATTATTAACCCAGCAACAACTTTGGTTAAAAAATATTTGCTTATAGGACAAGAATATCCTTTTGAAAGAGAAAAGTTTGATTTAGGTGGAAAGCTTGCTTTCAGTTAATTCATTGCCTGAGCTGAAGTTGATAAACCATTTCAATTTAATTTTTTTCTTTTGCCTCCTCAACTTTGTCATTTAAAATTTTCCCAGATATCTTTGCATGGTAGGATTTTCTCTTGGAGAGAAGTTTCTAATGCAAGCTTCTCTTGCAAATATTTTTTTCCAGTAATGTCTAAATCATTTGGCATATTTCTATTCTACTATCAAAATGCAATGGCTTGATGTAGATCTATCAGTCTTGTCTACAGTCATATATATGTATGCAGGCCAACTAATTTCTACCAGTATAGCTTTCATCTTGAAAATTGGTCCTGTATTTCTGCATATACTGTTGCAGTTCTATTGAAAACTTGGCAACTATTTAAACCTTCTTACTGTTGTTAAAATAGCAGTAAGGGTATTGTCAGGATAAGGTGTGTACTTTATAAATATGAAATGTATCTACATAAAGAATAAAGCAAATGTTTGAAAATGTTATTTTCTGGAGAAAAGGCATAACTTTGCATGTTTCTTATGTGAACATGGGATAAGAAGTTTGTAAGGAGTCTGTCTCTGTGGCAAAACTTGTAATTGAAGTTTTTCAAACACTATCAGAGTACCTTCACCTCTAGTATTCTGGCTTTATTGAAGAGGTGAAAATATCCCCTTGATATCTGCTATTCCATTATATTTATGAAACCATGGGCTAATACACAAAATTCCCATTTATACACATAGATTTATTAGGTATTTTTTCCAAGACATCTTTTAAATTTGCTAGAAAGTAGTCATAAAAGGTGTACTTTTCCTTGTCTTATGTCAGTAAGAAAATTCCTGCAGCTTTAATTTTAATAAAAATGTATAAAACAGAACAATATCCACAATGTCAGTAGATTTAGCATCCCAACACACATTTGAAGTAAACATGCTAGGTATGAAAGGCATAATCTTCATATAAATATATTTGTATTTTAAATCTCCTTGGAAGATAACCTTTGAGAAAAAAATTGTTTGTGCAGTGATTGAGAAGCAGCCTGACTTTATCACAATGACTCTTGACAAAATTACTTTTTGCACAACACAGTGAACAAAAACCTAATTTAATTTGTTTTATGATGCATAAAGATGAGCTGGAAGGGTTTGTTTATTTCGTTTCCTGGTTCTTGACCATAGATATATTTGGAGCAGTTGATCTTCCTTAGTTTTACTGGACTTGTCCTTTGAACGTGGAAAAGCTTTTTAATGTCACCTTTCTCTGATTTTACATCAAGGATAATGTATCTTCATTTTACCGTATAAGCCTTTTTTCCGATCAGTTTTCATTCTTTGGCAGAAGCTGGTGCTGATGAAACAAATAAGCAAAACAGAATTATAATGTGTCTAAAACGTCCTCATTTCACTGTTTACACAAAAGTAGAGAACAATCATGTATGGCTATTGGTGTCCTAAATCCTATTTGCGTTTTCTTAGTGAGGTGTGATAACCAGCATTTTTCAGGTTAAAAATACTATCTTTTAAATGTTGGTGGTTTCCCATACCTTATCATCATAAAGAAATAAAATATCAAATAAATTTTCCAATTCTCAAATCAGTTTTTATTTTCTTTTTTGTTATATTGTTAGATGTAATAGGACAAATTGCTCCAAACCTGGAGCATTTCTGGGTGCAGGTGCCTTCATGCTTCAGTCATTACCTACATCATCATTAGTAAAACTTTAAAAATGTTATTCCACTGCTACTCACTAGTCTGGCATCAAGCTGGAGATGTTATAATTAAGGTGGTGGCAGGATTTCCATTACTGACTATTTTCTTCAGCAGAAGGAATGGTTAGTGCCTGCCAGCAGAGGAAATAAATTATGATGCTGGCTGCCTGGTGCAGCCATCAATTCAGAGTCCTCTGTCTAGCTGACCTCCAGTCACACTCTCCTGAGATCATCCTTGACAGGCAGCACACAGGTAGGGAATGATGATTAATTACTATATGTACTAGAAGGTGTGTAAATGATATTGGGGAAGGGGCATATAGGGCCTGATGAATTGCTTATACCCTGCCCAGACTCCTCCTTGTGCCTGTGGACTTCGGCCCTGTTGTGTTAAGGACTGGCTGAGGTGTAGGGGCACTGTATCCTGTGTGTGGGACGAGTTGTTTTTTTTAATAAGTACTTTTTTTTGGTCAGTTAAAAAAAATTCATCCATTCAATGAAACAGACTTGCAGTATTCAAAGGAAATGAACTGGGTTCAAATTTTAAAAGCTAATCCTTGTAAAACAAGCATGGCATCCACCATCAATGGATGCAAGATATAGTTATATGTTAACTTAACAAATCACCTCAATTGGTATCATTTGCTTGTACTAAGTTACGCAGACAAGGGACTCAAGTGTATTGGTGAGTGACTTTTTGTCCACTATGTAAATCAAGAAATGACATTTTGGTATTTGAAGCATCTTTCTCTTGCCGCTTCTTTATTTTGTGTTTTCACTTGCTGAGCGTCTCAGTCCTTTGCGTGTCCCACAGCACATATAGCATACTTTATTTTTGGAGACTGTTGCTCTAGCAGATTAACACCAAGGAGAGCACTTTCGCATTTGGCATGATGTGAATGCTTTAAGGAGGATCATGCAGTGGTCAAAGCTGTGTGCCAAAAGGATCCTGCCTCTTGGTGCCATGAGTTTCCAGAAGGTCTGACCACCTGTATGGTGCATTTGCAGACCATCAGAAAACAGGGTTTGGGGTATAACTTTGTAGCATTTATTCACATTCAAGAAAAGGATTTATCATGTAAAATCTGTATGGAGGTTGATAGCTCTCACTTCTAACTTTCATTCATGTCTCCAGTTAGCCAGAAGAAAGGGATAGATGTGTTTTATGTTTATTTCGTACACTTTTGCCAAGACCACTCCTGCTCTGTCGCAATCCATACATTGAGTGAGACTGCACACCAGTTTATGGTATTTTTCATTTGAGTAGCAAGTTTATACTGACACTGTCTTGTGGATTTCTCACTTGCTAAGGCCTGATCTCCCTGTTGGCATTCTGGTTCCCTACTTTTGTACAAATATAACACAGTTCTCTGGAAGGCCATACCAGAGCCCATATCCCAGCCTTACCTGTAATTCCCTTATGATGTTATATTTTTTCTACCTTTTGCATTTAGCCCTAGCGTTTGCAGTTAATTCTCCATTTTCTTTATTTCATATGGCCACTTTTTCATTTTTTCTATTACTATCCAGTTTTCTGAATCTTTTTGATTACCTAAAACTCCTCAGTTTCTTTGGCACCATCTTTCACATTTCACCATTTGCTTATCAGTCTTACTATCACTGTCTCAGTCTGCCTTACTGGATGTTTTGCCTTTCAGTGTAACTTTCCACCTTTATGCTGTTCTTCATGTTTAACAAAAAAATTAAAATTGAAGTCTGTCTATTTCATAGAACAGACTTTAAATTAATTGTTTTCTTATTTTTCTTAAAGTAGCCTGTGACATGTGTGGCAGCGCTAAATGAGTAAGATGTAAATTTCTGTAGTCCTTCTTCAGGAGATTCTTTTGTTCAATGCAGAATCATCTTACCATCATGTTGCAGTGTTCTTGAGCTTCAGGCATGGGAGTAAGAGAGGAAAGAAAGCCCTGTTCTGCTCTGAGCACTGAATTTGGTTTGTGTTATAGTGAGTGGTGGAGGGTTTGCTTTAAATATTTAAGAGGATCTCTTCTTCCACTGTTACTTCTTCTTTCAAGACTTTTGTATATTCTTCATTGCACTGGCAATCTCTGCCTCTTCCCCAAAACCTTGATTTTGTATTGCAAATCTGTTCCTTCCCATGGCTTCTGTCCCATTGAATGTCATTTTAGAGATATGGTTTTCAAAGTGTGATATCTCATCTCCAGTATCAGGGAGAGCACTGGTTTGCTCTGTTCCCCCTCTAGCAGCTGCCATTGATTCTGCATGTTCTGCAGTGCTGTTCTGTATTTCCACCTCCCCCTGAGCTTTTCCACCTTATCTTCTTTTGGGGGTTGTAATGAGAGGATTGATCTGCCAGACTGCTCGCCTGAATTTAGAGCAGAACTGTCTGCTTCAGACTCTAGAAGCCCTCTATGACCACAATCACTCACACGATGAGAAAGCAGCTAATTCTGACTCTGTAACTGTTTCCAAATGCTTATGCTTTCTGGCAAGTTGCTGTCCTACAAAACTAGTACATAAGTTGACAAGTCATTTTTAATGAATCTTTTGCTGTGCAGATGGTTTGGGAACATATATGCCAGTTGTACCAATTCCTGAAGACTGATGGGTGGTATTTACAGTCTCACAATTTACACTCGTGTGTGGTAATTGGATTTTTCTTAATCAGGGAAAGTGGGCGGACAGTTTTGTTACTTAGCAAGGTCCTTGCCAGTTAAAAGGATCAATAACTTTCTTCATCGAGCCTCTAGACCAAATACACGCAGAACAGATACCTGAACTGGAATAGATGAGTAGGGTAATTGTTTATCTGAGTTGTTTGCAGTAGATGAATGTTATGGGCTAATGCAGAGTCTAGTTTCAGCTGGATGCAAGCCAACAAATACCTTTTTGCAGTCTAGCAGCCTTTTTTTTAATGCTATTTGCTTTTCTTACGGAGAAATTAACTGCTGTGTGGAGAGCAAGCCCGAGACTCTCAAAGACTGAAATCTTACTTACAAGCCATTTAATATTTTAATTATTAAATTCTTTTTTTTTGTTATTTTTTAAATGGTATTAAAGAGGGCATAATCTTTGTACTGCCTCCACTGCACCACCATCTTACCATGTAAGACATGGTGCAGATGACCCTAGGGTACAGGTGATTGCAGGCTGTGAATTCTTGTTGTGCTGCTCTTCAGAGGGCTGGAGTCCAAATGATGCTCAAAACCTTGTGACTGTTCAACCCTGATTCACTTAAATGTGAATTCCCAGAGCTGTGCTGGGTTTTCTGTTTAAGGCACAGAAAATACCCACCCTCGCCTGTGAGACTTGTACCTAATGCTGACTTTACCCAAACATAATTTTTTATTTTTATCTTGCCTGAATAATTTAAATGATTGAATAACCTATTTTTTTTATTAAAAGAGGAATATAAGAGAGTGATATTTAAATACAAGCCACCCATTGTTGTTATTAATACCTTGCCGTTAAGTGACTTTCATCCTGGAAGATCAGAAAGCACTTTACAGACAACCTGCAGTGATGACTTATATGTTGCTGAAATGAAACTACCCCCATAAGCAAATGTAAAAGCATCAGAAAGGCTGGGGTAGTCTTGTATTTAAGAAAAGAAACAAAATGAAAAGTTGTTTCTCTGCTGAGAGGTTTAGAGGGAAATTTTGAACTTTGGGTGATGTGATAACTGAAAGTGGACATCTGGGTGGTTATTTCCTTGTGTATTATGTGTATTTGAGCATATCCATGTGCCGCATGGGAAAGCCCTCACCCTAGATTTGAAAAGGTTGAAATGTGAAAATGAAAAACTTGCAAATATTCCCATATTGCTCCCTGCTCCTACTTCCCTCCATTCCCAGAACACAGAAGCACTGGAGAAGAGTAACTTCAGACTAATATTAGGGTAACAGCCAAGAGCTTTGAGAGTAAACGACCTTAATTTTTGTAGGTGAACCTGGAGAGATGGATCTTGATGAATGGTTTCTAATGACAGATGCTGAGAAGCGACAGACAGATTGGGGACTCTGTGGAAAGGAGAGAGACCCCCAGTGAATATGAGCTCAGTTGAGGATGTTAGCATCATTTGAAAATTCATCTGATTTTAATTAGAGAGGCCTAGTGGGATTAAAATTGCAAATGAAGCTATTGGAAGGTGTTGGAATTCTCGAAGCAAATAGTTTTATTTGCCCTAGTTTGTATTATTCAGCAACTGACTCTATTACCTGGATGACAGTTCTTTTGGAGGTTTTTACAGTGCGTCAATTCAGGAAAAGGCATCTTCTTTCTCTTAAAGAAAGTATGTAAAAAAAGAGAGAGTTTCCTGTCCTGTCTCATTAGCTTCCATCATGCTGCAGCACGCAATGGGATGTTTCAGAGTTTTCATTGCATGGTTCCTCTGGAAGTTGAGAACACTTTATCCTGTCATAGTGTATTGAGCTATTTTTTCAGACAGCTGTAGAAAAGCAACAGATCCTGAAACGCTGTATTGCTTTCTGTGTCTCTTGCCTTCAGAGCAGCTTTTTTAAGCAAGTACAGACCTGGGCTCTTGCTACTTAGCTTAAAAGGCAAAATCCCAGGCTAATATGCTAAAATTAGATTTTAACCCATGACAGCTTATGGACCTTATGTAAGACTGAGTTTTGTAAGAAATAAGTCAGTGAAAAATATTTTCAAGAAAAGAGGGGCTTTGCACACCATCCTTTGGATGGTGTCTGCTGGGAACTGTTGCTCACGTGGCTGAAGCTGGCTCCTCAGCAGAGCTATTTCTCTGCTGTGCAGGTGGTAAAATATTCAGTATTTTTTCACCAGATGTATGTGGAGAAGTTCATTAATTGGCCAGTTCTTCACCCGTTCTTGCCAGCACCCTCTGGCTAACAGACATAGATTTTGGCAGATGGATATGATAACGTCATTATCTGGAAATAACTGATGTACTACTTGATCTTGCTGTAGACATATTTATTCATATACAGGCTTGATTGCTGTGGCCAGATTCTCAGCCTGCTGGATGGGGTTTTAAGCTCCTTTCACTGCTTCATATCCCCAGACAGACATTAGATATGGCAAGAATCCCAGCCCACTTCTGCTGCTGGAAGGAAGGTTCCTGGAGGTGAGGAATAACTGGAAAGCCAGGATGCATTAACCTTGACACCTGCTGGAGTCCTTAGTATCAGTGACTGTTTCAAGGACAGTTTTGTGGGCTAGACCAAACAGCCCAAGCTCCACAAGTCACTCTAGTGAGTGAAATCACTGTGGCAAGCAGCAACTATTCCAGCCTGCTGTAAGTGCTAGAGTAAGAGCTTCTGCCTTTTGATGCTGTTATGGTGTGAGAAACCCACAACAATCTATTGTCATTTAGATAATTATTCTCACATGCAATGACCCCTCCCCACCTGGGAAGGGGACTCAGGGGTAAAAACAAGGAAACCTGGGGGTTGAAATATGAACAGATTAAGTAGAATAGGACTAGATAATTAATATCAATAACACTAAAGAACCAATATTGATCCTGATACCAATATAAAATATACAAGGATTAGACTCAGCCAATTATGTCAGTAGGAAGCTGTGCACTCCTAGCAGTGAACAGCAAATGTCAGACACTGTGAGTGCTACGGCTTTGGGAGAAAGGGAAGGGCTCAGGTGTCTGGCAGTGGGGCAGGAAGTTCTCTGGATTGCAGAGGGATCTCTCAAGGGAGACAGAGCACTTTGCAGCAAACTTTGTAATTTATATTGAATGTGACATTCATGGTATGAAATAATCCTGTTGGCCAGCTTGGGTCAAGTGCCTGGGTCTTGCTCCTTCTGATCCCTGCACCTGGTGAACTTGAAAACACTGAGACCTTGAAACCCACACACCATGGCTGGCTATAAAGTAAATATTTTCACAAATTCAGACACTAGTCTTCTAAAAGTACAGTTTTCCCGAACATTAGAAGAGAAAATTAGTCCTGTGTCACTCAAACCAGGACAGATGCTTTAAAAAACTTGTAGTGCCTTCAGAGTGGGATCTTAAACAAATTTGTTCAATAGAGTCCTTTGAATCTTCAGTCTTGTTTTCAGGTTGCTAGAGGTAAAATCCTATGTAAATTGGGGTCTGAGAAATTTTTAAGGCATGTTAATTAATGTTGCAGAATTTTACAGCTGGAGCTCAGCAGTGGGGTATACAGAAGGACAAACAGGAAAAAAAAAAAAGAGAAGAGGCTGTATGATGCTTGGACTTTGTTAACTTAGTAAGAAAAAAACCTGAGATATTGGAGTTAAAATCTGTATTGACAGATGGACCGCTCATTGGATAATGAATTGGCTGAATGGTGGTACTGACCTGTTGTGGTCAACAACTTGATCTCCAAGTGGAGACCAGTGACAAGTCGCATTCCTCAGGTGTTGGTATTGGGACCAGTGCCGTTTAACATCTTTGTTGGTGACATGGACAGTGTGATTGAGTGCACCCTCAGCAAGTTTGCCAATGACACCAAGCTGTGTGGAGCAGTCGACACACTGGAGGGAAGGGATGCCATCCAGAGGGACCTGGACAGTCTTGAGAGGTGGGCCTATGCCAACCTCATGAAGTTCAACAAGGCCCAGTGCAAGGTCCTGCATGTGGGTTGGGGCAATCCCAAGCACAAATACAGGCTGGGCACGGAATGGATCAAGAGCAGCCCTGAGGAGAAAGACTTGGGTGTGTTGGTTGATGAGAAGCTCAACATGGGCCAGCAACATGCACTTGCAGCCCAGAATGCCAACTGCATCCTGGACTGCATCAAAAAGAAGCATGGTCAGCAGGTCAAGGGAGGTGATTCTTCCCCTCTG
>VYXH01002135.1:31233-55045 GCA_013397275.1 Burhinus bistriatus
ATATTCTTTTCTCAACAAAGTCAGTCAACAACTTTTTCAACTCAAGACTCTTCTGAAGCCTCCTCCTTCTGTGATGAAGACCTTTTGATTCAGATTCACTTTTCACAGGAGAGCAGCTTCACTGTTGTTTCAATAGAAATTATACTTTTTAGCCTTCTGTGGGGTTTTTCTGTGGGGTTTTCGGTGCATACACTACAGTTTTAGCCCAACTAATTCAAAGGGTAGGTAAACAGTGTTCATATCCCAATCATTCCTTCCTCTCTGCTTTCAAATGTCTGTCTTGTATAGATTTTGATCTTTACATTCTGAGGAAACTTACTTTTTTGTAGCACTGAAAATATTTTGAATACGTCACCAATAAATAAGAGTTGAAATTATATATGGAGGAGAATACTGACCATAATTTATGGATAAACATCTCAAAGCTGCTTTCAAAAGGCTAAAATTGAAAGACAGGCAGTAATAAGCTAGGCTGTTCTCCTCTGTCGGTGTGTACAGAAACATGGACATCAAAAGAATCTCCTTTAATTGAAGTTGTTTTGAAATTAAATCTCTCTAGTGTTAATGCTTGTAGGAATGAGGATTGCTTTTCAACCCATTTATAACTCTGGTAATGAAATCTAAGAATTTGCTGCCTGTAGGAGTCTTGGGAGGATAGGAAGATTTGATTGTCTTTCTTGAGACCATATTATGTTAATTTTTCTGCCTAGACTATGGAAGCACAAAAAGCAATAACTCACTTATATGAAGACAAAATTCTTAGGGTTGTTGTCATGGAAACAAAGTGGAAGCAGCTCCTTTTCCTTGAATAAATTCAATAGCCAGGCTAACAAAGATTGAACACACAACTCATACACACGCTCTCACTGAACGGTACTGATAAGGGTAGCAGCAGTCTGCACCCAAACCTCCAAACATCTGCCCATGCATGGGGGCAGCTGGGCCTGTGATGCTCAGACTTTCCCAGAAGAGTTAAAGAAGTGGCCTTGGGCTGATGTAGTGTGTGCTGGAGCAGGAGACAAGGACAGTATTAATTTGTTTGGACAGATGTGCACAGGGACGTTTCAAGACAGGCTGCTCTTCATCTGTATTTTATGTTGGCTTGATTCAAAGTTCAAGTTCATTAACCTTGGTATACTTTGCCTCCTGCTTTGAATCACAGTCTTCAAGAGCTGTTCTGTTCATTGGTACAAATCTTGGTTGTGCTTATGAAGCTGGGTAATTATATGAGAAATCAATGAGAAGCAAACCCAGGAGCTCCAGAGTATTGGTTTCTCTGCATAAAGGGTGCCTCAGCAAACGATGAGCTTTCTTTTTCTGTAGAGAAAAAGCCAATAGCTTTCCAACCTTTATGCATGCTTTTGCACTTGAAAGATGGTATTTTAGTTCTCATGATTTATCATAATTCATCTGTGGTTTAGCATTTAAGTACCTGTTTTATGAGTTTGGCTCTGTTGAGGAGGAAGAGTTTGCTAACGCATTTCAATCCTGATAGCTGCAGGACAGCATTGATTAGAAGGAAGAGAACTTGGAGGAAGATGGGAGGACTAGAAAAGATTTTATTTTAGTGAACTCTTGGTAACTGGGTACTAATCACCTGTTGGGCCTGAGCCAAAGTGTATTTGAAGTCAATGGAAAGTCTCCTGCTTAAGAGTTAATGGGCTTTAGGATGACACTTTCCTATGTTACCATGAAACCATATGGCTCTTCAAGAGTGCGGAGTTAGTCTACTCTAAAGGAATTTAACATACCTGAGTATCCTGAAATAAACTATGGAACATGTGACAAACCTTCAAATATGAGATGCTTAATACACAGATACGAAAAGTTTGAGGCGAACCGAGGTGGCTAAACTGAAAGTTTTGTGTGGCATTGTGAAACCTGAAAGTATATTTTGTTCTTTCTTCCAAATTCATTGGCATCTGGTCTTGTGTTGCCTTAATGTCCCTTCATTACTCTTTTCACATTGTTAAATGTGAGAAGGGCAGGAATTACCCTTGTAAACAGTCATGCAGATTGATTTTTGGCTTGTGCAGGAATTTTACGTTTGAGAAGCTTGACAGCAAGTACATTTTGTCAGCACTGCAACGTGTAGTCAGTACATGTAAATGCTGTGGGACAGCAGGCAGTATGGTCAAAGTTCGTTATCAGAGCAGCTGCAGCACCGTTTATTTTATTAATCTCAGTCATGAGACGTAGTATCAGAGATTCATGCACATTTTATGTTGGGTGCAATGGGAAGCCTAGGATGATACTTGAGCAAAAATTCTCCATATTTCTGTTGATGCCTAAGGTGATATTCACTGGCTTGTATTGTAACACGAAACACACCAGTGCAAGCCAGTACAGCTCCAGAGCTAGCAACACATGTTCAGAGAAGATTTTATTTAAATTTAAAAACAATTACAAGGCTGAATCCCTAATCCAATTAAGAAAAAATATTAGTATCACAAAAAATTGAATCTGAATCTGAGTTGAATTTGCTTAAATTAAACTCAGGTGACTAAATATCTGAAGAACCCAAGTTTTAAATGTGCTTGACTGTTGCTGTTTGGTGTCTACATGGTAGGTGGATCCATTCCTGTTTATTGTATGCCTTTTTTTTAATAAATAAATTTAAAAAAAACCAATAAGGGCACTTTTGTTTCTTGAGCCTGCTTATTGTTAACCTTGTGATTATTGATCTGATCTTATTCTGGAGTTAGTGGGAAAGTTTCCTATTGCTTTCTCAGGGACGATGTCTGTATTGTAAGCATTTCTCAGTGTGCTTCAGTGGGGGGTGGGGGGCGGAAGGTAAAAAAAAGCGCTGTCTTTGCTTACTGGGTAAAACTGAGTTCTTGATCTCTCTTCATACCTTCAACATCTCTGTGTTGCAAAGGTAAATCCAAATATTACGGCTGAATGAAACAATCTCCTTTGCTACAGAAATTTGAACAGCTGCACATGAAAGGATAAAAATGTTTTGCCAAGTTAATCTCATATGATTTACTGCCTACGCCTAATCTGTTTGGAAGCGGCTATGAATATTCTAATACCTTTTGGAAATTACTGACTGGGATGACAGCAGCTGAGAAAAGCTGTGAGAGCTTCAGGATGGCTGCCTGTGGAATGCACACCTGCCTGCATGCTTGGAGCAGTTTGCAGTCAGACTCTTGGAACAATGAAAATTCATTGTTATTTGTTGCAGCAATAAAAATAATGCTGTGTGCATTCCCAGGAACTTCTGGAAGAGTGGATGACATCTGCAACCTGTTAAGCAAATTTATGGTTTGCATTTGGGGAGTTAGTGCTGTCAAGAAAGGTGAGGCAGAAACCCCCAGGGAGGCCTAACCCAGCCCTGCAAACTGACGGCAGTCACAGCTCATCCATGAACGTGGATTCTCTCTCAGTTGCCCTGTTTCACCGGGGAGATGCACACTGCAGCCGTGGAATAGGTAGGGCATTGCACCTGTGGGCATTTGCGCATCTATGCTAACCTCACTGCTCTGATGAGCTCCTAAAACTGACATGGGGCACCATGTAAAGATAAAGTAGGGACATACATAACTGTATTATTTGTTTTTACTGTAAAAAAAAAAAAAAAGCAGCTCTTGATGCAAAATTATCTTTTTATAGAATTGTTGAGGCAATCTGCATTTACACCCGTCTACTAAGTTCAGCACACCGTCTGAATTAAATGCTGAAGGTTGCTTAGGGTCACTTAATTTCTGTAAAATCCTATTGGTTATATTATAGAAGACTGTTCCTGGTTATGCTTTTCCTCTTTGAAAGAATGGTAAAACAAAATGTTGAAGAGAAATGAGCTACCTCTGAATTAGCTCTGTCCAGGAAGTGTCGCAAAACATAAAATGAATATTGCATTGAGTTTGTAGTTAATTTTAGTGTTGTGTCACTGTCCATTAAAAAAAAAAGAGAAATTACCTGTGCAACAAAGGCAGAAAGAGGTTAAATATATACAAATGTGCTTGCGTGCTTATGCAGGCACTATTTCTCCATTCCCATCTTTGTGGTTGCAGTGCATAACAGAAAACTGATAATACACCCAGAGCTACAAAAGTTCCAGCAGGAACCTGCCCTTCCCTCCCAGCCAACTCATGTGAAACCTCCCCAGCAGCTGGAGAAAAGGGAAAACACAGGAGCCAAGGGCGCAGTCTGCTGCCCATAGCTAGAGGGGCATCATAAAGGTTTAGCTCAAAGACTGTGTGTGTGGACATGACAACACATGGATGGATGTGTCAGCATGAACCAATAGATAGCAGATTTTGGCATCACAAGAAAATAACAGACTGCAAGACTAATTGCAATGTGCGTCTATTTTACGTTAAAATGAAAAGCTTAAGTGTATTTTTTGTAGTTTTCTAAACGTTTGAATACATGCTTAATTTTTCTCTGATGAGGAGTTCTCTCAGTTTTTAACAGTCCTGCCATACTGTATCCAGGTCAGCCTGTGTCGGGCTCTTTGTGCAGGATGTCAGTGGAGAGCAGTGGTGCAGTTGTCTGTCAGTGTGGGAGGGCTGAGAGAGTGAAGACTGTAGAGTTGGGTGCATAGTACAGGCACAACTGTAAAATCCTCCAATTAAGCCAGTTGTGCCCATCCTTGAACTGAGGGCAGCATTGATACTCCAAAGATATTTGAATCCAGGTTTTTGATTGCTTGAGCTGGGTGTGAACCCTCTTCAGTCATCTTGCTGACTTCAGACCAGCAGATCTAGGTCTTTAGATCTGACCTAGCAAAATGCGAAAGGTACAAAAAAATTTCAAGGAAAGGAATGTGTTTGGGTTTTTTTTGTTTTGTTTTGTTTTTTTTTTTTGCCTAGCTAGCTGTGGGATACAGCTTAATGACATTTAAAATTTCATTTTCCTTATGCGTTTATAGTACGTTTTAAACTAGTCTTACTCTTCCTAGTAATCACTGAATGCTGTTAACCGTACAAGCTTGTTTGAAAGTGCTGAAAATTGATGGCAGTAATTCTAAATACAGGCAATTTAAACATTGCCAGAAGAAAGGAAATATTCTTCCTATTTCATCTTAGTTTTTTATAACTCTAACTGCTAGCAAATTCTACAGAAGATCTCAGAAAACTTTGCAGATACTTCCCTAAATCATGTTTTAGCTATTTGTTTTTCCAGTCATTATTCTTTACAAGTTTTATGTTATACTGAAAATACCACAATTTTTGCAAATGTAACTTTTTAATTTTTTAATTGGGACCTAATTTGAATTGAGGATTTCAGCAAGGACACTTGTAACAGTGAAAAGCTATAGATTCTGTTAAATGCAGCTGTTGCTGGTACATACCAGAGGACAAAAATTAAATTACTCAACACAGAATATTGAGATCTAAATAATCTTTTTCAGTCCAGGAGAGAAACTGAGGTGTCACTGTGGGCCACTCACTGTGCAGCTGCAATCAAAAAAGCAAGTGCAGTTCTCCCATGCATGAGAAATCTGACAATGAGCTAGCTGGGAAGCTGGTACGGAGCTCGGCCGAGCCATCCTGCACGGTGCACAGTGCGCTGCAGTTGTTTCCCTCTCTCTCTCTGAATTTGGTAGAACTGGGGAAGGTTTGGGGAGGAGGGAACAGTTACATAAGGGGACATTTAAAAAGCTAATTCCTTTATTGTAATTGATAATTGAGTCAAGGGTTTTTTGGTGTAGGTTGTTTTTTTTGTGTGTGGTTTTTTTTTTAAAATTTGTTTCTCCTCTTTACCTTTTAATATTACTGAATACCTTTTTCCAGGAGTTCATGAAATTCTGACATGGCAAAAGGAATGCATTCTCATCTGCATCACAGAACTCATTGCCATGAGGGTTAACCGGAATCCAAAAATTCAGAGTGGGACTGAAAATCTACATAAGTAACAGGACTATTTAATCTACCAAAGTCTTTGGACAAAATAAAAAACTCACTCTCCAGAGTTTAGGCTCATTTTTACCTAATGAGAGTTGGGAACTGACCTGTTGTAGATCTGTTTATCCATTTCTAAATCCTCCCTGGAGCATCAGGTAGAGCTCAGCCACAGAAGCACCCTGTCTGACAGCGTGTGGTACAGGACCTGATCAGGAATTACTTGTCTGGCCTTCCGTAAAGGGCCTTGGTGAAAAGGGAAGAAGTGTTTTATAAGAAGTGATGGCATAGGTCCCTGGGTATCTGAGCTTGGTTCTTCGCTGTGCTGTGCTTTATTTCTAGTAGGCTTGGATTAAACCTGAAACTTTTAACTATTATACTGGAGTTACCTAGTACGCTAATGCAATGGTTTGTCTGTATTGATTACATGAGTAACAGAGAGCAATTAAGCTCCTGAATTAGCCACCTTAGTTAATTGCCAAAGGTAATTTGAAAGATGGATCAGGGCCTAATGTAATATAAAAGGAGAAAGACTGTAGATTGAACTAAATCAACTTAGTTGAGATCAATGTGTCCTCTCTGGCTTGTGGTGGGAGGGACAAAACAGTAACATGAGCTTGCTTTGTTTCTGCGCCTGGCTCTCCCAGGTTGAGTATCTGGTAAAGTCAATGCTTTTTATTTTTCAAGAGGAAGTTAACAATGGAGAGCAAAGCAGACCTGATACAATTTTCTCTTTGTTCTATCTTTTCACAAATCTTTTTTTAATGCTTATGTAGCCTGGAATTTCAGGAAAAAAATAAAATATTTTATCAACAGTGACATATTGGACAAATAGTCATTGAGTCTCATGTACTTTGAACAGGACAGGAAGGTACAGGTCCTTGAGCTCTCCTGCATTAGACAGTCCTCTGTAAACACAGACTGCCCCTTAAATTGTAGGCATTTATAGGTTTTAATACTGGCATTTGCACTGTCAGTCCAAAGTGTCAGATTTTGAACTGGGAGAATCAAGCTTTGGATGTCAGCTCTGATACGGTAACTATAATTGGACGTAGCACTCACTCTCCATTTCTGTAGTCACTTTTGAAATGTTGTGGCATCCGTTACGGCTGTCAGCTGGAGTAATTCAGAGTCTTTCCTGCTAAATCCTATTAAATCACGGCCTCTGTCCTGGCTTGCATTTGCTCCAGATCTTTCTGTTTACAGGGTGGCTGAAAGTGTCTGAGAAAAGAAAAAAAAAGAAATGTTTCCATTTCCCACACATTCGTGTTGTGGCTGTGAAAATATTCTGTTCGATTTGAGACTGCAAACTGAATTCAGAAAGTGGGAAGAGCTTTGTAATTAATGATGGATTTTTGTGTTCATAAACACAACCTATTGCAGGCACATAATTCATAAACATGTGAAAAGGAAAGAGTGGGTTTTTTTCTCCCCATCTTGTGAAGATTGTTAGAAAGCTGTGTATTTGTCAACGAGCAATGAGAGAAAAGATCTTTCAGAGATTTCTGGAGGGATGTGGGGAAGGAGAGGTGAGGGTCTGTCAGTCAGGGCAAGGTGAGACTGCTTGGTGTCCCTGCTCTGCCCTGTTGTCGCCCCGAACTGGCAGCCTCGTCTTTCCTGGGCTTTCATAGAACAGAGTTGAACCTGGTACTGGGGAGAGGACAGAGTGTTGGGGAAACTTTTGTTTGGGCCATATTGGTGTTCTTTGACAAAGGTATCTTCTGATGCAAAATCCCTGGTTTGTCTGCTCTTCTACTTCAGGCTAAATATTTTGGGGCTAGTAGAAACAGTCATGGCTTTTCCTGCCGTGCCAGGAAAGGGAAGCCATGGCTTTTCCTAGCTCTGCCTCCAACTCATGTGAGTGGGAAACCTTTTAACCTGTTTAAGGGCAGGCCCTGTGTCTGCAGAGGGTTTGCTGATTCCTGCCTTGCTTCTGCGGGGCACAGGCTGTGAGGGGACAAGCAGGAGTAGCCTCTGTCTCTCTGAAGAGCTGTACTACAGGATTTTATTTTAAGCCTCAGTACGGATCAGAATAGTTCACCAAAAACCTAAAAGACATTAAAACTATAAAAATGAATACAATACATTCTCTGAGTCAATAGAGACTTGTATTCATTTGCCAGGTAGCTTTAGTGACGGCTGTTACGTCATTCTTCCCGTAACAAATCTTGCCTTGGCTGGCAGTTGAGGTTATTTATAGAAGATATTTTTTTTTTTTAAGTCTTATAAAATAGAGGCCGCTATTTAGAAAGTACTGTTAGCAGTAAGGTTTGCTGTGTGTAGTAACTTCTCACCTGTCCTGTCCTGCGTGCTCACACCAAGACCTCCAGCTGCTCCAGAACTCCTCTCTGCGGGGCCAACCTACATCACTTGTAGATGTTATCTGTGATTACGGGATGTAGGGGCTTGCTGAAGTAACTTTGGAAGAAACTGTTGTGAAGTCTTGAGTATGATCTATTCACAACATTATTGTTACAACATATTTGTAATAACATATTAATAACAGCTTCTCATTGCAAACTAGGCTGAAGGTGCCTTCATTCTTAGGGGGTATGCTCAGGTGACAGATGGATACACTTTTAAAAATAAGGTCATCACAACGTGTCATGACTTGGGCACTCTAGAGCACAATAATATTTGAAAATTTAGCTCAGTTTATTTTAGCCTACGCGTAGGATCTTAAGGACAGAGGTTGCTTGAAGGGGACAAATTATACTTAGCAAAGATGCCTTTCAGACCTTGTTCTGTTTCCCAAAAGTAATGGCTACTGCCACAGGGAAACACAGATGTGGTTATACGGCTGGGGATCGTGTGCTTCTGTTTTTTCACAATGCTTCTGTTTTCATGTGTCCATGTGTACATAATTGATGTTTTAGCACTTTGCACTGCCTGCATGTATTTATCTCTTTGTTAATAAGACAAGTACTTCTAGACTCATAAAAAACAGCTGACATGAGCTAAATTGGGATGTCCTGACTAAAGATCTTAAGTAAATAAACAGACTTTAATATGGGCAAGTAATCCTAACTGTAATTACCTGGGGCTGTGTGCCATGGAACTAGAACAAAAGTCCAAACAAGCTAATGTCATTATTTTAATGGCAGTCTGCATCCCATTCATTAGACTGACATATGACTAGTCATTAGTAACAGTTCATTTCAAAAGCTATGGTGGATAAAGGTTGATTAAAAATTAATGAGGCCCAGACCCATTGCATTGCCATAGTGTCAGGCTTAAACTCGTTGTTTAAGTCTGTGGAGCTAAAATAAGAGCAGGCTTTAAATACCCTCTTGGGTTTTTCTATTTTATATGATTTATATATTTTTGCTCTTTGCTATGGAGGAGCAGCAAGAACTTGTGAGTACCTTGCCTTGCTGTAGATATCACCAATAAATTACACGGTTAAATAAGTTGTTAACAAAACAGATTGCCATGTCATACCGATGTTTCTGCAATGCATTTTTAGAAAATACATCTTACTGATAATCCAGTAAATGTGGGACTTCATTAACTGGAGCTTTCGTTGCCCTCAATTCCCTGGGAAGTCAGTGGCATTTGATTGGCACCTAATACGCCAATTGATCATGACTAGTTGTCTGCCCTTTTGCCAGCATCAGTGCTTACATTTTGGTTTGGGAGCATGACTCCACTGTGAGAAGACCAATTTGTTTAAGCACGAGCATGTGGGTAATTTCCCTGGAAGCGTAACTGGAAGACTGAATGTAAATGCTGTCAGTGGAGGTCAGGCTGATTTCTACCACTGTGGGGCTGAGACCATTTACTGAAGCTAGAAACAGAGTTCCAAATTCCTCAGATATTTGTTTAAATGCTTGCAAAGATCGAGTTAATTTTAAATTGATTCTTTTCCCTGGTGCAAAGGGGTGTCTATTTACATGACGAGAGGAGAAGTTAAAAGGAAAAGTTCTTAAGCAGAAACAGAAGAAACCCAACCCAAAATCTAGTCCATAAAATCAGTATGGAAATCTGTTTAAAAAATAAAAAGAAGAGGGGAAGATATGAACTGGTGAATAGCAGTCAAGACCCACAATTATATTTTAGTTGCAAAAAATCTTGGAACAGCAGCCCTTCTGCATAGCTATACTCATTCCTCTGTTGTCTAAGAGTCAAGGAGGATTGCAGGGCCCAGGCTGCCAGCAAAGTTAGGAAGTCTTTCATATATTTTAAGATGAGCAACAGCTGAACTTAAGTACTCCTAATGGAGGCTGTTCTAGGAGCAGTGCTCCGTACAGTAAGTTGAAATGACTGTAGTAGCTGCTTCTGGCATGAGTAGTAACAAACGTCTGAACTCCAAGAACCTGAAAGTGGTTTAGGAAAAGGTCTAAAAAGTTTTGTGTCAATTTCAGTGTACTCTGTTACTGTGGAGTGCAAGGTCTTCCATGTCTGCTGCCTGTCTCATGAGAGTTTTTTTGCTGCCTCAGTAATTGTAGGACGAGATGTAAATGAGCAACAGCATGCAATCTTTCGTGACCCTGATTCCAACATATTTCAACATCAACAAGAATCACAATGATGTAATTAAATTATACGGAGCTGCGGTCAAAGGGATGAAAAGGTGGGGGCAGAATTGCTTGTTAAATTCCTAATTCCCAAATGATTTGAGTTGGCTTGGCTGTCCCTGCAGGACTTTACACCACTACGAAGCACTGGCTTAAGATATAGTGTGAATTCCCTTCCTGCTCTACTCCTCTAGGAGTATGGTACTCCTTCACCATCCTCCTGGCTGGAGACATGGACCCCACATCTACAGCAGCTTTGTTGTAGCACTTTGCTACGGAGTGGAAGGACTGTTAGAGAGCCCATTTACAGATTTTCCCTTCTTTGTTGCTGGAACAGAAAGACTGTAGCTATCACTGTCCCGGCTCTGGAGAGATGGAATGATGGAGGAAGCCAGAGGCATGGAAAGCCTGGGTTAGTTTGCATAGTGTTGCAGAATGTGGGGTACAAAGCTAATGTAAGTGACAGTGCAGAATAATGATACCCTCCTAGTACCGGCTTTTCTTCATCCTTGCAAGCTTTAGCAAAGTGCAATTACTTTTCACCTAGGTGAATGATACTGGACACATAATACTAGTTGGCTGTTCACTTCTGAAGGCAGCACAGGATGCTGTTAAGTTCTATAAAGCTTTAAGTACGATACAGCTATGTGCCTATCATCTGAGCTGTCAGCAGCCATGGTGTGTCACCATGCTTCGGCGGGCTTGTGCTCTCAGGGTCATGCTTCAGTTCAGCCCAGCAGTTGTCTTGTGGTCTTGTGAGGTCTGGGGATCAATGTACACTTCATCTGGTTGGCCAAAGACCCCCAAAACCAAAGATACTAGCATTTTATTAACAAATATTAACTCATTCAAACAGCAATCTGCACTTCTTAGTAATTTTACAGCCCCCACTAAAATATCTTTGTTGCTTATCATTATATCTTCAATATGCTTAACTTCAGTTTAAATGCTCTATGAAACAGCTGAACTTAAACCAGAAGATAGTCAGAGAAATCTGTAGTGACCATATGGTGTTATAAAATTACAAAAATGTGAGAGAGGGTTGAGCCAGTTCCAATTGCCAAACTTGCTACTTGCTTCTAATAAACACTGAACTATCTGGCATCTGCTATCCCTCAGGTAATACCATCAAGAGTGGAAGTAAATGTTTCCTTTTAATTGCATTGTTTATGTCTTGGAGGGTCCAGGGAGATCATGCGATGTTTATCTAGATTTTCCATGCATACTGAATCAGCCATTTCAGGCAGAACTTTGATATTATCTCCAATTTTCTCTTCAATTAGGCTGAAGTTTCTCTTGACATTTTTCAGAGTCATATTCTGTACATCTTCAAAAGTGAATGTCCCAGCAGTTACTTTCAACATATTTTTTGATAGGATTGTTTCTTTTATTTTCACTGTTCATTAGTATTTTGGCAAGAAAAACCTGGGTCAGTGCTTTCATGGAAAACCTCAGATGAAAAGTGTAGACTGCTGCAGATTTAGGGTTCCTTGGACAAAGAAGGGCTTGAGAATCATGTTCTATTATTTGAACTAAAAGGAATTTAGTACAGCCACAGCTGAGGTGGATTTCTGTGGAAAAGTTCCACTGAATGTAATTGCCCCCAAAACTCAGTAGGAATCTATTAAAAAATGGAGAAAATTCTTTATGCTAACACTAGGATTTTGTACAGTTACAGAAAAGTCCCTTCTAAAAACAAACAGCCAGTGATGCTCTTTAATCACTGGTCATTCTTCCATCAATAGCAATTTTTATTTTAACTCTAGGTATAGAATTGATTTGGTTTTGGTAAGTTCTGTTGGGCTTTATTAGGAGAAGGAGCAACACTACCACTTCCAGATCACTGGTTGGCACAGAGTGGATCTCAGTGGATGTTGCACCTAAAAAGCCTCAGCAGAGAGAATGAGAGATTGGTGTAATTTCAGAGTAGCAGTGAGTAAGTATTTATGTGGGCCAGATATGACATTACAATATATTGTATCACTATTAGTTAATAGCATAACCTATAGTACATACGGACTTGTCTGCTACCAACACTGTTGTTGAATGCTGGTTGGTAATTATGGTATTAATGTATTCTTAGTCTATGCAAAAAAAGTGGTGTTGGATTTTGAGGCCTGAGTGTTATGCTGTAGGTGGTAAGATGTCTACAGGCAGACACACTGTTTTCTGAAAATATGGTGGGCCACAATCTACCTGGTGTACTGATAAAAACGATGCAGGTCGCAAATAGACACATTCTGCTAACATCAAAGCTCTTTTTAATATAAACTCTGCTTTTCAATTCTTTCTTTTACTATTGTCTCATCTTCAGGAGCCACTGGCTTGAAAAGTGCATAAGCTGAAATGTCAGACTGTGGAAGGGAATTTTGTACCCTTAGACCAGCTCCTGAGCTCTCATGCTTTGTGTAGGAGATAATTAGGATCAATTGTGCTTGTCCTTCTTGGAATGGTCTTTCTGTGAATAGAGGATAATCATGTCAACAAGATGTCTCCTAGCAATGATCCTGAACATAAACGAACTGCTGCCTTTAACAGTGTTAGGAAACATCTGGGACATGCTCCCTGTTGAATTGGGAACTGACCCAGGAGCACAAAGAATTATGTGGCATAAAGAAGGATTTGCTGTGTCAGTGGTGAAATCTTTTGATTCTTGCGTGAAGGCTGGGATTCGGTTCAGCTAAACTGAACGTCTGCAGGAGCCACTGCTGGAACGTGCGCAGAAAAAGCAACTATGAAAAGTGGAAACCTGTCAGTTTGATAAATACTGCTGTACAGCTCATGTCACCCAGAAGCAGTAATTCCCCATGGTGAAGTGCATGTCTGATTGGCAAGGCCTTGAGATAACTCCCCCTCCTGGTTGAGGCTCTCTCTGTGAGCACCAGTATGAGCTGTCACAACCTCTTCCCGGAACTCTTTTCTTCTGAGGACTGGACGCATTCTTCCTTGATGCAAATCATCAAATTCCATTAGCATCCCCTTAAGTATTTGAAATTTCCCGCTCATCTACAACGTGTGAGAAAGTGTTAAGAAACACCAGTTCTATGAGATAATTTTTAGGACCTGATACACAGACTGCTAGATCAAGAGAAAGTGATGTATGGCATTAGAAATATTTAAACTGGAATACTGAAGAGCACAGTGACATTTCACACGGAGAAATGCCACGTTGAAAGGTATCTGCTTTTGTCCAGCTGTTCTTGAGATAGCTTTTTATCAGGGAGAGAAGTACGTTCATGAACAAGACAGGATTGCTAACCTGTTTATTGATGTGGATGTAATTATCAGAGAGGTTGTGAATATTTGTCATGTGTAGACATGAAAATTGAAAGAAAGGGCTGAGCCTGAAGCGCAGGGCGTTTTTGTGTCCTGAAGCCATGGAAACTAAGTAGCCCTCTGCTTCAGTGAGTGGATGAATGAAGGCATGAACTGCCTCCAAAGACTAACCTGTATTCCTGCAATGCTGGAAAGAGAGGCTCTCTGCCTCCAAGCATGATGAGATATTAGAACAGGGGAAAATTACTGGCATTTGTTCGCTGCCCAAAATTCCTCCAGCATCAACTTGCCTGGCTCAGTGCTCTGAGCCCCCAGACACGCACAGACCGATAAATGCACCTGCCGGGGACAGGGAGAAGAGGCTCATAGGGAGTCTGTTCTGTCATCTCCTGCTCCCCTCAGAATCACATGCTGATAAGGGAAACTGATGGTGCAAATTGAGGGCTTTGCGATGAGAGCTGTTGTGCAGGGCTTGCTGCCTGACAGTGCTTGCAGTACGGATGGCTCAGTGCCTGGGGAACAAGGCAAGAGGGTTTCTCACTGAAAGTAAGCACCCAAACAGAGTGAACTTCTGAAATTCCCTTAAAATAAGGGCTAAGGCCAGAAAAAGACAGGGCCAGATAGTCCAGGGTAAGTAGGAAAGTATCACTAAATAAAGGCTACCTGGGAGGGTATCCAGTGAGCCTATAAGCCATGGGGCACATGGGAATTGTTAGCTTTATAGGGGCAACTTCTAGCTGTTTGAGCCCGGTCTTTGTTGGTGGTGACAGCACCTGGTAGATGTGTTCATCTTCTCAAGTGCAAGTAATTAGCTTTCTGTCTCTTTATCGCCATCTCCTTTTGTGCTCAACTACAGGGTCTTCAGAAAAGTGATGGGCAGACTTAATATTTGAATTAGAGAAGAAAGATAATAAAGATCACGTATTGTTGGGGGGTTTGTCTGTTTGTGATGATTCAGTCATAAATAATTCATTGTGCAGGTACCAGTGATATGGAAAAGGATTCATAATTTCTTTGAGCCTGTAAATATCCAAATGTTACACTCCAAAATTAATTAAAAGAGGTTAGCATCAAACATATCCTGTAGCATATCTTGTCTAATCTGAACATGTAGAACTGCCAGTTTTTCCAGGCTTGCGTTTCTCCTTAGAAATAAAAGGATTTTTATACATGTTCCATATATAGGTGCTGTGGATCATGGAGGAGAGAAGTTGTTTAATATGGTCTTGTCTTATTTGTGTCGTGGCAAAAGAATTGTGCAATAAAGCTCTATATACTTATATAGGGAGGTTTTTCTAATGCTGAAAGATTAGGGTAGGCAGGGAGTCTGTTAAGTCACTCCCCAATAGCTCGCTGTCTGGAGCTTTTTAATAGCAGATAACAGCCTGTGTTATATTATATTGATTGATTTCTATGGCAATAACATGGCTGTAAAGGTGCATATTTTGGCATGTCGGAATGAAGCTGATGTCTTGAATCGGAACCCCTAGGGAGCTGCACTGTTGGGCGAAGCCTGTAGATTCCCGCCCACCCCGGCCTGGCAGAAGGGCAGGAGAGTGGCCACCACCCTCAACACCAAATGCAGGGATGAAAAATCTGTAGGGTATCAGTGGTTTTGAAAAAATATTTTAAGGCAATGATTTTAACTGAAAATCAATGTTACTTTCATAAATACAACAGTATTTTTCTTCTTGACTGAGATGACTTCCTACCCCAAGGGACTGGGGATGTTGGCAACTAGCACACACCTATCATTGTGGTGCAAATTAGATGATTTCTGATTCTTGATTAAAGGAGGAATGAGGCCAGTTTTTGAAGAGAATTGCCTTCGTGTGACACAGGCACCAGGGACAACTGGAATTGGTTAAAAATGAAACCAAGACACCTGTTTTAGGAAGTTATTTGTATTTTACAGAATTAGAGTCAACAAGGGGTTTTCATCCCCCACCCCCAATGGTTAATTTTGTTTCTCCTTTAGTATTTTTTGCAACTGAATGCAGTACATGAGAACCAGATGAAAGAGTGGCAAAGTGGAAAATATAACTTTAGTTCTGCTATTTTGTCTCTTTGATTTTTGAAAGTGAAACTTGGGACATTAAATTTTTTGGGGGAGGTGACATGTTTGGAATTGTAGACATCCTTCCTTTAACGTTTAAAAGGAGAGATGGGTTATAAGAAAAGAGATGGGCAAAAGAAGGGTTAAAGTTTAAATAAAATTTAAATTTTTGTTTAGGACTGATTTTAAAAAACACGAACTTTTGGCATTCCTACCGAACTCATTAGCTGTGGATTTCATCCAGTTTTTCTCCCAGTCTGAGTTAACTGCAGGTGACTAGGACAGATGGGAGAGCCTTGATGTGGGTGCATAGACAGTGATAGGTTTTCAGTGATTTCTCTTATGAAGATGAAGTTTGAAATGGACTTGGGCAGTGTATTCATGGTGTCTGTTGTGATAGCTGAATAGTGGAATGTTGCTCAGATCAGGTATCTCTCTTCATCAAGTGCCACTTTCTTCTCTGAAATCAAGCACAAGGGGAGACTTGTATTATCCCCTGTTTTTACAGACAGTACTCAGGGGAGCAACTAATGTTTGAAATAATCTTATATTTCTAATTAGTGTAAACTGAATAATTTAAATAATAAAATAAAAGAAAACAATAACAAATGCAGCAACTTCTGGTTACTTTGTGATGGTAAAATGGAGCATTTGAGAATCTTAAGCTTGTTCTAACAATCCCTCCCCTGCCGCCCCAAACTGCAGGAGGGGTATTTGTTCATCTGGAACAGACAATGTATATCTTTTATAAAATCTGAGATAGGTATTTAAATAATAGTTAGACCCAATCGTGTACTGGAGATGTAGTGTTTGTTTGTTTAATTAGAAAGCTGAGCTGAGCTGAATCCTGTGGCAGATGTTGCCATGTGTAATGTAATAAATAAAAGTCTTTATGGGACCCAGCAGGCAGCAGAGCTTTCAGTTAGCAGATGGCAAAATATTAAACTGGCAGCGCAGTAACTTAGCTGACGGTGTCAGCTGGACCTTACCGAGGTTTAGCACAAGCATGAATCAAGTTCACATAGGAGGTGTCAAGCAGCCCCATGTTTCTGCAATGGATGTTAATGCTATTTGTAATATAATATGTGATAAAAGAAGGCTTTTTATCCAGCAAGATATTGTTGCCATAAAAGTCAGTCTAGGCTTAATATGATCTCTGCTGTGCAAAACTACAAAAGATCTTTTGCAACGGAAGAACAGCTATTAAACAGAACAGATGCACTACTCAGTCCAAACTAAGTGGTGGTACAGGGACTGGAGATTGCAAACCTGCTACAACTAACCCCTGTGGAACCTAGCAGATGAGAGAGTGCCTTTTCCTTCTGAGAAATTGCTGCATTCAGCACTTGGCATTGGCTATCCACCACGATCCTTGAGTGGGTCTGCAAGAGGGCTAATATAGAGAAGATGTCCCTGCCTAACTAGAGCTAACCTGTCCGTTGGCTCCACAGATCCCAAGTCCTGGAGGCCAAGAGGACTTCTGCAATTTGTTGCCATTGGGACCAGTTATGCTTTTCACCCTAATTTACCTACTGGTTTTCCTTTAGGTGCCTGTGCAAATGCTTAATTCCAGGCATTATTTTGTTGCCCCATGCTGAGAGCTCAGTTTCCTGAGGTTCCCTGCACTGCAGAGTAGCTTCTCCAGGTGGCAACCTGGGAGTACCTTCAGCCTGCAGTTTCCCCTAGTCCCATCTCTCTCCACACCCTTAGGTGATGTGCCTCCCAACCTACACCTGAATGAAAAGCTCAAGTTTAGACAGTGTTAAGTTCTGTCCCTATCTCCTCATCAACTTTCCTGCTTCCAGTTAAGAACTCTGGTAAGGCATTTTCCCCAGGGCCAGCTCAGGCTCCAGTTTAAGGCTGATGTTATGATGCTTTAGTCTATCTTAAATGCATGTCAAAACAGCAGGTGTTTATGACAGGGTAAAACAGGACAGATTGCAAAGCAAGTGGGAAAGCAAAATTGTTTGTATGACCTTCCGAATCTAGCATGAAGCAGTTAATTACCCACTTACTACAGTGGCTTGCATGTGCATATGGTGAATTGAATATACCTTTGTGGCAAAAAAAAAAAAAAANAGTCAGGGTTTTCAATGGTTAGCTGCTTCCTTTAGTTTTAGAGAATGTCATAAAGTGATGATAGTGAATAAGGGCCTTTTGGCTGTCCTGTTTCATTGTCTAGTCTCTTGATGTCTCTCTTCTGTTGGTAGGCAGCTCACATGAACTTCTGAGTAAAGTGGAAGATTAGAAAGGTTTTAAAACCGTTTTGAACAAGGAAACAAATTGTTAACATAGCTATATGCTGAAAATACAGCCCAGGTAAAGTGCAGCTTGTAAAATAGCAAATTGTTTAAGCAAAACAATGTATTGTTCGCTATTTTGTTTATATTCATTTAACTGGAAAAGATGCGCTAAAAGTCCTGTGCCTCTGAGTAGTAAAACTTACTGGCTTTTTAAAATACATACTGCTTCTTGAGAAAGCAACTGACCTGATTTACTGCAAGTTTTTTTCTTAACAACTCTGAGAAGCTGGGATGCGTTCGGTTGAGGTAGAATGCCCAGTATCCTCTGAGAGGATATCGCTGTTGTACAGTCAAGCTCTGCTCTGACTGTGTTGCATCAAAACGCTATAGGAACAACACAAGTAACCCATTCCCTTAGAAGAATGCCTTCCGAGACTCTGGGGATCCAGGAACGTTTTGTGTCACTTAAGGTACGTAGAAGGCATAATAGCAATCAAGTTTTATTTTCTCCCAGGCATAATGATGGCCCAAAGCTCTGAGTACAGTTGAACAAGGCAGGATAGAAGGGGAAGGTGGGTTTGCACTGGTTTAGTTTCCCTGCATTATGAGATTAATGAGGATTGTTCCTGCTCCTGCAGTCTAAAGGCTGATAGTCTAAAAATATTGTCTAGCTGCTGAAAAAGACTTTCTGACTGTATCACACGTTGTGCTGGTGGTCTTGAAAATCAGTAGCTATTTCTTGCCAAGAGAAAACAATGAGGCTTTGCCGCGGGAGAATCCTGTGCGAGATGGTGGCTAAGTCTCAAGTGTAAAGCAAATGGCAGTGCACAAAGAGCTCGCTTCCTTCTTTGCCGTCTTACTTGAAAAAATGGGATTACAACAGTTGCCAGAATTCCTAGGCATTGATATGTTAGTGTTAAGTTAGGAAGAATCTTGAATCTGGATGGTCTAGTTGGTCACTGAATCCAGATGTCCACTAGAGGACTAGTTCAGAAGTGTCTGCCGGACTTCAGCTCCATAGATTTCTTCAAGAAGCAACTGTCTTGGCAAGAAAGGATGATCACCAAGATCACCCACAAGTAATTGTTCTTTGGGATGTGAGAAGCCAATCATGTTGAGAGATATCAAGCAGGTATAAAATTTTTGAAGATGTACGTGTGTGTGTATATATATATATCTGTATATGTATTAGGAGCCCCGAATCAAAGACATCTAGAATGAGAATAATGTTCAGAAAAAATACAATTACATGTAGACACTTCAAGTGTCAGAGTACTTCAGAATCAATTTTATTGCTGTACTTGCACTGCAAGCCTGGAAAGCAATCAGCTTTTTATTGTTACCTTAAGATCTGCTCACACTCGTTTAAATATAATTTATTCTGATATAGCCAGACAAGAAGGCATCATCTTCTTAGAACACCTGACAACAGGTTTTGAAAGCATGTGCATCCACTGTTGAGTGTGAGGACAGGGAAGAAATCTGGACCACCTGTAATGCACTCTTTATCCTCATCTTTTCAGGTAGCCCTTTGGGAATCAGTACTTGCTTGTTGAGATTAAAATAGTCATAGAATGGTTTAGGTTGGAAGGGACCTTAAAGATCACATAGTTCCAACCCCCCTGCCATGGGCAAGGACACCTCCCACTAGACCAGGTTGCTCAAAGCCCCATCCAGCCTGGCCTTGAACACCTCCAGGGATGGAGAATCCACAACTTCCCTGGTCAACCTGTTCCAGTGCCTCACCACCCTCATCGTAAAGAATTTCTTCCTAATCTCTATTCTAAATCTACCCTCTTCCAGCTTGAAGCCATCACCCCTCATCCTATCACTACACGTTCTTGTAAAAAGTCCCTCTCCAGCTTTCTTGTAGGCGCTCTTCAGATACTGGAAAGCTGCTGTAAGGTCTCCCCAGTCTTCTCTTCTCCAGGCTGAACAACCCCAACTCTCTCAGCCTGTCTTCACAGGAGACATGCTCCAGCCCTCTGATCATCTTCATGACCTTTCTCCAGACCCGCTTCAACAGGTCCCTGTCCTTCTTATGTTGGGGGCTCCAGAGCTGGATGCAGTATTCCAGGTGGGGTCTCATGAGAGTGAGAGTCCTAAGCAATCCTAAGGCTGCCCTAAGCTCTGCAAGGATTAGTACAAAATCATGTTCACAGTCAGAAAACTGTAAACTGACTCTGTCCAGATGTAGTACCAGCACTGGAAGATGAGGGTTTAAAATCAGGCAGTGCTGAATTATGTGTTATACTGCACTTTTCCTGAAACCAGTCTAGACAAAGTGGACAGAACTTCACTTTTTCTAACCACTGGCATAAACCTGCTCCCACCAAATACTAAAAGTCCTCAATTTCAGACAAAACAGTTGAGGTTTGGAGAGTCTCACCCTAAAATTCAGCTGTTGAGTCCTGACACTTAAAAAAATCTTATTAGTATTAAGTGGAGTTATTCAATTAAGATTATTCTTAGCCCGAATGTTTGCTGAGGAAATCTTTCAAATTGCAAATTTTAAGTCCATTTAGGTTTACACAGTCCATGTTAAATTCAGATCAGTACAGTGGCCCCAGTGATGGTTAACATTGATCCTTTATCTCCTAAAGGCTGTGGAAATTATGTTCTTTGTAAGAATTTACAAAGCAACAGATGATGTGTCAAGACAGTAATTTAAACAATGAACCAGTACTTGCTTAAAGATGAACTTTTGGGGAAGAAAAATGAATAAAATGCTAGTGGCAGACAAGCAGAATCTCTGGGTAAGTGCATCAATTTTTGTTACTGACAGGTCTTGTGCTTGTAATAAAACTGAAGTGCTGAGTTCAGCGTCAGAGTGAAACCACACTTACTTTCACAAATACATTTATGTGATGGTAATAGTACCTATTAACAGGGTTGACATAGCTATCTGCCAAATAGAAAAATGAGTTCTCCTGCATCACAAGATGAGCAAAGTTGGGGGAGTAATAAATCATAAAATTAGTTAAGACATCATTTATCTTTCATGGCTTTCCTACATTGCAGCTTACAGTCCTTCAGGACTTAAATTCATTTATTGCATTTTATTGATATGAAAACCTGTCAAAGCTGGTAGCAAGCTGTGGGAAGTTAGATGAGCACAGGCAACAATACGTGTTTTTAATTAAACAGGCTTTCATTGAAGATGTGGCCATTTTGCTGTAACCTGTTGAATTACCCTTCTTCCTCTGAGCCCTGTAAGGTAGATGAGAAGATTCCCAAATTAGTAACTTCTGTTTAAAAATTTGTGGTTATGGCTATCACTGGTGCTAGTGAATGGATAGCAGTAACTGTTGTATAAAAACAAGATGAAGCTATGCCCTCTTTAACTATTCATATCTATGTGTAGGTTCTGTGCAGTTAATCTAGACTTTCAACTCTTAATTTTAGGCTCTGTCAACATGAAGAATTAGTGCTATCTACATTTTTTTATTGGGTATCTTTTTGTCCTTTATGGATCCCCAAGTATTTTGTAGTTAGGTGTCAGAGGATTGCTTCACTTGCTATGGAAATGCATATGCCATTTCTCTGGCATTGCTTCAAGACATTCGCTACCATTGCATAATAATTAGAGGGGCAAGAGGATGAGATGAATGTCTTGATCTGAGACTTTGGAGTGGAAAAATAGTAGAATTCTGTCATTTTGTACTATACACTCTGCTATTCCCTTCACACAATACCTAATCATATGTGATGAAATTATTTCCTCAGTATGGGATTATTTACAATTTATGTAATGTTTTGAAAACTGAAGGAAAAGTAATTGCCTAGTACCAAGATTCATATTCTAAACTCCCAGCTTCAGTTTTGCTTTTGGACCAGAGATTAAGTCAGTCTCCAAATCCTAGAACGAACACACCCACAAAATTAATGCTAAATTTTCAACTAAGGAAATCACTTAGCTGTGTTCTTCCTCCACAGAAGTTTGTGCCAACTACTATGCAAAAGTCATACAGAACTGTGAGAATGTGCACAATGCAGAAATGGAGGGAAGGAAAATGGATTTTAACTTGTGTTCCTTTTCTCCTGAAAATGTTAAAGCATTCCTTTGCATGTTACCTGAAGCTATTTTAAAAAATAGAAGTCAGAACAACTTCCCTGAAAGCAAATCAACATGGAATTAATTTTCAGACAGTTTCTTGATTGCACCTGGTGGGACTTCAAGGGAAAGGGATGGTGCATAAAGTGTGCAGAAAACTTTGGACATGTTCCTTTCCCTAAAAAGATGAATAAATGTATATTTAAATGGCTTTAGAGGAGTATTCATATGAAGTTTACATTGGCAGCTTGAGTATCTTTTGGAAGTGTTAAGCAGTCACTCTATCTGAAGCCCATGGGGAGAGGTTGGGCAGGAGATGGAGGGTTTCTGTGGTGTCTGAATGTGCTCAGCAGTGCCAGAAATTTGGAGCAGGTTCCTTGACTGGGCATGATGCCATTCTGAGACACCAGCTAGCACGGATAGAGAGGGATGGAAGAAGCTGCTGGAAGGAAGGAAGTACCCAAAGGGTCCATATTGAACACTAATACTTCTGTAAAGGGGCTGCCAGATTTTAATGAGAAATGCCGGAGGACTGGGAATCCTTATCAGAAGACGAAGGGTGGTATAGACTGGTTTTTGAAGGGAGGATTCAAAGTGTAATTTGTTGGTAAAATGACCATAAATAAAATGACCATCCTTTTGGCTTTTACTTTTTTTAGCAGTATTAGGAGCAGAGACTCAGAATTTTCATCAGCTGTGGATTTTTCATTCTTTTCCTGTTGAAAAGAGTGTTTTGTTATTTAGTTTTTCACAAGAATTTTTGCATCACCAGCAAGCAGCATATCAGTTGTGTAACACCACTGACTTTCCGTCTGTCCTAGGAGCTGAACTGCTCACCGATGGCTACTAGTGCAGTGCTATATAGTAAGTTGAGTTTCTGGAATGACAAAACTATTTTGTTTCTTTGGAATGCAGGTCAGGGAGCTGATGGCACCAAGCACAGAATCTCTGATGTGGTCAGCATGTGATCACGCGAAGATTCATTTACACACACTCACAAAGACACAAAGGGTACGTCCTGCATATGCAGGAACAAAAAAGGAAGGATGTGTTTTTGCTTTTTAAATGTCTTGATATCTTCTTTGGGTTCTAAAATGCAGGTACTTAAGCATGGATTTGCAAAAGGACTTTTGACTTCTGTCACTGAGGCAAGGAAGGTCAGCTGTAGGTTAGTATGGACTTTGTTCTAGGCTGTTGTTATTCTGTGCTATTCTTCACACCTCCGTTCCCGTTTAAAGCTGCTTTTTGCATGCAGCAGATGCATGCATTCACAGAATATACTCCTAATGCAAAATAAGCCGGTCGTCTGGTTGGAGACTAAAAGCCTCAGCAGGGGTAGCTCTGGGTTTGCTGTGACTATGGTTGACTGAACCATACATCTGCTCATTACTAGAGGATGTGTTTTTGAGTACTTGTGGGCAGTGCTGCTATCTCCTGACAGCTACAGGAAGAAGCCCTGCTACTATTGCTTTCTAACTGCCTATAGAAATGGGTATCTGCCTCGTGCACCTCATGTAAGGGCAGAGCTGTTTGGAAGAAGACTTTCAAGAGCAGAGGGCTTTATGTTCATGTGGCTAAATGCCAATCGGTTGAAGTCTCAACAGCTTGTCTGTTTGAATGAAAACTTCATCAGAGAGATTTTAAGGTCCAGGGTGAAGCTAAGCATGGGTGGGAAAAGTAGTCCAACATAGTCGCCAGCCTTGGAGTTGGCACTCTTCTGGCATGAAGGTGGCACAGGTCTTCCTGCCATGAGTTAGGCAGAGAAAAGATTTGCTGGGCCAGGATTGAAATCTAGTGAATCACGGAATCACGGAATT
>VYXH01002136.1:558-27693 GCA_013397275.1 Burhinus bistriatus
AATCCCATGCACAAATACAGGCTGGGCGGAGAATGGCTTGAGAACAGCCCTGAGGAGAAGGACTTGGGGGCGTTGGTGGATGAGACACTCAATACGAGCCAGCAATGTGTGCTTGGAGCCCAGAAGGCCAACAGTATCCTGGGCTGCATCAAAAGAACCATGAGCAGCAGGTCAAAGGAGGTGATTCTGCCACTCTACTCCGCTCTTGTGAGACCGCACCTCAGTACTGTGTCCAGCTCTGGAGCCCTCAAAGTAAGACAGACATGGACCTGTTGGAGCAGGTCCACAGGAGGGCTACGAAGATGATCAGAGGGCTGAAGCACCTCTCCTATGAAGACAGGCTGAGAGAGTTAGGATTATTCAGCCTGGAGAAGAGAAGGCTCCGGGGAGACCTTATGGCAGCCTTCCAGTATCTGAAAGGGGCCCACAAGAAAGCTGGAGAGGGACTTTTTACAAGGGCATGTAGTGATAGGATAAGGGGTAATGGCTTCAAACTGGAAGAGGGGAGATTTAGATCTCAGGAAGAAATTTTTCACTATGGGGGTGGTGAGGCATTGGAACAGGTTGCCCAGGGAAGCTGTGGAGGCCTCATCCCTGGAGGTGTTCAAGGCCAGGTTGGATGGGGCTTTGAGCAACCAGGTCTAGTATGAGGTGTCCCTGCCCATGGCAGTAGGGTTGGAACCAGATGATCTTTAAGGTCCCTTCCAACCTAAACCATTTTATGATTTCTTTAGTAACTGACTTGTGAATGGAATTCTATTATAGAACTTCTATTTTTCATGTCTTTTAAATCTATAATGTTTTGGCACACAAAGAATGGTGACAAACTGTATCAAAATGAAAACCAAGATAATAAGGAGAAATATCTAACTGAAGACAGCACATCACCTAGACAATCTGCTCAGAAGATCCTTTCAACTTTACCACACCATCCAGTTGTTACAAAACAAGCACACAACAAATTTATCATGTCTCCCCCATTTTAGACTATGAACTTCTTAAGGAAGGGACTTCATTATTGATTTGTACAATTCCTTGCACAGCAAACCCGCTCTCATGAAAGTCCTTTACATTCTATTAGAATGTAAATGCAATATGGAAGAGTAAAGCCTACACACAAGGAAAAGTATCACAGAGAGACAAAGAACAGCTTTCACAGACTTGATTTTCCTCTTTTAGCAGGTTTTTCTCAGAATTTTTCTGGAAGAATGCCCAAGCATACTCTGTTAACAAGCGACAAGGGAAAAGAGCATCAGCCACTCTCAGTTCACTACTAATCACGTTTGAACACACACAGTCGCCAAGTCTCACAACCACCACAGAAGCTGTCTTGTATTTCTCCTAAAATGTCGTACTCGGTACTAAACATTATTACAATTCTTTATACATGGAAGGTTTCTCTTCTCCCTTCATCCCCCATTTTACTGAAAACCCTACTGATGTATGAGGCACCTCACTTATAACTCTAGTCCAGCAGTACGTACAAACACTACAATAAAAATATGCAGGCTAGAAAACACACAGATAAACTGAATAATCCATAGCCATAATCCATAAAAGTAGAACTTTGCATGTATAAATTTATATCTATATGATCAAATTAACAATGCTAGTGTTGATGTACTTCCAAACTTTACCAACTTTACAGGTAGGAACCTCCTCCATTGATAAATTCCAGTAATATCTTATTCAATAAAACCATATCATACTACTTGTCTTGAAAATGTAAATGGTGAGGCATATTAAAACCTTAAGGAGTCTGCCTATTTTCTATTTAAAAAAAAAAAAGTATCATTTAACTCATTTTTGTCAGGCTTGTTTTCAGTAGCATGACACAAAACACTGACAAACATCAATTTCTACATGAAGCACACATCCACTGACTCATCTAATGCTTGACCTTACGGGTCAATTATTTAAACAAATCCCTTTTTGCTAAGGATGAGCTGCTTTGTGAAGTAAAGCACTTAAACTAGAAACTGTGTGAGACACTCGAAAACTTTCCAGTAACTTTTACCCCTGCAATTTCCACTTGTAAACTACTCAGGTTAAGATGCCTTTCTCAGCAGATCTACATAGCAAGTCTTTCAGTAACAAACGTGACACCAAAAAACATTTCTTTACAAGCCAAACCTCCTTTTCTTTTGCTAAGATGCTTATTGCTACACAATCCTTACATAAGTATTAGCAATTGCAAAAGAACAGGCTGTCTACAGAATGCCTAACGTATTTTCAGTTGAAACAGAAGTCAGCTTTTTCTAAACACAATCAGCTCTGCTGGATTCATTTTATAGTTACAGGATGGCATCTAACTTTTTATGGCTTATACATTACTTGTAAGACAAATGGATCATATTACTCGCTCCTTCAAAAAATAAATGAGTGTTACTTATTTGTAAAGCATGATCATATGTAACACAACAGCAACATTTTCAGCACCTAATTCTCTTAGTATCTGAAACAAAATGCCCAATGATAAATCCAAGACGGGCCAGTTCCATTTAATTTATCGTCAAACATACTGAATACAGCAACTATATTACATGGTAATTTCTTTTGCAGCGTCAACTATGGAAGTAATAGATAAAACTACATTAAGCAAATCACAGTGTAACTTTAGTTGGAAAATTAAATCCAGAAGACAACACACGAATGCAGCCCTGTTACATCTTTGATTTGTATCTACTCAGATATTACGGATGCGTAATGCTACTTAAAAGGTCTTATTTTTGTAACCTTTTAGAAGTCAAGTTAAAGACTTGAGCATAAAACTTACATGAAATAAGTGTCCAAGAAAAGTTCAGCCTATGAAACAGATTTTATCTAATGTTTCACAAAAGGTCAGATATATGCTAGAATCAGTTTCAGCATCCTTGCTTAGCTCTGTTTCACTCAAAATAGCTGGTGACCTAATGATTTTGAGCAATCACCTTGTTGCATTGGTTATCCTGATTCATATAATTGCAAGACACAAGAATCTTAAGCAGAAAAACAATAACAACTGTTATTAGAAAAGAACTTTAATAATTAACATTATTAACTCTTTAATAATACTGGTTAGGAATCCCACTGCAGTGCTTCCAAAAGGGAAGCTGAAGTAGAAAGTTTCAGAATCCTTTCTTTTCTATGAGTTTTCTCTTTCCTTTTTTTTAATAAAAATCATCCTTCTCCTTTACCAAGACAATATTCATCACAGACCAAATACTATCTTTCAAACAAAAGGATGAGGCAAGTCATGTGCTTTACCTAGAAACGAAGTGGTAACAAGCTAAGAGGACTCCCAACACCCCCATACTCATCCTTCATGCATGTCAACATCTCCACCACACCCTTCCTGCCTTCCTAAAATTGGAATATTTGTAAAAGGGGATGATCCAGATTTCTAACTTTAAAAGCCCATGGACTGTCCAGTTTAATCACTTCTTCTAAGTGCTGCATGAGCTACAATGTTCTGTAGTTTCTAGAAGCCTGTATGTTGCAGTTCATGTGACTTCCTAGCTACATTAGCAGGATTTTTATCAAAGTTTTAGCTACAGATGGCCTTATCTCGAGCACAAGCTTCAGGTTTGTTTTGTTGGGGTTTTTTTGGGGTGGGACGACATCAAGCAACATACAGAATTTGGTAAAGAAAAATGGGGCTCAGCTGAACATTTCTGATTTACAGAAAAGCACCTGATAAATGAGAAGTGAACTACTGCTTATGAGCAGACAGGAATCCACAAAAGGAGACGTAGCCTGGGGAGGATACCTCATGCATCCATACAGGCTGGGGGCTGCCTGACTCAAAAGCAGCTTTGCAGAAAAGGACTTGGGGGTTCTGGTGAGCATCACGTTGAGCATGCCTCAAAAGCAGCGGTTTGGGAGGATCTTATCTGTGTGTATAAATGTCTGTTGGGAGGGAGTAAAGATGACGGACTCTTCTCTGTAGTGCCCACTGACAGAACAGAAGCAATGGACACAAACAGAAACAAGAAATTACACTTAAACAAAAGGAAAACTTTATTTTTATTTCTTTTTCCTGAGAATGTTGTCAAACACCAGACCAGGTTGATTAGAGAATTTATCAAATCTCTATGCTTTGAGATATTCAAAACTCGACAGGACAATGCCAACAACAACCCTGTTCCAGCTCATCCTGCCTTCAGCAGGGGAGTTGGACTAGATGATATTCAGAGTTCATTTCCAACCCCAACTATTCTATACTTTTTTTTAATATAAATTTTATTTTTATGAAGTGATTTTATGAAGTACAAATTTGGCAACTCTAACACACGTTACTAAAGAAAAGCAGTTAGCCTAATGATTAGTTCAGACTGGTTTAACTTGCAGCCCACAGTCCCAATCCAATCTGCTGGCCATTCCAACTACCCTACGGTCTATTTTTTCGCCATGAGTGAACTACACAGTTTGGGCAGCAAACAGTCAAAAACACACACTAGTGGCTAGGTAGAGATGTGGAAGAATAACATGATGCACTGGTGGTATGCAGCCTAGGGATGCTCCATAAACCATGATCGCTACAGCCACAAAGGTTAGGGAAACTTTGGTTAGCTGCAGGACTAGGATTTGGCAGACAAGCTCCAACCTGTAGCTCCGCTACTGGCCTGGAGGATGACCTTGAATGAAAGACTTCTCTCCCTGATGCTCATGTCAGCATCAGGAATACAGAGAAGTTCTCTTCTGCAAATACTTCAAGAGCTACAGACCAAAAAAGAAAAGTGCAAAAAGTATTTGGTATTGCTATTTAAACTGTCTAGCATCGATTTTTAACAAAATGAAAAAATATTTTTTGCAGAAAGTTAAAGTATCTTTTGAATTGCTTTTATGTTTTGATGGCACTTTTCACGTGGAAATGAGGAGAAACAACATTTTCCCCTGTGCCTCCCAAAGCTTCATACAAAAAGCATGACTTCTTTGTATCACTGACACTTATGAACATTTGGCTTTGATGACTTGTTAATCAAGAGATTGAGTTTAAATAGGACTCCAGTTTCAAGGTAAATAAAGCTCTAAATGGAATTAAGTCTTCATTAGTTAAAGAACAGGTTCTAAAGAGAAGCTTAATAGCAAATAAAAGAAAAACAAAATGAAACAAAGTGCATGGTAATGTATGATTCCAAGAGTTGTGTAAGTCATTGCTATATGCCCCTTAGCTGTTACTCCTGCTTCAGATGCTTGTCATTTACTGTTGTTTGTTACAGTATGACTAATCCTTTGTCACAAGCATGTTCTTATTGAGAGATAATATCTGTAGTTGAACCAGGTAATGTTGAAACACTCTGCTTATAAGGAAGTCTCAATTGTTCAAGCAGAAACATTAAAATATTTTCTTTTCAAAATTCACAAGTCTTACCCAGCACCTTGCAAGAAAAACCGCAAGAAACCTCTTCCATTCCCAAATCTCCACTTCATTAACACAGTATACAAGAGCACTAGCGTGCAGTTTTCTGCTTGTGTTCTTAGAGCCTCTCGCTCACATTTTTAAAGAAATTCCATCTGAAACATCTCTGCCCAAAACATTCAGTTTTAAGCTTATTCTTGCATTTGTGAACAAAATCAAATCCCTTAAACATATTAAATAGAAGATGGCATCTACCTACTCCAAATTAAAAAAGGCCAAACTTAATTGAACATACAGTCATTTGCAAATGTTCAGCATCTCATACAAAGAAACCAGAAAATGTGTACCAAGTGCCAACTGGTGAGGCAAAGAACTGAAAAATATAAACTTGCATCTGGTACTGACCTTGGTAAGAATTTCATAAGCAGATAAACAATACATGTAGCAGTGTAAAAAAAAGGTCAACATGACACCTTTTCCATATTCTGAAGGGGGTACGCTGACCACCAAGCTATTGATTGAGTCTTTAATTTCCTCAGATAGAGCATTTCCTGTCCAGAATTTGAGGTAAATCACTGGAAAGTTTTAAAACCCATTCCCACTTCAGAATAATTGGAAAATTTTCTAAAAAAAGCTGATTAATCAGAAAATTGCAACTTGTTGCATTCTCAGTGTATATTTGAGGTCAGATACACTACCTTGAAGGCTGAAGGTACAGAGAAACTAAATGACTATCTGTTTTAACATTGGGCAAATCATGTTAAAACAAATAGAAATAGTATTGATACTATGATATTATTTATCAATTGCTGATAAAACATGGAATAATTCTGAAAACACCCAGTAAGTCTTAAATAGTTCTAAAGAATTTCAATTCTGTTGTTTCCCTGGCTAGATAGCAAAATATTTAATCTCGTTCCAGAGGCTTTATCTTGTCCATGACCTGTACCTGTAGTTCATTCTGATCACTTGCTTGGTTGGTTTTCTGATCCCTTTTTTGGAGGTAAGGACCACAGGAAATGAGTATATGACTCCACAGGAGTGAGTCTGGATTTGATATTATGCTGTTATCGGTCCCATTGTTCTTGCTTGCTTCCTGTCAGTGTTAGTCTCCATATTTCTAGTTAACAAATATGCTTCCCTTATCCTTATGTAAAGCAGTATTCTATATTAAGTAGTCAGTGTGAGACTGGAGTGTTGCTGCTGCTCTGCACTAATTCCTTAGACAGATGTATTTCAGGCATACTAAATCAAAGGACTTGCTTTACTTAATGAAAGTTACTTATACAAGGTGCTATTAGGCTTCCCATTCCAGAAACCATAGATTTGTGTAAATATACAGAAAGGAAGTAAGTTTTACTTTCATAAGCAGCTCCTACACAATCAATTCCGTTCATAATCTATATGAATGCAGTTCATGTAATTCTATCAGTTTGGTTGTTTCTGATTCTAAACAGTTATGTTGTTATTGCTTGGCAGACTATTACGAAGAGATGCAAACCATGGTCTAAAATCAAAATAAACGTCTGTATGTGCATTATAAAACTGGAATGTGTTCCTGAGATTGTCAAACACTGAACACCAGTCTTTGCTACTCAGGGTGAAATACTGCCCTATTTAATTACACAAATCCTTGGTGGGGAAAATGAATCATGTTTGAAATGACAGATTCCCCTCCCCCCTTCAAAATACATGCATTATTTGTCTGCTTACAAAATTCTTACTAAGAACTGTTCCAGATACAAGTTTGTATTTTTCAGTTCTTTGACTCACCAGTCGGTATTTCGTACGCTACGGTAGAACAGCCAAATTTTACAGTGATTGTGGGCTATTTAAGTACCTACAGTATCTAGCAAAGAAATACCAATGGCATTATGACAATTTCTTGTAATCTTTAACATATTTCTTTTCTATTTCCTTCACAGTTAAGCACACAGATGATACAGCATCACTTCAAATACACCAAATACGATGTTTGACTTCACTAATTTTAAGCTTCTGGTAATTTTTCATCTCTATAATAATGAACACACTAAAAAAGCAGTGTGCATTAATAAAAACAAAGACTAGAAACAAAAACATATATAATAATTCATTAGCCAACTCACAAGCTGTATATTCTTGCATATAAGAAAAGCTGCTGCTAAAACACAACTCCTTGGTTGAGTCCCCAAACTTTGCTCATCCTCTTTTAAATCTGATCTGAGCACTCAAATTTTGAGTCTGATGACTAAGATCCATTATTAAAGTACATACATCCCATAAGTATGGTTTATAGCAGAACTCATAATAGCTTCTACATTTGTGGTGCAATTTATGAAGCTGGTACTTTATAGGCAGAGAAGAACTGAAAATGGTTCAAGTGGCTGAAAGGAATAAACATCCACGTTTCTGAAGCTTGCCATTTTGTGCAAAATCTTATAGCACAGAACGTTACCAGTTAAAATACAAATGAACAAACATTGTCGGTCCTTCTACATGCCAAAAGTACTGGCTATGCCTCCATTTTCAAACATGTATTATTACTTTTTATGTTTTGTGCTTGATAAAAAAATATTTTTGAAAGCTGTTGGAAAGTCAGAGCACTAATATTAATTACATTCACTTAAGTTTTTTTGTTTCCGACGCTTTTCAAACTCGTACTGTAGCTTTAAAAACCCATTTGTTTTTCCAGCAATTTACAAGGAAAAAAAGAAAAAGATTATCATCTTCAAGGCTATGATGTCTTACTGGAAAAGCTGTTAGCGTTAAAATTACAAGAGTCTCTCTCTGACTTGATTTCTGATTCTTCTGATAACAGATGTGGGTTTACTAACTTTAGACACCAATGCAAATCCACTAATGTACTGTATAATCAAATTATGCTTTTCCATAAACACGCAGGCTAAGAAAAAAAAGCTACAGTTGTCTGAAAACATTGTTTAAATTACATGATTTATAGTATCTCCGCAGGACTCTTACTCAAACATCACACAATTGAGCATTTATTCAACTTTTCACTTCTTGTAATATATAAGAGCAGAGGGGAAAGAGTGTTCCTTGCCAACTGGCAAAGTAATAGCAGTGCAACAGCTAACAGGGGTGATAATTTTTCTTTTAGCTTGAACAGTACTACAAATCAAAGTTTTTAGAAGCAGCGTATTTCTTCCACAGGAAAAATAATTACCCCAATATTACAAATGAAAATAAATGGCCATAAAGCAGAAAAAGTTACAAATTAAACACCACCCTTTCTCCACTCAAGCTAGGCTACCTACCTCAAAGCATAACTGGTCCCTCCAAACCAGGGTGTTCTTCAAAACCACCGCTGTCCATATGCGTCAGATATCCTTTTCCTCCTCTGCCCAGTTATCTGGGTCTACTTGAGAAGGAACAAATAATCTACGGTTTTGTATCCTTTAAAATGAGCTTCTTGCCTGAGAAGCAGAGGGTTTCAGTCATTTACTTACATGTGTAGTAGATATTCTGTAGAAAATGTGCAAGAGACATGACACTGTCCTGAAACCCTTCCAATCTAATTCTGGTTGTTAGATAAATAGTAATAATAACAATAATGAGAAATAGTAACCAAGGGGTTACTTTGTTCAACTTTAGAGTATGCAACTATAGCAATAAATGAATAAATTTTAGAGTCTTTCCTAAGTCTACCATCAGAAAAAGCTTTCTCAATGTTAAGAGAAAAAAACCTGGATTGCTTGTTATAGTCAGATTACAGAAGTTTAAATACTTGATGCAAATGAGAACAAGACCAATTCTAGAAATAAAAGAAATTGTGTTTACATTTCATTTCCAGATATTTGTAATAAGATATTAACCACTCTTTTTCCATGTGTCAAATTTTATATGATTTCTAAAAGGAGCTGTAGTGCTTTCCAACAGTTTTCATATATATCTGATACAAGCAAGCAAGAAAACTAAGTGCATTTGATAACACTTTCAACAGTATTTACTAGTCAGTTCTGGCACTGTGAGCAAAATGTTTCCACTGCAACTGGTTTACTCTCCTTTTAATTAAAGGTAGACATCATGGTTTAGGCATGTTAATATAGTAACAATAATTAGGATATTAATTACACTCAGTGTGGCAATATTTAATCTGTCATAACCATACGGCAAGACAATTTTAAAATATGTTGCAGCATGAGAATAAACTGTTACAGGAGTTGGAAGACATTCAGTCTCAGTCTTACAAAAGCATTTACATGCAGGAGCATAAAACAAATTCCCCACTGATAATCCATTAGACAGCCAGATTTGCGCCCCTAAATTTCCCCAGGTGTCTACACTCTGCATGAGAGCTCAGACCCACATCCCATCATAACACTCTCTCTAACATGCTCTGCCTCTGGCTTTGTGAGTTTGTCTCTGCGGCAGTACAATCTCAAAAGGAGGTTTACAGCGCATCTCTCCCACCCATTCTGTTCCTCTCCATTCCAAAGCCTCGACAGTCAGCACAATATTGCAGGTGTTATGAAAGGTGAACTCTATTTCTCTCTGGCTATGGGCAGACCATCACCCAAGTTCCAGCATTCAGCACGAGATCACCGTGATCTTTACTGAGAAAGCTGACTGTCCCAATTTGATTTCTCAGATCATCAACTCTTCTAGCTACAGCTGCAATGCTACTCTGGTAGATCACTGTGCAATTGCAAAGAGGACGTATGCGCACAAGAACTAGATGGTTGGCTGAACCAGTTCAGTGTATGCTTGGCCTGGGCTGTTTTATTTTGTCATGGCAGGCCCAGGAAACCCTTCAACCATGCAAAAGGCTTCTTTAGACACTGCCACCATAATTAGTATAGTGGCAGTGCCTAGCTGCACCACTTCCTCGGTTGAATCCAAGGTGAGCCTATATATCCCCTGAGTTGCTCTGTAAGAAGTTATCTTGAATACAAGAGCTAACAGCTAAGCCACTGGTACTGTCCAATTACTTGCACACAGGTTTTTTTCCTGCCGAGTTCTTTAAAACGTCCTGTATAGTAAGACATGTGTTGGAATAAACATACTGCTCAATGAAAACAAGCAAGCTACTCCCTCTGTAACATTTTAAAGAACTTACCAAATTTGGTGTTGGAATACACAATTCAAGAAACTGACACCTAGAAGTTAGATGCAGTAATTTTCACAGTAAACCTCAACAAATTAATTTTATAGATGCTACTCATGTAATTAGCATAGACAATAGTTTAGGAATTTAATATGTATATGCCTTCACAGGTATTTTCATTTTATCCTACAATGAAAACTGAGGTATACTACATAATCAGTAAGTTCTTTCAAAAGATGTCTTTACTATCTCAGTGCACAATACTTTTCACTGTCTAAACCACATCAACGAATTCTGTTGAATTACATAAATGGGATACTTAACACCCATAACAGTGAAAAGGAAAGTCATTTCCATGGATATTTGGAGAGTTCTGCTAGAAAAGAAGTGCTTGCAGATTATGATACTTTGCTAAGGAGGCAGCATATTAACTTGACTTTTATCTTGTGAGTCATGTGTGGCATTGAGTGCACCAAAGCACTTATTAGAATTTCTGTTCAGGGAATCATTCAGTGACTTCTAATTACATTTTCTACACAGTTCTACAAGTCTAATTTACAACACAGTCACCATATGGAATGAGTATTTCTCAACAAAAATGAAAACCCTTTTAAAATTCAATTCTTTTAACAACAGACTGCTTCTGTAATACCATCAAGAGAGCATTGTGACAGTACAGACATTAAAAGAAGTCATAATGTTTTAAGAGCACTTTCTTCAAACACAAGATGCAAAATACCATTATTTGAGACGTTCTCCCACTTCAAATCAAACAGGAAGCAATGACAACATACAAGCTAGCCCAAACAATCTCTTTAGGGTATTAAATCATCAGCTCAATTTTAATAACACCATCACTAAAAACTGTAATTGCACCATTATAAGCAAACACCTTTTTTTTTGGTTTTTGGTGTTTTTTTTTCTTTTTCTTTCTCTCTTTCTTAGCCCTCAAAGAGTGGGCTGTAACAAAACCTATATGCAGGTACAGAAGATGGTGCTGAGCTGGTTCAATTCCAGCTCTGAAGTGGTCACATCCAGTCGAGCAGTATCTCCGCATTTGGCAGTTCACACTTTGCTTGAAATCAGCTTTGAACAAGATGAGAGCATGAAGACATCCACCAGTGTCTCAGCCATGGGCTGAACTTAGTGATCTTGGTCTTGTAGCTAACCCCTGCAAAGGTGATCTAGTCACACACCAGCAAGCTGATGAAATTTATGACTAGCTGAATGACAACATTAAGAAAAACCCTCCTGTTGGTTCTACCTTATATAACACAGCCTGGCAGTAATGGTAACAGGCAGCGCTTTTCACTGCAGTGACTTTTCAAAAGCTTTGAAGTTGAATTTATATTTTATTTTGTTATAACAAAGTTCATGACACAAAGAGTGTGAACTACATTACAGAAAGGATTATAGGCTCTTCAGACAGATAAAACATCATGCAGTGTGGAAGAGCTGACTACACCAAAGCTTTTTGGACATTTTATTTCACTTTTTCTGATATGCAAGGAAAGATCACTGTTAAATGACATCTTCCATAGTATAGTATAATTTGAACACATTAAAACAAATCAAGACTAACCAAACAACAAGTTCAAGAATTCCAAGAATTAAATCAGATATGTTGCTATTTATTTCAACACAGATTTAAGAAAGAATGAATAGCACTTGACAGCCTGTAAGCCACATATGCAATATATGATCCTCAGGCTTTTACTCCTTAACACTTTATGTAGAATTACCTTAACAGAAGTTCTTTGGGTAGTTTTTTGTTAATAAGGGCTTCATCATTATTTGAGAAAACCTGGAAACAGAAAGAAAAAACATAATTTAAAAAGACCAACAAGAAAAACAGCTTTTAGAGAGGCTTTTCACCTTCTACTTAAGTGCTTAATTAATTCTTTTAAGTTACTGTTAATGTCAAGTTTTCACCATGTTAGTTGGTAATACTACAAAATTATTTCAATATACACAACAGGGCTACACCCATGCATACACCTGCTCTTCCCTAGTGCTAAGATTTAACTGCACAAAAAATAATCATTAAACAAGCAATCAGAAGTCACACTTACACCCTATAAAGAAGTATTTTAGGCAGTAATAAAACTTCTAGCAATAGCAAGACACGTACAAACATGCAATAGTTGCAGGATCCTAAAACTGTCCCATTACAGAAAACAGAAACCAGACACTTTTCAGTTATTCACGTCCCTTCCTTCACTGTCTACAGTGTAAATTCTTTGGCCCAGGTACGTGAAGATGGATAAACTATAATAATCTAAAGATTTAAAGAATTAACTGCCACAAATATGACAGTGATGTGACAGCAACTGCTATACAAGCAAGAGAAGCACCTCCAGAAATGCTACAAAAAAACCCAGAAAATACCTCTCACCCAGAACTATATATTACTAACATATCTCATAAGATAAAGTAAATAGAGAGACTGAAAGAAAATGCCCAAGGGAAAAAGCAGGCAATATTAAGATTATATAGGAAAAAGTTTCCACAAGAGGAGAAAAGGATCAGTCAACAGTTAAATAGAAATACTAAACAAAGGAAATATTGACCAGACTTCTAACTTATTGTAAATATTTAAGTTTGAGAAATTTTGCCAGAGGAACACAGCAATAACCAAAAGAGAAGATGAATCAGAATTTAAGGAACATGACATAGATTGGAAGAAGTCAAAGTCACAAATACTTCCCCTGTAAAGAGAAGACCTTAATGGAGTCCATTTACTATTTGCATTACCGGAAACAAAAGCTAGAAAGATGGCTCCAGAAGAGCCAAGAGTTTTCTGAATGCTAAAAGGTAAATTTGAAAACCACGCAAAACAGAAACAAGAAACACAACTGGAAGAAACCCCTCCCCTGTCCTTCACTAAGAATATACTGTTCCTGACTCAAGCATCAGGGTATTACTCCTTGTCCATCCTACTATCAACACATATGACATACTTGGTAACTATTTGCTTTGCTTCTTGGTTACAAAAAAGGAAGCTCAAGAAGAGGTGGTTCTGAAAAAAGGCACACCAAGTAAAGAATGAAAAAAAGCTGAATATAAGCTTGTCTTGGTCTTCATAAAAAAAAGGGAGACAGCAGGAAGTGCACATCTGAGAATTCTGAAAATATCTCCCTAAAAAATACTGTAAGATTAGAAAACTTGAATTTCCTTCTGGCTGCAGTCAAGAACCCTTATTCTCTTCCAGTATATCCTAGGTTGATCTCAGGTCTAACTGCATACTACTGTTTCTCAATTTTGACACAACAGCAAAAGCCACTTTCTTCACCCACTGCCTCTGTTCACACATCTAAGAACAATAAAACTGTCAACTTTCAAAAAGGACCAACAAGTTCAATCAAGCTTCCTTTTCCTGCAACTGGAGCAGCACAATTATTCACAGACTAGTGACTGTAGACATTCAAAGCATAAAACGCCTATGCATACATTTATTTGAACAAGACAATTCTACTTCCTTCTTGGACAGACATTCTTGGCTTTAAGCAGTTCCACATGGCTGACCACAGGTTCAGGTTTGCTCTGGTTCTGCTTTATATCCGATAATCGTTGCTGTCATTATTTTCAGCCTTTATGCTGAAATACACTATGTATATCAATACTGGTTTTAGAACTGGTTGACTGCTTCTGAGCTTGGCAATTCATAGATTTATGAATTATCTGCACGCACGTCATTTTAATATTATATGTCACTCACGGTTTGCAGCTTATAACCTGAAAACAATAGTATATATTGGGATAATTTTTTAGAAGAACAGTCAAAACATAGGCCTAATTGTATTTATTGCAGCACTCATTCAGAAAATGGAGACACATATGCCATCCTCATACAACTTAAGATCACTAAAGAGCAAAGTGGGAAAATATTATTGTGCATTACAGGTTAAAAAAAAATTAAGTTGCAAAAAAGGAAGTTACCTCCATGAGAGCACACAAGGTCTGTGGTAAAACAGACAACTAAACTTAGATCTCATTAATTCTCATGCCGAATCTGAACATTCAGTATCATAGACCACTAAAAATCTTCTTTCAACTTAATTATTCTATAGTTGCAGATAATTCCTCAAAAGTTACATCATCTAGCACACACCTCCCACTTACATGCATAAGCATATATTTTTTTAACAAAGCTACTTTGCAGACTGCTACTAGTTTACACGTATGCCATCACTTTTCCAGTTCAAAAGCTGTTATTATCTGTTTTTTCTTTAGACTACAGATTCCCGGATGTACAGTAACATGGATATATGCCCACTGTGTGGAGGTGACACAGCATTTCTGTTAGTAAGGTGAGAGCGAGTTACTATTTAATACAGACAGCTACAATGCGTGCTCAAGACTTTTGAGTGTTTCCAGCTACTCATCAACTCCTGCATTAAAAAGCCAAATCACTATGAATCATAGCACAGACTTTTGGGAACAGTATTTTTCTACTGAGGCCAAGCTAAAAATCTAAACCTACAACCAAACTGGGAACTCCTACAGGAAAAGAGCTTATAATCTCTACATGTTTATGTGAGCTATCTTTAGACATTTAAGTTAAAAGTTGGACGGATAAACTATTTTGAATACATGATAGCAGATACAATCAATACGGTTGCATTTAGGAATCCCAGTTAAAACAAAAAAAAACGCAGCTTCTACTACTGAATGAGAAGCATGCGACTTGCCCAGCCACACAAAGTACCATGTTTGCTACACAAGTCATAGATGAGGCCACAAACAGGTTTGAAGCTGTTTTCCCTCAAACAGAAAGTTTTATGTGTTCTTGTATGCATTAGCTATAGTTATCGTATCATAAAGTACTATTTTATGGAATATTGAGAAAAATGAAAGTGTCGCTTTAAAGTACTCTTACTCTGAAAAAAGTATGTCAGTCTCTAGACTCATACTGCATTTAAATCTCAGAAAAAGAGAGGGACATCTTTAAAGGCTCTTCAATACTAGTTTTTCCCCCAAAATGAAGAACAGGCATGGGATGACTGGGGTAGTCAACTTCTAGATGAACATCTGTAACGTGATTTTGAATGTGTGTAAGTAGAAAGAAAAGAGAGAAGGTGCAAACAGGAGAATACATTTATTCGTTTAACATCTCCTGAGAACCTAAAACTTCCATAAATGAAATAAATACCCTGAGTACATTCATATATCACCTCTCAGAAGTAAACAGTGCCATCTCTTTTATTTTTTACTTGTTTTTTATCACGTAACTTCTATTTTTCTGTTTCTATTTCTAAAAAAACCCACCAAAATCAGTCAGTCAAGGAAGCGTTCAATTGCTGTAAAAAATATTCTAATAATCTTGTCAAATATTTCTTTTTCTTCAGTTACAGATAGTGCTGACAATAACATGCCCTCAAAATACCTGTATACAATAATACAAAACAACAATTAAGAATACCGTAGATGTAGAAAGAATGTATCTTCTTTCTTCGCTTTTGCATTTGGTAGTAAGTTTGATTGTGTTAATGATATGGTATCTCAAACTCTACCAAATTGTGGTTTTAACTGTATAAAAACCTGAAATACAACAGATAAATCTGTGCACAAGGAAAAAGGATAGGTGAGATAGGTGAGCACCTCTGCCATGAGGACAGACTGAGAGAGTTGGGGTTATTCAGCCTGGAGAAGAGAAGGCTCCGGGGAGACCTTATGGCAGCCTTCCAGTATCTGAAAGGGGCCCACAAGAAAGCTGGAGAGGGACTTTTTATAAGGGCATGTAGTGATAGGATGAGGGGTAATGGCTTCAAACTGGAAGAGGGGAGATTTAAATTAGATCTCAGGAAGAAATTTTTCACTCTGAGGGTAGTGAGGCACTGGAACAGGTTGCCCAGGGAAGCTGTGGAGGCCCCATCCCTAGAAGTGTTCAAGACCAGGCTGGATGGGGCTTTGAGCAATCTCATCTAGGAGGAGGTGTCCTTGCCTATGGTAGAGGGCTTGGAACTAGATGATCTNCAGTTTTGGGTCACCTGTCCTATCCGCTCCTCCCCGCAGGTGTGACCCCTCTACGCTTTTCCGCTTCCGACCCTCCAACGGGGCAAGTAACAAAGTTGGCTGGCCTTGGTTGTTATAGCAATAAGGATAAGCAAGAGCCTCTCTGCATACCGTTCCTTGGCATCAACTGTAAACATGGGTCTTATCACTCTGAGAGTGAACAGTTTTCTGCACAACATGCCGTTAATTTCAGCAGTTAGAAGAAGCCTAGCTAAAAAGTAAAGTTACTGAACAAAATTGGTCCTGTTTTACCTCAAATCAGGACACAACCTAAACCATTCTATGATTCTATGATTGAACATATGTAATAAATGTTACTCTAAAACCAGCTCTAAATTTCCTGTAAAAGTAAAAGGAGATACAGAAAATCTCTATATTCTTAAAGGTATTGCCAGAATAAACAAAACAAAACTCATGAGAGAAAACTAATTGCTTATTACTTGAACCTTGAGCCATTTCTTAAATTCCTTAACTGACCTCTCTTAGTGTTATCTTCACTGTACTTTTGAAAGACTGGTTATAATGAGCTAAAAATGGAGTATTTCCTTAAAAAATGACCTGATACTTGCTTACACTAAATTTCTTCAGCAACTATCACTTAATTTTTTTTTCTCTCTTTATTATATAAAGTATCCATTGCATAAATCTGTCAAATCCAAAAAGAATAATCTCCCCGTTTTGCTTGCCCTTCCATATTATTAAACATACTAATTGCCACTAGTTCTAGAGTATAACTTCTTGGTACACCACACTTAGCTTGCCACCATTAAAAGCACCACATATTATTCTCTTCTGGTCTAACAGTTACTGATAAAGCTCTCCTGTTTTCATCAGCATTACTGAGTTAAGAAATCTTTTCTGATGGAGTTGCACATTTGTCTTTTGTACCCGGTCTGGCGAAGAACTGTAACATGCTCAAAAAAGTTCATTTTTCTCTACAAAGAAACAACGGAACATTCATCCTGGTTTACCATGCTTATCTAAAACACTTAGAAATTCCCTTCAACTAGTATTTCAAGACCAAAATAATCTTGTTGATAGCCCTTAGGTTTTTTTAATGATGCAATTTCCATTGTATTTCAGTCTGTTATTGAAGAGGACTATTTTCTTTACTGATGAAACTGTTTTGTTAGCAGCTCAGCCATGATGGCTCAGTTCCATAGAGATATTTATGTATCTAATTTCCACTGAGATCAGAGTAGACAAGGACTTTCAACCTGTCAATTTTTCAAATCAAAAGTTATTAAAAACCAGCCTCTCAAAACCAGCCTCCTTAGTAGTGTGCTAAACTGAGTAATTATGGGTAAATGTAGATTTGCGAAAAAGGGAAGATGAAGTCTGAGAGACCCCAAAGAACATCAGCAAAAAGAGAAGACAGATATATACTGAAAACAAGGCTGAATTATTTATCAAGTCAGGAATAAAACCCATTGTCACTGGGTCATCGTCACCAAAGGAGACAGTAGCTTAGAATTAAATCCATACATTTCCCTTCTCCTGTGGTTGACAGAGCAGATGTCCTAGTTAAATTGTAAATACTGCCATATGTAAAAGGCATCAGGTCTTTCAGGTTTTCACTGGCAAGACTGGTATTTATTCAGTGTTATTTATGGAGTAATAGGCATCGTAAGAACAAGATGTTTTAAAGGAAAATCCTGACAAAATAAAGTTTTATTCAGTTCCCCGATGTGCAGACTTTTTTTTAATCAAACACAAACCCCACCAGCTTCTTCCACATCTCTCCTCCTCAGTGGAGACATCTAATTGTTGCCTGTGCAATTTCCCCTTCACCATGCTGCTGAAATTGCCTCTTGCTATTGTGCCACTCAGAGCAGTTCATGAGCACACTAAAGCAGTGAATGGCATCCTAAAAAGCTCTCTATTTAAATACAGCAGAAAAATGGAGAAGGAGGAAGAAAAGGGAAAACAATCTTCCTTTACTATACTTTTCAGATTATCTCACGTTACACTATAGAGTGCTCTCTAACGGTCAGAGAATTGCTGCTAGCTGGTGCTTCCTCCAGAAAAGTACAGTTAATGCATTAGACTTAGGCAGACTGGCAGAATCATTTAACACCATGCAAGTAGCAAAATGTAACCGTATCTAGGCAACAAAAGGAGTGTTAGGGAAATGCATATGCATTGCCAACAGACCCGAAATAAGTGATATCGAAGACACAACAGCTGATGGCACAGGGCTGGTGTTAAATTAGAACCCATGGTATAGCTTTCTGTATAATCGATAAAATTACAACACACCAAAGTGAAACTCGAAAGGCAATGCTATCTGAAACCAAGGGCATCTTTTGCCAAGACTAGCAAAAGTCTTTTATTTCAACACGCAGACACTATCTGCCCTCCAGGCTCTCACTCTTATGCTCCAGCTGCTCACCATGCTCTGTCTCGGGCTTTGACTTTGTGCAGTTTAAAATCCCAGCCATCCTGGTCTGTCGTGGTCACTAACCTCTTTTTTTCCTTGGACACCCTCTACCAGAGCCCAGGGCATTGTCTTCAGTAGGCTTGTAGCTTCCTCCTCGCTGCCAGATACCCACTGGATCTTTTGCACTGGTCTTCCCTCAGGATCTTTTCTCTTCCAGTACTGTCACAAACTGACTGATCAAATGCAACTAACACCTCATATGAAAGCCTTTTGTTCTTACTGTGTTGGTCGTCTTCAACAGTCAAGGCTCACCTTCAGAGAACAAGATCAAATGCACCTGGGAACATCACTCTGTCTTTCCATAATACCTTCCACTGACCTAGGACTGCCTATAAGGACCATATTGCTTTTAAGTTTTCCCCAGAGTAAGTGCTGCTCTATACAATAAAACCTGCCAAGCAGAAGCAGCTGGCCACACTGCCCACTTTGCTGCTTGGTTTTAATCCAGAAAAGCCATCATTCTTGTTTTGCCAGCACTGGTATTCATTCCACATCACTCACGTTTTACTGGAGGGTATCAGTCTGGCTCTGCAAGGCCCCGTTCTCAGAGCGTGACAGATCAAGATCATTTGTGAACTTCATAGCTGATGTCCGTAGCTGCACAACTCTATCTCGAGGCTGTTCCAATCCAACTGCCTCTTACTGTGGAGCAGGAGGTGCTTGGAGATTGCCTTGCCTGCTGTCTTGAGCACATAAGCTCATTCTCAGTTGACCACATAGCTCACATCACCCTTTTTTGTGTGTTTTTCAGAAGGGCAGTCACTCACTGCCAACAACATATTTGGAAATCACCAATCAAGCCTTTTTCAAGAGTACGGTTTAATTACTGCAAGCAGCCAAGCTAGTAAGGCCTAACAGGTTAGCCTGACCTGTTAGCTGAGCTGACCATTCTTTAATGCCAGACTTAACCTTGTCTCCTATAAAGTCACCAAAGAGACAACAAACCTCTAAACTAACCCCATATATTAAGCAGACATTCACATACTGCTGTCTTAGAAGCACCGTGACACAGACTTATTTAAACATTTAATTCATTGTAAATTCTGATACAAACCAAAGAGGCACAGAACAAACTGAAAGTTGCATAAATTTTTCTGTACCATGTCAACATTTCAGACTGACTGCAGTGTGATAGTTCCTACTTTAACTTGTTAAAAATTATGAAGTGGAAATCCAATGGTTTGCAGAATTAGTGATTGACCTAATTACTTGCAGGTCTAAAATTCAGTTGAAAGACAGCATTTTATCAATACTTGCTATCATGGAACTGATGTTTGGTAGCCTGCATGACAGAAAACATTAGGTTCAATCCAATACCTAAACAAAAAAACCCAGACATTACACCATTATTTGCAAAAAAGGGTTTGCAAGTTCTGCTTCCTCCATGTTACTCTGAGATAGGAACTACATGGAAGACTAACATTCCATTCAGGTTATGATCCACCTAGTTCACACTTTGTCTTTTAAAGCATCTTGCTCTAACCACTACCAGAGATGGCAAAAAACTCCTGAACCACTTGAAAAAATAAACTACCCCTTACCTAACCTTTCATGACTAGAGACTGGTTCAGCTCAGGTAAAAAAATAATAAAATCCAACAACTACTGTTTAAACACTAAGAAATTTGGAAAAAGCTGTTAATTGTATCCCTGTATATTCTGTAAACATACATAAAGAGACAGCTGAAAAAATAGGTTTGACAAAGTTTTTATCCTCATCATCTGTTAGTCATATACTGATTGACAAATCTTTTCTTCAGTTTGTTTTCTTTTAAAAAAAAAACAAACCAACTGAATATTTTCTTCTTCAGATATCCATTATTCCTCTTTTAAGATTATGCCCTTCCAAATAAAAACAGAACAAGTCTTACGAGGAGCTGCTGGCCAATAGGGTTGTTTAGCCCGGAGAAAAGGGAGGCTCAGGGGAGACCTTATCGCTCTCTACAATTACCTGAGAGGAGGTTGTAGAGAGGTGGGAGTCGGTCTCTTCTCCCAAGTAACAAACGACAGAACAAAAGGAAATGGCCTCACGTTACACCAGGGGAGGTTTACATTGGGTATTAGGAAAAATTTCTTCACAGAAAGGGTTATCCGGCATTGGAACAGGCTGCCCAGGGAAGTGGTGGAATCGCCATTCCTGGAGGTATTTAGAAGACGGGTAGACGTGGTGCTTAGAGACATGGTTTAGTGGTGGTTTTGGCAGTGTTAGGTTGATGGTTGGACTCAATGATCTTAAAGGACCCTTCCAACCTAGACGAGTCTATGATGAAGCACTTAGACACTACTCCTAAAAAAAATAAAGCATTCAATTAACAATCAAATCTACAAATCACTTTAAAGTGGAACATGGGGAAACCCGTATCATCTACTTTATGGGCTTGGAGATCAACAGACCTGCGGCAGAAAATTAAAATCAGATGGATGAAGCAGTTGTTGACTGTAGCCCACGAGGGTAGATTACGCATCGTACAGATTCTGTGCTTTCTTTTTCTTGAGCAGGTAAATAACAAATCCTTCCTTCAGCATCAAGCAGAGACTCAAATGCCATTGCAAAAGCCTAAGTTCAAAAGACCTGAGAAAGCTATTTTCCTTTGATCACGCAAGTAACTTTGAAACTCTAAGCAGAAATACTGGAATACATTCTAAGGCAGCTTCCATCACAACACTCACAGGGACTGCGTGCTCGAATTCTGATTTGTTTCATCACAAAAATAATCTATTTGGTTTCATGCAGTCTTGTAGAATCGTGCTACATAATACACATTCTCAGACATTCAGAGCATGCTACGTTTCTGAAAAATCAGGCCAAGAAAAAAGCTAGTGTCCATTTGTTTTAATGCAGCAGTATTTGGTTAGGGATAGCCATTCAGCCTCAGCCATCCAAATTTAATCCACATCACAGATTCATCAGAGCCCTTAAGGAGCACACCTTTCAAAACTCCTCCTCCGAATCATCACTTCTGCATATGGTTGTTTTTACTGCCACACATACGGCTAAGTTTTATTCCCAGTCTCCAATATTAGCATACAAACTAACACACTGATGGCGTGACAACAGAGACCTGAAATCCCCCCAGAGCGTGCACACGGAGATTCTTCTGCAGGTCCATTTCCCCAGGAGTCTGCACCATTCTAATTTGGACTGACACAGTCCTCCCTCCAGTCACGCAATCCCACAACCAGAAAAGCAATTCTTTTTCTTACTGTATGTAGCTCAAACTGTAAATGAAATTACAGCTTAAGTCCTGACTGCATAGGCAATCCCACATCCAGAAAGGCAATTTCTTTTTCTTGCTGTATGTAGCTCAAACTGTAAATGAAACTACAGCTTAAGTCCTTATTGCATGGTTGAAGCAGAATCCCTTCTTCCAAGCACCTGTGAAACAAAAATTTTGAGTACTAATATTTTCTCCCCCAACATAACTGCTCTTCAAAAATATATTCGAGACTTAAAAGGTATAGTTCATTACAGAAATTACAGCATAGCTTCTACAAAGCCATTTCACAGCAGTGCTTGATCTGCATCATAAATACTATGTCAGAAGTGATGTTTTTCCTAGTACTAAGAGTGTGAAATCTTTATTACGAAGAGCAAACCTCCTCTGGTTTGCAAGGCAATTTCCCTAGAGTATGAACCAGGAAAAAAAGATGACAAAATCTGTGTTGCGGCTGCACACACCATATAGGTAGTGTATAATTAATAAAAGCTTTCAGTTATAAGAGACAAAATTAGGTACCTCTTCATGATTACAAGCACCAATTACAACTGACTTCAAAGGAAATAGCATCATAGCAGCATTTCCAAAACATCTTTTTCAGACTGTTTCAAGAAAGGTAAGAGGTTGAGATTTAGAGGAGAAACTAGAAATTCACTTAATTGTAATTGCCAAAGTTTATGGTTCTTGAATTCTGCAGAAATAAAATAACCTTGATACTTTTGCTTAAGAAGTAGATTATAGACCATTTGCAGAACTACAAGCACACTCGGACATTTTGCCCCTTAATATTCAGATACCTACTGCGTAACGTCAAGTCATGATATGGAAATGCCTTTTCCCTGTGAAGCTCTGACCTCAACTTCAACCTTTGAGGACAGCCAAACTTGACATACTGGTAGAGTTTCACATTTATGCAGATTTGATGATGTCTTGTCTACTTATTGATTTAAATTTACAGAACATGCTGGTTAACCAGTTCAACAGCAATCAAATCCAATGAAAACAGAGTTTACTATTTCTTTCTGCCTGAAGGAGAATGCAGGAAAACACTGGAACAGAAAAAGAGAGTATACCATAAAGTATGGCCAATATTTTAAAATTTGGTATCAAGCTGCTACCCTTAAGTACTTTCTTGTGGGCTACACAGCAGCAGCTTGTGGTTCCAAGCAGTCATAAATGCAGAAGCCCAGAAAAGGGCACATTTCCAGTTCCAGTCCTCCTCTAGCATGAGTGCAGCAGTTCCTCCAAGGCAAAGATAACCCAGAGGGAATCAATCAAGAGATTGGCTGTAGTTGATTTTGTCAGCTAAGGTGCCCTTGTATTTTAAACAACACAATAATTATTGCATTTCCATTACCTCTCTGTACCCAACAGAAATTATTTTAGCCCATTTAAAGGCTTAAATTCATACTGTAGTTTTGCTGGAGGTTTTATTTTGGGGGGTGGGGGTGGACAGGGAGGGGAGTCAGACCAGGTAGGGATAGGATGGAGGTCACTGGAGTTAGTAAAAATTATGTATCTTACAGATTCTGCGCTTTCTTTTTCTTGACCAGGTAAATAACAAATCCCTTCTTACGCATCAGGCACTCAAATGCAATTTGCAGAAGCCTAAGGACAAAACACCTGAGAAAGGTACTTCCCTTTGACCATTCAAGTAACTTTGAGACTCTACACAGAAATACTGAGATAGAATCTAAGGCAGCTTCCACCACAACATCATTCAGAGGGACTGTACTCAAATTAAAATTCATCTTGTCACAAAAATAATCCATTTGGTTTCACGCAGTCTTGTAGTATCACACTATATACGCAAGTTTTCAGACATTCATAGCACAGTACATTTTTTGAAAAATCAGTCTGAGAGAAAAGTTTGATCTTCACAAACTACTAGTAAAATTAAATCTTCAACCTCAAGAACAACTAGTTTAAACTTTGATAGAGACATACAAGTAATATCTTGATCCTGAAAAATAAACATGGAATTGACAGAGGAGATACCAGTATGCTGTGAATTTTAAGTCCGTTGTTATACTCCTTTAATGCCTTACATGTACCTTTTTCTGTTGTAACTATGGATAAAGACTTACTTCATTTTTAAGAATGCGAATCTGACTTTCACCATTTAGAAATTACTGTGTTTACAATCTTCCTTCTCAGAAGCTTTACAATTAGAATATACCACCTCATATTAAAAGTTCAAGTGGGAAAGCTGTTTTGTAAAAGCTCAGACAGCTGGAGTCCAACCCTAACACATTCCAATCAAGTCACCCAAAATACATAGCTCAAGTATAATCAGAAATTTTTTGCACTGTGCTAAAACATAAAGAGAAAAAAAAAAAAAAAAGGAAGAAACCTATGGAGTATATGGATCACCTTCCTGAAAAGGTTATTAGAAAGAATGCAAGTGAATGTTGTAGCTATTTTTTAAACTAGCTCCAAGCTACTGTCTGAACTGTGAGGGAGAACTCTTTGGTTTCACAATTTCACCTGGTTTTGCCCTACTTAGCATACCCCATTTATGTGTACTTCTGATTCAGTAGAAACACTACCAGAACAATTGCACAAGTTGATAACAATTTATATGAAATTAGTGCAGTTAATCCGATTTCTAATTGACAAAACAGCTGAAGTACTGTTAATGTGTAGCCTTCTGCTGGCATTCAGACTGATATTGTCACAGTGCCAAGATTAGTACTACTTTTCTACACTAATCTAAAAATAGTTGCCACACTTCGATGAAAATCTGACTTTTATTTTAAACTTTACGCATTTGCTAGCCCCATATTAACCTTAATTTTAACCATGATGAATAAATATTCCAATCTATTGACAAAATAAGGAAGCAATAAGCTAATGGTCCTTCTGATCTGTAGGAACTCCCTCTACTAAAAGGTCTGGTGTTAATTGGTCAAAATTAATTCCTTCTTCACCTTCCTTTAATTTTAAACTATGCAGCTATGAAAAATTAAGAGGGGGGGAACAACCTAAGCAGGACTAACTCTATAATAGACAGCAATTCAAGTATAAGCATTCATTGAATAAAATACCTGAAAAATAAGAAAAGCCACTATTTCATCCTTTTCTTACCAGCTGTCAAGTGCAACTAAGGAGCTGCCCAATATAACAATGTGCACAGCAGTAAGGCTGATCCAGTATAATTTATCAGATTTTACCTGTACGGTTACAGCAAAAACTCAGTGCTTCTTTGCAGATTCTGTATCTGCTGAGTTTAGACTGCTAAAGGTATTTAATCAGGAATGTCGAAATGGACCATGAAGCAAAACTCCATACCTGGAGGTTGCTAAGTGGAAAATACTTACTTACATTGTGAGACAGTTTATAAAGATTTTGTTCATTGTTTTTCAATCTGTATTTTTTCCTAAGTTTAAAACAGGAGATAAATCCATTTTATTCAAATGACTTGTAAGATACTGTATCTTCTCTGATGTGGAGTAAGATGCGTGATGGAATACTAATGTGAAGTAGGATGTGTCATTAAATCAAATCGTAATCACTTCAGCAATACTACGCCCTCTACAGCCTCATTCACTGATGTTTACTCCTCCTTGTAGCAACAGATATATCCTGAAACCTTTTCAAACAGAATCCAACACATAGAAGCATACTGCAATCTCACACAGTCTATCCATATTTTCATTCCATCTCACATTTTAGTTTTCAAGGTTGTTTTGCTTAGGTTCAAAACATACAGGCTAGAATCAGGAAGGAACAGAAGGCAAAGTGCAGGAGAAGGAAGAAAAGGAACATGAACAAGCCTTCATGCAAAGGAAGAAAAGAAAGAAAAGTTATAACACCACGGGGATATGCTCCTTCCCTTTGCAAGGCTGAGCACTTCCTCCCCCTCCCCAGAACTTGCTACAGGAAACCTACTATCATTACGCACACATAAATATACACATAAAGTGATTTTCTGCCTTAAAACACTGTGCATTTCCCCACGCATGAAAGGCTAGCAACTGTGCCTTCTTCCTGTATAAAATTATCACTGCAAAGCAGCAAGACATCAGACACTTAAGTGGTAATCAAAAACAGGGATCATACCAGCATCCTTTGCAAATATGCCATGCCTGTCCCTACTCACTCCCCCTTATGCGCCTTGTCATCTTCCTTGAACAAACATCATGATGCACCTCTCCCCTGCCACTCACTGCGTACATGGACTGTATCACATCCCCACATCCCCTCCCCACAGAGCAAACCTCAACCACTCTACCTCCTTTGCTGCACCCTCCACATACATACGCTCTGTGACACACCAGCTCTACATACAGATGCAGCAAACCTCGTGCCCACCAGATACATACCACAGATCTATTATATTTATAAATGCATTTGTGCATACACATAAACCATCACAGCCATGCATAATTACACGTATGAGCAACTGCCACTCTTTACACACAAAATACCATAACCTGTATCTGCTACCTCCATATAAAAGTACAGACAATCCTTGCCACACCCATAGCATACGTGCCTATAAAAATATCCACAATTATGCCACACCCAATGTTCACTATATATACGCACACACAAGCCCATACCAGACAGCAGTGTACAGACACAACTACATACACACACACACGATGCCATGTCGTGTCCCTGCACACAACGTCTCATCTCTGCCACAACACGAACACACACATAACCGAAGCCCAAATCATAGCAGATAACACACGCGCGCGCACACGCTGACAGAGGCATAATATTACCCTCGTGTCCTACCATACATCAGCCACGCACAACACATCCCAGGCCACACCCTGGCTTACTGCCCATGCATAAGCATTATAGCCCAGCACCCCACGCATCCCCACCGTAACACCCCACGTCTGCTGTGTGCACCGACACACACGTTAGCTTCATCCCTACTTCATACAGGGGGGCGACACACCTCTATCACGCCCCAGCCGCTTTACGCGCCCATATAGACACATTCTCTCTCCCGTGTTATACAGGGGGGACAACACACCCCGGCCACACCTGACCTGCTCTACACACAGGCAGACTCCAACCATGGCTGCTCCGGCCTTACGCAGGCAGGCGAGACACCC
>VYXH01002136.1:28053-129499 GCA_013397275.1 Burhinus bistriatus
GGGAAGGGGAGCCGGCCTTGGGCAGGGTGGCTTGGCGGGTTCGGAGCCTGTCAGCGCGGTGAGGGAGGGCTGCCGCCCTGGCCCGGCCCCTCCCGCGGCTCTCAGGCAGCCGCCTTTCCTCCCGGTGGGAAGGGACTGGCAGTCCTGCCCGGGCGGCCTTTGGGATTTACAGTGGCCTTTCGTGGTGGTAGGGGAGGAAGGGTGGGTGCGGCTGCCAGGCCGCACCGGTCCCCGCTGCGTGCTGTTGTAAAGGTCTGCTGGGTGTTGCTGGTGCAGGTGTAGCTGGCCGCCGGCTCCTCCGGTTTGCAGCCTGGGAGGTCGGGTGAAGTGGCGGCTGGCGACATGTTCAATCCGAGATGCTGCTATGTAAACTGGAGGGGCTGCGACCTGAGCGTGCGGTGCGATCGCTTGTGTGGCAAGCGTGAAGGTTGGTAACTGGGGATGCTGGCACCTTAAATTGCTACAGGAAAACCCACAAAAGCTTGTCTGTCAGAGAGCCAAGCGCTTTAAAGCGATGCGTGCTGTCAGTAAGAGCACGGCTTGCTTCCGCGAACACTCTGTGTAAAAGCACTGTCAAAGCCAAATACAATATTATTAATAGCACACTTACAGGTTACGTCTGTTCAGCTGTCAGAATACCACATGCAAAACCCAGAAGATGGGAAAAATCGGGGAGAAAAAGTTATCCCAGCAGGTATTGTTTTCTGTTGACTCAGTCCTTCAGACTTCTAAGGAACGTAAGTGGCCATTGTAGAGTAACAGGAGTTTGCTATTTGGAACGGCATGCGTTCATTCCTTTAAGGAATGAAACATTCTGGTTTGATTAACAGTAAAAAATAGTTTCTTACGAAAGTGTCCTTTCTCAGAACCCGCACGGAAATAGTTGGTACATGCACATACCATTTGTTGGCACATCTCTGAAGCTACTGTCTTATACTCTCCAGATTTTGGACGGTGACCTGGTTCATACAGTTGATCTGGTTTGTATAGTAGGGAAGAAAGCCTCAGAAATGTGAAATATGTATAAACAATTCAGACATGTTCAGCTGAATTGCAGAAGGCCCAGACTAGCAATTTCTGAATTCTATTGGTTTACATTAAAAAAAAGATTATCACGTGCTATTTTTTTTTTTTTCAGTTCAATGCACATCTTTGGACTCCATTATAACGATGGTGACAGATTCTCCGATCACTACAGTAAAAAGGAAGAAATTTAGGGAGCTAGAATCAGTTTGAGTTGCAGCAACCTGAAGAAAAAGAAAAAAATACCCGATTTTGCAAAAAGAAGGGACATTGCAAAATAATAACTGTGTTCAGGATAATTAGCCCAATTGGGATCTGTTTGTGCAAGGGAGGCAAGACAGGAGGCAAATGTGCAAGTAGACTCTCCATGGCCTAACATCAGATCGCATTTGATTGAAAACTGTGGGAAGGAGTGGAACATTACAGACTAGATTTGAATCAATATTTTATGTATTAAAATACTGTAGGAAAGAAAGCTCCTTGTTTCATCTCCCAAGAGAGAGAAGCCGGCCACGTATTTGCCACCTGTGTATTTGTTTAGGAGGTGAGAGTCTGAAATCCGTATCTTTGGATCTGGACCAGCTAATGGTGTTACAGTGCAGCTCTTCTGACTTTCTGGACTCATTTTTGTCTGTGTTGTGATATCACTTGAAAAATTCAAGAAAAGCTTACTCAAAAAAACCCTCTAGACTGGCTTGAGTTTTGCCAAACAAGCAATTAGTTGTGGAAAGGAGACTTTAGAAATGTGTGTACAGAAGTGTATATATCCTGGTCTGTCTTCTCCATTTCTTCTCTGTGGAGTGTGTCAGTATATACATCTGAAGTGTTAAGAGAATATATCCATGTTTAGTGTCCTATTTTCAACAAATCCACAGTAGTACTGAATGATGAAAAATTTTTCATCCAAAAATTCCTAGCTAGCTCTAATTTTAGCATTCTTTTAAAATCATTAGGTTCTTAGATAATGCCTTTGCGCTGGTCATTTTAGAATGACTGATTAAGTAAGTTATTACTGATGTCTTTTTATATTTTGTAAGCTGCAGAGCTACGTTCAACAGCTTGACCTTTTAACTTCACTGAAGTTCCTCCTAATTGTTCTAGACTCTCACTGAATGCTGACCCAATTCACTTCTTACTTACCTTTTTGCCAAACTTAAAAGAAATGGAAAATAGTTTAAATAGTTGTCAGAGAAAATGAACACGTGCCACCCATGAGAGGGTGGGTTAGTAGTAGGATTCTGGAGGTCTTTGCTCTTGCTAAACAGCAGCTATAGGGCTTCTGGGCTGCTAGGTCCCACAGCCCACAAGAGACTTTTGGATTCCAGAAAGCTATTGTGGAAACTGTGTAGCACAGTCTTGTGAAAGGAGGAGTTCTGTTTCTGGATTCTACCCATTCATGCTTTCCCCAACTTCGTACCATAACCAGTGAAGGTTTCCCCATGCGTACTGTTACCAAACAATGCCAGGCTGCAGTAACTGAAGCTTTTCAGGGCAGGAGCACACTTGCCATGCAGTAGCTTCCTCTACAGTGGTCCTTTGATTGTTGGGCTCCCGTGAGTCTAGGAGTGGATTGGTGTTCTTAGCAGTGGACATGTGCTTATAAATCTACGTGTAAATTTTTCCAGGCATTTGCTTCAGTGGCTGAAGGAATTTGGTTTGAAACAAGCTGATTGTTAGACCTTTCATTCCCTTTGCCCCATATCCCTTTATGTAGGTCAAATGAAAGGCCATCCCAGAGAACAGGCACAATAAATTTAGGATGCTACAGTTCCCAGCTGTTTATTACAGTTCTTGTTTCCGCAGCATAGCAGAGGCTCATGAAATTTACTTGGTGGTGCTTCAAGCTAACTTGCACTGAGACTGATGAAGAGCTTGCTTTGGGTCATGTTAACACAACTCACCTGTGAAGGACTTTGACTACAAGTGTGTAGGAAAATGACTGTAGGTGGTTAACTTTTTAAACTGCTACACTGGATCTGAAGGAGTTCATCTTTCCTTAAGTTAAATGATTGTGACAAGAAGGTCTGCATCTGTTAATTGCTATTATGAGTAAAGTATGGTCAAGGGAGTATATCATCTTTCTAGGATGCTTTTTTGGTGTGCTCCACATGTTCCCATTACAGCATAAATAGGTGATGTTGTAATGTCTGACATGGCTTTTCATGTACTGCCCTGTAAGAATTGATAGATCAAGACTTCCCAAACTCTTTTTCTTCCCCAAGCACGGCACCAGCACATGCTAGCTTTGTGCCAGGATTTATAATTCTTTGGTGCTGTTGCCTTGTCAAAAGTTCCTATTATACCCCTAGTAGTGCACATACCATAGGTTGGGAATATCCTGCCCTACGCAGATAATTTGTGGGGGTCCAAACCAGTGACCTGACAAAGTCACACAGTGCATCCTCAGCCACCTTATTTCTGGATCATCAGAAGCATGTAACTTGCTGACAGGCAGGGCGGCCATTTGGAAGGACTTTGGCAAACTGCAGAAATGGGCTAATGGGAACCTCAGGACACTTAGCAAAGGCAGACAAAGTCCCCCACCTAGGATGCAGCAACCCCCCACAACAGCACAGGCTTGGGACTGGCTGGCTAGAAAGCAGCTCTGTAGAAAATGATGTGGGGGTCATGGTGGACAATGAGCTGGACATGAGTCAGAAGTGTGCCCTGGCAGCAACAAAAAGGAGCAGGAGAGTAGTTTGGAGGTTGAGGGAAGTGATTATACCTCTCTATTCAACACCTGTGAGACTGCATCTGAAGTGCTGTGAGCAGTTCTGGGTCCTGTTCATCTGAGAGATGTTGACAAAATGGAGGAGCACTATAGTGTTTGGGGGCTGCAGCGTATGCCGTGCAAGGAGAGACTGTGTGTTTAGCCTAGAGAAGGAGAAGACCAGGTGGGATCTAATTGCAGTCTTCTACTACTTAAAAGGGAGGTTGTAGAGAAGATGAAGCCAGACTCTCCATGAAGCTGTCTTGTGAAAGACTTCGAGGCAACGGTCCCAAGTTGCAACAAGGGAAATTCAGATTAGATATAAGGAGAAGATTCCTGGCAATGAGAGTGGCTGAGCACTAGGACAGGACCCAGAGAGACAGTGGAGTCTCCACTGTTGGATTTTCAAAACGTGGCTGGACAAGGTCATGAGCAACCTGCTCTAACCTGAAGTTACCTCTGCTTTGAACAGAAAGTTGGTCTAGGTAACTTGTAGAAGTCATGTCCACTGTCAGGTCTCAGGTGTAAAATTGCTTGGCAAAATATATACATGGGAAATTTCAAATGAAGCCACAGGAAGGGCAGGGGAAGAATCGGCCTTCTTCAAGTTCAGAAAGCAGGGAATATATGCAAGTCCGGAGATGCCTGAGCAGTTGGGTGTACATGGACTGTCATGTCTGTGCAGTCAGTCCGGTGTTCCTTAAAAGCCACCAACTTCCGTGCATGTGCAGGTTTGTGGGAATGTCCCAGGTCATCTTAACACATGGCAGCCTAGTTGTAGTCCCTGTATTATGACTCTGATCATGCTGCCATACATCAGGATATTCCAGACAAATAAGGAATTCTTCTGAATGTCAACCAGGCAGTATTTTCTGTCAGAGGAAGACGATGTGTGGCCGCTTTGTGTTAAAGACATTCCCATAACACCTGTTTTTCCTAGTTTTGAGAGGTGAAGGTTGGTCCTTCCTTTATGTTCCATTATTTCAGAAAAGTTCGAGGAGGTGCTTTTAAACTCTATTCTGCATTAGTGAATCCGTGCAGCAGTGAATTATTTTATACAAACAAAGAACAAAGATTCAACCAGATAAAAGTCTTTGAACTTTATCACAGTCACTCAAATAATAATGAGTTGGCAATGTTTGACAATTATTATCTGCAAGTGAGAGTTTGATAAGCTATGGCACCAGTCCTATAAGTGCATACGTGGTTGGTTATCCTCACCTACCAAAGTGGTTCAGTAAGCACGAAACCAGAGAGCTGCTATAGGAGTTCCTCTTTATCCAGCTCTAGAATTTTCTCTACGTGTACTTCTTCTAAACATGGTACATTTAAAGTGCATTTCAGAGCACAGTTTCATTTGGCATGCAGAAGGATCTCCGCTCAGGTGTTTTTAATTTAATTCCTAGTTTAAGTAAGAAGTGTTGAAATTTCCATCGCGTTTGCCCTTAGAAGATATTTGTTTGGGGAAACTAGTTTGATAAATGTTTATAAAGTTGACTTATGTTCCTGACAAGGACATAGTACATATGTTTAACTGCTGTTGCATATATCTATCAACAGTACACAGATATAGACTAACTTTCCATGCGCTACAGACTTGTGGTAGCAGTTTGACCATGTATGGCTTCCCCAGTAGCCTAGTATATTTGGCTTAGAGCTATGTTCAAAAAACTGAAGATAAAATTAGAGCTATAAAAAGTCACTGTAGCAAGATTTGTGTGGTTGCAAATAAAAATAAAACTTAGGTTCACAAGTAGAGTGGTATTTTATTGCATGTCCTAATCTTCTGCCTGTGTCAAAATAAATTTCAATGAAACTTACTGTTTAATGCTTCTTTGAATTAGTTCCCATTTGTTGCATTCATGTGAAACATATTGGGATGACGGAAGCAGTGATGGAATAGGATACCTTTTACAAAGTGTGATAAAATCCTTTGCTTATACGCTATGCTGCTGTGCTTTTTGCTTTTTAATTTACGGACATTTGTAAACCACTCACTAACAGATACAAATGTGAACTCTTCAAGATATTTTGCAAAGATTTTTGCTTGAGCTTTGTGTTTTGGAGAAATGAGTGTATATTATTTGCATAAAAGTACGAGACAAAAATTTTTGGATTGTCACACTCAAATTATTGGTAAGGTTTAGTAGTCCTAATCTGAGTTTAGATTAAGTGTGTGGTAGCATCCAACAATTCTGCAGTTTGAAAATTATATTTGATAAACCCATTCTACATTGTGCATGTTATCTTGGTATTTTCTAATAATGTTTGTTGCAACTGTGAAATAAAAACCTTCTAATGTAGTTAGTTGTTGGGCAGGTAAACTAAAAATCATTGCGTCTGTGTTGCCTTGTCAGGTAGAAACCTGAATGGAGTTTTGTTGGTTAAAGGCAAAAGAGAAGATAAATACTAGAGTTTTAAATGGAGAATGAAAATTATTGTGGTCAAATGCCTTGGCAGCATGTCTGCTTTCTCTAAACTTGGAATACATGCTGTTGCTTTAACAGAAGAGATATTTCATGTCTCTGCCATTTCCATTATCATATATTTCTTATTTGTGATTTCTTAAATGTAAAAAATGTGCTTGATTCTTTGAAAAATAAAACATTGTGAAACACTGGACTTTGGATTAGACTTAAATGCAGAGAGGTCCTTCTCGTCTGGCTCACCAGCAAAAAGTGGGAGCACAGTAGGGAACTTAGACAAAGAGATAGCATAGATACCTATTTTGTACAGTCTTCTGGTTGATTTAGAGTCATTGCTCCTTTCAGTGATGATTCCTTCCCAAATCACCACTTTCAACTGGACACCTGAGGCTTTTGTTGTGTTTTGTTTGTATTCAGTTGCTTCAATACACAGTTTTGGACATAGTTAAGTTTTAGGCATCTAAATTAGCTGCGTAAATTAGAAGAACAGATTCCCTTTATAACGATCTGTGAGAAGTTAAGAATCCACCTGCTCCCTATTGACTGCATAGGGAACCTGAAATTAGATGCCTCAAGATGTAAACATGGTTATATGGACAAAATGAAGCATAAATATTAATGTTATCAGGATGTTCTTCTTTAGTGTTAGTCTAATGGGCCCCTGAGTAGGACCACTAGATACTGTTGCTACAGAAACAGTAAGTGGGAGTTAATAATAAAGAGTAGGGTAAGATCTTTTTTGAAAATTTTGCTTTTCATGGACTTTTGAGAAGGGTGCATTTCCACTGAAGACCTCAGTGTACTTCTGTCACTGGCACAGTTAGTTCTCAAATTACCTAATGAAGCATTGTGTTCCCAAATGCCATAGGACAGTTTTTGTTTCTATTCTAAAACCAGGTAAACTGAAGCATGGAGACTGTATGGCCCACGTTCACGTAGATACAGCTGGTCAGAAGCAGTGTTAGAAATAGAAAGCAGGAGTTACAGAACTTGTAGTGCGAAACATGGGTTGCCTGAACGTCCTCCCAAAATTAAATGAACGTTTGCAACCTAAGCACCAGTCCTCCAGGCTCCCATTACTAGGTAGAGTACTTGCGACTTTGATTTCACAAGGACTATTAATGGTAGCAAGTACTGCTTTGAACAGCAAGTGTTTGCAGATGGATCCCTAAATTGCCTTCTATGGAATAAAAATGAGAAAAAGAATTTGGAGGGAGGTTGAAACAACTGCTAAACCTATTACTAATGGCTGATTGGAAATACTGTAACATATCCAAAAAAGTGTGCAATAACATAGAAACACATGCAAAAACAAGGCCAAGACTATGTATCTAAAGAATTTCCATAATATCTGTATTTTAATATAGGATATATATTTTAAATATTGAATACATGAGATCTAAAAATAGCTTCCAGTTTGGTTTACATCAAATAGTGACAAAATCCTAATGGCAGCCCTTCAACTATCTGTTGTAATAAGCACATTAGTGAAGGGCATAATAAATTATGAAGGGTGAAGCATAGTAATTTTAGATTTGATATGTTATTAAGACAGTATATGGACCCATACAGAATATATTTTTATGTCCTTTCATTAACAGAAAAATAAAGGCACACAAAAAAAAAAATCCATAACTTTGCTTTAACAGCTTCTTTCCTTGACAGTCACAGAACTACATTAATCTCTGCTGTAATTCTACTGACGTCAATGAAATTTGTTCAAGAATTCATACTGTGAATTTCACTTATTTTTTTTCTTTTAATTATACTTTATATGGGATATAGAAACAGCCGAGTAATCCCAAGGGATTTCTAGAAATTGTCAGTGAAATGCCCTCTGCTTTCATAGAGGTTATCCATTGCAATACCTACTTCTTTGGTACAGGTATTATGATGCTGTTCTAATTTTCTGGAGAACAAGCTCTTTGCAGGAATAAACATTTTCCAGAATTACAACAATTACACATACAACATACCCCAAATAAAGCAAGTCTTTCAAAGGTACAGAACGGGACAAGTGCTTTAATTAGTCTAGGGGCAAGGTCCCAATCTCATTAAGTCCATTGCAAAGATGACACTGACATCAGTGGATCAAGATTTGGCGTGGTTTAAGATTTCCTGGGAGGTCCATGAACATTTTGCACTCAATGCTAATGTGGTATAAAAGCCAGGTTGTTCCTCGAAGAGCCTGAACATCACCTGCCACTAGGGGAAACATATTTATAAGTGGCATCCATGGACAACATGGATGATAGGTGCCAGGTCTCACAGACATCCTCAGTTTCCGGCCGTTCTCACAGCTAGTCAATTCAAGCGCAATATCTCCTTTCTTACGTTGATTAACATATTATTTAAGGTCACTTACCTCCCATGTTGTTCATCTATAGGAATATTACCAAGCCTGTGTATTTTTGCATCCATTGTGTATGTTTTCTGCAGTAGAGTGTCTGGTCTTACAGGTTTTCTCTTCCTGTCAGTCACAGTCTGGCTAACACTGAATGCAGAAACCAGCCAGAAAATTAGCAAGCTTAGGATCTCTGGAAGTACAGGGAGAAAAGTCAGAATTTGGAGGAGAGTGAGGATGGATGAAAAACAACTGTTATACAGAGGAATGGTGACAGCTGCATGAAGCAATAGCAAGTTTCAAGCAGAAAGGGCCAGCCTCATTTAGTGTGAGATTGATGCTAAGCTATTACTACCAATAATGTCTGTACTGTGACTTTATGTAGTATACTTTTTATTCTGTTCTGGGAAAAAGTACCAATCCTGAAGCGATGGCAAACAAGCTAATCTTATGCGAGGAAGATAGAGAAAGATTTTTACATACCAATTAAATTACTTTGCTTGGAAATACTCCTTTTATAACATTCTGCAGCATTATCTCTTCTTGATGCTTTCTCTGTGATTTTACGTGGTTGCACTGGAGCGGTCATCCTCTTGCTATATTCCTGGCATTCACTGACTACTGCAGCAGTTAAGGGGTTGAGGTGTGGATTTAGGAGATAGCATGCCCGATGAAAAAACTCAAATGGAAACACCAGAAGTCTCTACATTTCTCAAGAGTCAGCCGCATAGAGCTTATCAATTGGGAAGATAGCCATGATTTTAGACTAGCCTTGAAATCCTTCAGACTGCAGCACAGTATTCATCTGAGTGCAGAATGTCAGACAGAGTGAAACCCATGTAAGAGGTAACGAAAGTTGCCTTTTCTAGCAGCTGTTTTTCTGAACAGCACACTTAATGATTTACAGTTACAGAATCACAGAATAATTCAGCTTGGAGGGGATCTCATCCTGTCTGACTTGCTGCTCAGAGTAGGATTGGCTCTGAGATTAGAGCAGGTGGCTCAGGGCTTCAGCCAGTTCGATCTCGAAAACTTCCAAGGATGGAGATGGCACAGTCTGTCTGGGCAACCTGTTCCACTGGCTGATTATCCTAATAGAGAAAAAGGTTTTCCTGATATCCAGTTAAAACCTCTTTTCGTTCGTGTCATGTCTGTTGTCTCTTGTCCTCCCTTCATGCACCCCTGCATGAAGAGCCTGGCTCCATCTTCTCAAAAGCCTCCCAACAGGCACTGGCAGGCTTCTATTAGGTCCACCCAAAGCCCTCCCTTCTCCAGGCTAAACAAGCTGTGGTCCCTCAGCCTCTCCCCACAGGACAAGCACTCCAGCCCTCCCTAACCATCTTGGTGGCCCTTCACTGAGCTCACTCCAGTTTATCTGGTACTGGGGATCCAAAACCGTACGCAGTATTCCAGATGTGGTCTAATGAGCACTGAGTAGAGGGAGATAGTAACTCCTCTGGATCTACTGGCTGTGTTCCTGTTAATACAGCCCAGGATGCAGCTGGCCGCCTTTGCTGCTGGCTGATGCTCAGCTTGCTGACCCCCAGGACCAGCAGAGTCTTTTCCACAGAGCTGTGCCCCAGCCAAGGGGATGCGACTTTGTACTGGCTTTGCCTCTTCCACTCACTGTTAACCTCTTCTGTTGGCATGGTCCCAGAGTCTGAAGGTTCCAGCTATCCTGCAGATGGATGGCACAAAGGGGGATTTCTTCTCAGAAAGGGTGAGACAGTCTAGGGCTGCAGATATTGCAAGATGAGCTGCAGCCTTTGTGTAATGGATGCAGTAGAAGTACGTGTGTGGTACGTGTTAGGTCTGTAAACAAGGGGTCTGCATTCCCCTTGTAGTGAGTGAAGAGAGGCAGGCTCCTTTTTCAGTGAGGCAGGTGTGAGGCAGTGACTATCCTAACAATTTCCCTCAGCAATCACTTTGCTCCCATCATTTGCTCTTCCTCAGCTGAGGGACAGCCTGAGAATCCTTTTTTTTTCCTCACACCCTCGTTGCACGTCATGGAATCCGAAATCACTGATGAATGAACATTATAATTTCCAGTTGCTTTATCCATTTTTATTTTGGTAGAATTACTTGTTTTTCTTTGCTTGTCTTTTTGCCCTTTCCAGATGAAAATGATACTTGACAGCCAGAATGACCACTCCACGCTACAGAAATGAACTAGAAAATGATACTGAGAAGCAAGATGTTTGCGTGAGCATATTTGTAGAGGATTAGGCTTCGGGTGGGTGGAATGTGCCTGTTGCAAAGGTTCTGTGGTAAAATTTACTGGAGCGTAACATTGGGGATTTGAAAGACACGGATAAGCCAAACCAACATATGTGTTTGCACTGTTTAGAGTGGCATTTACAGCACAGGGTGGTAAACCAACCTCATTTCAAAACAAACCAATTCTCCAGGCACCGTGTAGATCAGCAGGAAATTGAAGCCTACGCTCAGAAAAAAGCCAGAAGAGAAACTATTACAGCTTGATGGACAACACAGCACTGCGCTAGGGTCACGACAGGAGGTGACAAGGGAAGAAAAACTGGAAGAAAGTCAATGTAATTAAAGAGCAGAGAAAGAAGAGTTGTGCCTTTAGATCCTATGTTAAAAATTTTCACCTCCAAACATATATTTTTCAGTAATACTACATTGAAAACAGTGAGTTATTGTGGTGACACATTTCCTGACAAAAACAAGGTGTTTTCTGGCAATTTTATAGTAAGCGATGAGTAAATCAGCTCTGGACTGGCACTTAAACTAGTCTGGTGTCAGGATGTGTCACACTTCAGCTCAAACCAAGTGTAGTCAGAATCAGGCGTAGCTGTAATATTTTTAATTGAATTTCACCAATTTAGGCTGGCATAATTTGGAATAATACATTGGCATCACAGTAGCTGTTTAATTGCAGTGTTATTAAAAAATTCTGTAGTCATTCAGTATGCCACAGCTTTATACCACACATTCATATTCTCAGAGATACTATGAAATTTAACAGTTGTTAATTTGCCTGTAGCTTGAAATAATACAGATAGTCCAAACTTCTGCTACAAATTATACATTAAATTACTTCAATCTGTCATTCAAATACCTTTTCAAACATCCACAAATCCAATAGTTGTCTCCAATCTGTGCCCAATTTGGGGGCACGTGCACTTGCCTGTATGATTGTATGTGTAGCATCTGTGCATGGACATTTAGGCCAAAAGTTCTAAACCAGGAGAAATTTCAAAAGAAGATAGTGAGACATATGAGCTTTTGAAACAAGGTTAGTAGGTAACTGAGTAAGTACTGACTTGTGAGTCAACCTTCTGACGCCTCCTGCGTGTTTTCAGAAAAGGGTTTATTGCTGGTGTTTCAATAGCCATGAATTGTAGTTAATTCCAAAATGCAACAGAACATCCATGCACACAAAGAGAGTTTATTTTGCAATGATAAATAAAGTGAACAGCTACTTCACACTGATAATTATGTGGCACTGTAAGCCTAGGAAGATAAAATGTTGACTTCCCAGCACCATTATTTTCTTTCAGAACCGCTGTTTTCTTTCTCTCTTTGGCTCTTGCTAATCTCTGAAATTGTTTTTTTTAATGACACAGCTTACGTGCGTGTAATCTTTTTCATCCAGAACAATGCCAAAGTGCCATACAGGCTCTGTATTGTGTTAGTGAAGCTTCACAACAAATGCATTTTTCTGTATGAGCACTCTAGAAAGAAAAGGACCCTGTGTACATGACAGAGAGTACATCAAGAAGATGAGAGCATGTATATTCACATATGATATAAATTGTTAGATCGAGAGCGAAGATTAATGTAGAACCTCCAGCACTGTCTGTATTAATTTTCCTTTGAATAGTTCCAAGTATTTTAATGGCATATTAGTTAAGGTTTCATGATTGGTAGGATAATCAGTAGATATTCCAGGCTTCTCTAAGTTATGGAAGAGAATGAAGTGGGGAACATTAAATGTTCTATAAAAAACTGAAAAATGTAATTCTGAATTTAATTTCACCACATAAATTGAGTTTTCATTTCACTTTCACTTCTTTTGTTTTTTAATAAATAGATGTCTACAACACTTCTCCTTTTTCTGTAATGGGGGAAAAAAGCACAGATTTTTTGATGATTGTTTTGTAAGTGTAACTATTATTGAATACTTTTTGTTTTGCATTTAACATCCAAAACATTGTAGTAGCATGTACATTGTAATATTTTAAAAGCATATGGTATTACATATAGGTAAGGCTTGCATTTGAGATAAGTGTTACCTATATTTTCTCATAATTAGTTATGAGCCTTGCCCTTCATAAGTCCTCTGGGATATAAACCAGCTGAACTTTGCAGCTATTTATTGTCTCTACAGGGGTTTAAATAAAAATTCTGCACAATAGTTGCTCAATTTGAGGGAATTTCAGTTCTAACTTTGACCCTAGCATTTCAGCAATGTCTGAACTAGGTTGATTTTCTATCTCCATAATTACAGTATTAAAAATGCAGCTCTAGATCCTTGTAATGATGTTAAACTCTTCCTTCTTTGCCTGAATCTTAAATAACAGTGCTCTGCTTTGGTAGGAGCCACTGAAGAGATCTACCTTTTCCAAAACTGCGGGGACCTGCAGGTGTAGCAGCTCTGCAACTTCCATTTCAGCATACAACAAAAAAATGGTGCACACTCTATCTCAGTTTCCTCTTTGAAAGGATGTCTGATCTCTGGGTCTGTTTGCGCATCATGTCTAATAGTTCTTGCATACCTCTTCTTATGTCTCTCCCTGTGCCGTCATGTGCCTGTGAGTATTGGTCATTGCATGAATAACACATTTCCACACGCTCACTGAGACACATCATAGATTTAAATAGGCTCTTAACAACAGCCCTATCATGCTGGAATGAATTTTCCTAGCAATTCCCACTGCTAGGCAAAACTCTGAGCTCCTTATCCATAGCGGTAGCCGTACTGACACAAATACAAGGTCAGGCATTCAGCATTGTTTCCTCCTCTGCCGTGAGGAGAAGCGCTCAACAGTATAAATTTAAATTCCCTGGCACTACTGTGACAAAGTGGTGCTACGGTACCGTTCTCTGCCTTGTGGTTTTGATTATTTGCTCAAAACTCTGGTGACCTTTGCAAGGGTGAGAAGGTGCTCTACCATGACACAATGGCAGCCATCACCATCATCCTGCTTAGTGGTTTGCCTGGAAATTTCTTGCAGTTTAGGAAAGCTTTCCTTTTAATTTAGTGCATATGTGAAATAAATTATACTATGGAATGGTGCTGTCAAATATTTATTTAGTATCTCAGTACTTGAACTCACTTGCCAATCAGATAAAATTAGTTTTGAATTCTTTTATACTGACATCATTTTCCTAACTTACAAATTCACTCTCAGACACAGAAGTAACAAATGTTTGCATTGGCCTGTTGTGAATAGCAGCGATGTTTAGGAATTTTAATGTACAGTTTAGTGTTTTCATAATGTCACTGTGAATCAGTGCTTAATTTTAGCTAGAGACAACTTTGTCCTTAAACTACTTACTTCGTGTATTTTCCTATTTTCTAATTCAGCTTGAGTGTTAATGTTGGCTCCTTTTAGATGATTTGCATGGAGTTTCAAAGGCATAGGATTTCCCAAGACATTACTAAGCAGCAACAGTGGCTGCAAAGCCAAGTGTATATTGCTGGGTCAACAAGATTGGCTTTTAACAATCAAATAGAAAACATAATTGAGAATAATGACTAGTATTTTGAGAATTGTTTTACTATATGTGTTACTTTGCCAACATCTTTCCACATAATCCTGATGATTATCTCTCATAAAAATAGCATATTAACTTGTGAAGTTTATGAAAATAAGGCGTGCTCTAAAATGTGTTGAAGTCAGTGCAACTAGTTTAAAAATAGCTTTTTTCCTCTGATATTTGCTTCATATAGGATAAGTTGTTGTGTTATGCTTTAAGCACTTAGCTGAAATTCTGTACGGAATTGTTAGCCGTGCAGTATACAGAAATAGCATCTTACTTGGATTCATTTTGTATTGCTGGAGGATGGTCAAAATCCAAAAACTAAACACAGACAAAAATGAATCTGTATGGTTTTGCTGAATTTGCTTGCTGAAATGTAGTAAATGCGGAAAACATAAGAGCTCTAACAACATTGCGTTCCCATTGTGTATTTACCTTTTTTCTTTGTGTTTTTCATGACTGAGAATTTTATCACTGTCAATTCTCAGTCAGAGAATAGAACATATTTGAATAAGCTTTGCATGGCCAATGTAAAAAAAAAAAAAAACAAAACAAGAAAACCGTGCATGAAATGATGGGGAACAATTCATTTTGATTCTCCAGTTTTTCAGGTGTCTGGTTGGATTTTGTTCCTTAAAGCCTTGTCTGTCTGGTTGCGTTACTGATGCCTACATCACTAGTGAGGGATCACCAAAGCAGCCGGGTTCTTGGGAGCACTGGTGGGAATGGTGCTGAAGCCATTAGTGGCGAACGGTGGAAACACGGGAAGGTGAAAACGTCTCTGCCCCTTGTCTGCCAGGAGAGAAAACGAATCTCTCTGTATGTATGCTGACTGCCAAGGGTAAAACTTGAAGAATTAGGTTAATTGGGCAGCTAGGAAAAAAAAAAGGTTACTTTCTTAAGCATTCATGACAAATCTGTAATTCTAGTGGTTATTTTACTCTTTATTGATTAAAAGCCCTAACCGTGCTTTTGTAAGGACTGCTTCCGTTTAACAGAGCCATACCAGCTTTTTACTAGAAGCTATAATGGAAACAGCTATTAGGTATAACCATATACAGTCTAACCTGGTAAGAGAGTCCAGCTTCTGTGGGGCCATTTACATCTGTGATGATATAGAACAGCCTGTTACGGGATTATCCAAGAACAGAGTGAGCTCAGGCTGAAGAAATCCTAAAGATTACTTTTGTACTCAGAATTTCTCAGTCATAACCAAGTATGCAGCTTTTTTTTCACATCGTGTTATGTGTAACCAGACCATAGAAAGTATCGCTTCCACCATTTACGGTGAAGAAGGCCAAGAAAAAAAAGGCTGAGGAATCGAGGATCTGAAACTGTGGTGTGTGGATGGACTGCAGAGCTCTTTCTTGTGGTTCATTGAAAAAAGCGCTTTAGAACTATAACATGGTAGATTAAGCTACTGGTACCGGAAGGGAACGGGGTCTGCGAGTAGATATTTTCCTTACAAAGTGGTCTGCTGACTGAAAATCTGGAGCACCATCAGAGTTCAACTAATTGAGCCAGACAGCTTGTTAGACTGTCTTATAAAAGCTGGATGTCTGGCTAGATAGCTTTTGGCACTTTGAAGAATAGAGAAGCAGATTTATGAACTGGACAAATGAGCATTACAGTCAGGAATTTTTCTAACAGTTTGGCTGTATCTCTGAGACCCTTTGACTTTCAAAAAGATGCTGCTTCAAAAGGCAGTTTCTGCCAGCTCCTAAATGCAGCCTCAGATATTACTGCTCATTTTAAGCACCTTATCTTCCTGTGCAGTTCACAAAAGAGCCAGGATGAGTTTAGAGTCAGTTAGTTTATCCCCATTTACCCAGTAGCGCAACAGCTTCAAAATGGCAAGAAGGTTCAGGAAAGAGACAGGTGTGCCTGCACGTAGATGAAGAACAGGGTGATGATAACACGCAGAAAGGGCATGATGTACTTCTGCAAAGGTGACCCTAAATCTGCGTTCTGCTAGCATTGCTGAGACTTCAGAAACATTTGGTTTCATCACGACGTACGTATATTCATAGCGGGCCCACGTCTCTGTGATACACCCATAAAACTCTCGCGTTAGGTTCAGTTTGGACAGGAATTACTGAATCCCTTCCATGGCTCGCCCTCAGCAATTAAGCCCTAACTCACCGTGTCCTGAAGTACACTGTCGATTAGTCTCCATATCCTTGCCACCAGCAAACAGCCAGCAGCAGCGCTGCCAAGGTTTCTGCGCTTGTTTCTGCCTCGTGTGTGTTGAACGTCATTCCAATTCAGATCCATCAAACTATCCGCCGCGGAAACTGAAACATCATGGGCAGAGGAATACACAAAATCAGAATTTCTTGGAAAAACCCTAGTCGCTATAATTGTAAATAGCTGTTTTTCTTCTTTGTATGCTATTTCCTTTATGGATTCCACAGTTTCTGATTTCTGAGCTTTAGATCAGCTTAGAGTGGAATAGATGGATTCGTGCCTGAAAGTGATTGAAAAATAAGGTAGTCACTGCACAGAGAGGAGCATGTCATGTGGTATTTCCAGTACGACTTGTGTTAATCAAACCAGAAATACCGTGATACCTACCAGGGTGCCAACCACCTTAGCTACACAAACAGAAGGAAACAACTGAGAACAGGGAACACTGTCACACTTTTGTAATTTTTTGCTGCTGCTGCTCCCTCTCCTAACAAAACAAAATAGAAAATGCAAAGCTGGTGAGAGTTAAACACTTTTTCATCCATTGCAAAGATCTGGTCAAGTTTGAGAAGTTTCATATTTAAGCTGAGCTGTTACTGAGACGTCATTAAGGCTATTAGAAGCAAGGCAAAGGAAACCAGAGGAAACCAAATACCCCCCCAGACCCAAGAAAAAGATGATGCTGTGGCTTAGCATGTTCCCTTCTCACCCCAGGGAACCTGAGGACAAATAATGTTCACCACTTGCCTGCGTTGTCACACGAGCGCTCATTTTTGTCATTATTTGCTATCTGTGGTCACAAGAGGACATGTGGCCTGGTGGACCAGTCCTAGAAACAAGGCAGAAGAGTGCATTGGTTTCAGAGCCAGACTCAGACCCCATCCTCGTTTGGGAATTGAGAAAGGAGGGAGCCCAGCAGTCACGAAATTCCTCTATTCCCTGTTTCGATTGCTGGTTCTTCTTTTCACCAGTTTTCAGGGTGCACGCTGCTGTTTTGCTAGTTCGCAGGCGACAGATTTTAACAGTCAGTCTTTAAAAATCCTGCACTAATAGGTAAGAGTAGAAGAGGAAGCAAATGTATGGAGGAAGCTCAGACTGATTTTTGGCAAATCCTATGCTTGATCCGTGTTGCAGTATTGCCAGCGCTAAGTGTTCCAAAATCATACGTGATGAGGGTGGCTTAAAAATAATCAATTTGGAGTTCCTTTTTATTTGCCTTCTGGCTTAAAAATAATCAATTTGAGGTTCCTTTTATTTTCCTTTGGTTTCTTAGCCTTCAGGGTATGCTCAGATAATGTTTTCTCAGAAACCATGTGTGCTAGAAAGCTGCTTTCTCTTTTCCAAATAAAAATTACCATTTCTCAAGTCAAGCCTCAGCTTTACACTAAGGCTTCGTGTACCAACTAGCATGAGATGTGCCATAAGCTTACTCGAGCTGTTCCCGTCATATTTGGTTTTGTTTGGTTTTTTTTGTTGCAGTCTGGGGTAGGATGACAGAGAAGGAAGAAAGTGGACAGGTTAATGTGAATAAAACCATGAGAACAGAGAGTAGGGAAGGAGGGGCAGCAACTGAATAGATGAAATAGAAAACAGAGAAAGGAAAGCAAGGGTGGAAACAGAGATGAAGCAGGAGGATGGCAATATTCACAATGGGGAAGAATTAGGAGGAGAAAGCAAAGCAAACAAACAGGAAATACCATTCTGCACATACCTGTCCTTTCACTCCGGCAGCTGCTTTGAGGCTCCGGAAGCTATCAGGGCTATAAATAGCTATGTATCTGTAATTAATGATTTGAAGCTGTGCCAATATTTAACCAAGGATTAGCCCTGCCGCAGCAAATGGGCAGCAGCATGTGGACCTTTGGAGAGCAGGTATTTTCAAGCTTTTAAATGCTGCACGCTCACGTTGTTCTGCATATGTGTGTCTTCCGGAGGGCAAAGTTAACTTGAAATTCTGAGATCTTTAAGAGTGTTAGGCTGGAGGGACACTATTAAAATTCTTACGTCTGTAATTAAATCTGCAAAATTTGTTTTCTTTAGCAGGTATATAACTCTGCTGAGGGCTGTCATAGTCTGCTTTTCCATACCCTGAGTATTTGTGATGCCTGACTTTCAGAAGGCTTGACGGAATAATTCAGCAAAACACACCGAAGTCTGTCTATTTCTTCAAAGCAGAAAGTTGTTCTTGTTTTTAGAATTTCTTCCCCTTTTACCCCTCTGCGTATTTTTTGCTAGTGTGTCTCCTATAGCATTCCTGTCCCTTTCGTTTGATGCAGAATTGTCTTTTCATTGCTCTCCCTTTTATTAGACTTTTTTATGTTTCTCTCTCTGCCCCAAAAGTCTGAGACGTCCTACTTAATGTACATTGAGCTGCCTCCCATCTCCTTTTAAATCTGTCATTGAATTTGCAAGATTTCTGGTTATAACATGCTCTCTTCATATCCATCTACTCTTTCTTACAGCTCGTGAAATAGACGTGTCATGTTTAGTCCCTGTTCAGTCGTTCCATGTATCCTGTGTCCCTGTGGAACGAAGAGCAATTAATAAGTCATGTAGTTCAGGAGGCTGGATTTACCTTTGTTGTAGTTGGTGAGCCATATTTAATCTAGGGTAAATGTCAGGAATTTTTTTCCCCAAAACTTCAAATGCAAAACCCAAATTAAAAGAAGGTTCCAGTGTTTTCACTGAGGGCTGAATACAAAACCAGAGAAGTCTAAGGATAACCATAGAAGCACTGATATCGCGGCTTGGATGGGAAGCTAGGATTGCTCTTCTGGTACAAGTCTGACCAGTGAAGAAGGTTGAAACACTGAAAAAATAAACTTCTCTCTATTGCCTTCAGAGGCACAGAGTATTTGTGCTTGCATTCGTGTGCAAAGCTGTCATGCAGTCATCTCTCTTCCCCTGAGACTGCTTGTCTCAGTAGTAAGTATTGGTTGTGCTCCACAAGGACAACAAATAGACTGAAAGAGACCAAAAAAGATCAGTCAGATAAAGAGAAAAGATGGGTTGATAAGTAAGCTATGACCATAGACCAAGCCAGAATGAGCAGGTCTTATTTAAGGCGGTATCTACCGGTCAATAATTAATTGCTGACTTAAAATTGGCTTTTAGTAAAGTAACTTGGTCAGCAATGCCTCAGCTACTGAAGTTAGATAATATTTATTGTATAATTAAATACTGGTTTATTTATTCAAATATTTTATCAGATACCTTACTAATTAACTTTTTATTCCATAACCTTTTTTTTTTTGGCAAATATTGAGCTTTAAATCTAGCTTCATTTCATGCTTTACAGCATCTTTTTCATACATTTACTGAAACATATCACATGTTCATGAGGTGCACAGAAAAAATATCAACGTTCTCCAAGTGGGAAGCCTTAGCCACAAATCTAATTTTGGAGGTATCACCATATGATGAGGTCTGCAACATTAGATTCATGTCTGGAAATCACCTATTGCCACGTCCTGAGTTGCAAAACTAAAGAAGCAAGGAAAATTTTTCCTCTTTTTTCTCTGCCTCCCTCTTTCTCATACACCCGCACGAGCACACCCACCCACACATGTGCGTGTGCATGCACGCATGCACGTACACACAAAAAGCTTCTGTTTTGATTCAGTTCTCCCAGCTTCTTTGTACAATTACAAATTGCAGATGTTCAAAACTTCAGGGCAGGGTTCAATTTCATTTTCAAATTAAATATATGATTTATATATGAAAAAAAAAATTATTCGTCCAGCATTATTACAAATTTCCTTCTACTTATAGAGCTAAAACGATCCATTCTTTGAGGACACACAGTGTTGATTTTTCTTTTACCAAATGAGGGAGAATGTTTCTTTTCTTTTTTAAATAAATATTTAATATCAAAAATATCCTGGTTAGTTCTACTGCTAAGAGTGCATGTTTTGATGTCAGTTTAAATTTAAGGTAACAACATATATATATATTTTCAGTATTTTTTTAGCTAATAATAATCCACTACTATTTTTGTAGTGGGTAATAAAAATCGATGGTTGCGATGTTAGTAGCCTTGCATTTGTGGATACACCAATTACAATTTCTCACATTGTTCAACTCAAACCCGTTTGCAAGAGCTGACCAGTTCAAGGGGCTGACATTAACTCATAGACTGTTAAGACCAGTTACTGATTTTGGTACACAAATTATGTTGTTGCGCAACCCCAGCTGTCATTATGGCTTGTAGGGTGCCCTTTAAACAGCTGTTTAAGTGTTAGTCAACTCCTGATGACTGGACGTACTGCAAGGATGGAAGTGTACTGAACTTTAGATGTTGTGGGTGGTATTTGGCGGGTAGTGTAAATATGGTTTGAATATTTTGTATCCACTTTCCCTGACACAAACTGAAGTGTCGCATTGAAAGGGACAAGATGCAAGATGGTGTTCCCAAAACGTAACCTAACCAGTGTAAAACTGATGGCGGGTAGGTCTGCTGTTGTAAGTTGCTTAGCTATTTGATCTTCTTTGAAACAACATTCTCAGTATCATCATACAGCCCAACCCAACTGCCCCCTGCTCATACCTCTGAGCCCCCGGTAACCATCACCTTGCACAGGACCCTGACACTGGCTCTGAATCAACTGCACTTTTCTCAGCCCTGTGTCTTTCCAGCAAATCTGGCCCTGCTTCTTCAACCTTCCCCCCACCCCTCCAGGAAGAGCTAAGTGTCCCCATGAGGCTCAGAAACTGAAGAGTTGGAGAAAAGATGCAGAAAAGATGCAGGAGAAGAGATTGAGAGAAACCTGATAAACATATTTTCTGAAAAGATGGAAAGCCACACTGTGAGCAGGGGTGTAGGTGGGGGACTGAGAAAACAGAAATTAGGCTTCCCCAGCCAAAGAGTGCTTCAGTGCCCCAGACTCCCACAGTAGGTTGGTACCATCTGCATTAGATTTTCCAGTCTGCTCTCTGTCATGTTAATTCCTCCAACGATCTTTGAATAAAACCCTGCACATATCAGTCAGCAGCTTTACGCTCCCAGATGCTCAGTTCCACTCTCCTCAAGCACCTGCATATCTTGGCGAGATCACGGGGAGGTGTGAAAGAGGTTGGACTGTGAAAGCTAAGTGTGCTAACAGGAGGAAGGGAAGATGGGGAGTGTGGCAGGGTATTTCCTTCCCAGGTACAAATGAGCGTCTATGACAAGAAAGACTCAAAGCTTCCTCAGCGTTTGCCTTTCTCATATTTTCTGTTGTCTTACCAAAAAGTTACAGTGACCTTAGTAGTGGCATGCTTGGCTTGTGCGAGGAGGAAAGGCATTTCAAAGGTTGGTATCAACAGCCGTGCCTTCATCTCCCTGTACTCAGTTCTGCTGGTTTAGGAAACATGACAACATTACCCTAACTGCTTCAGTGTGTTCAAGCAATGTCATTTTCCCCAAGTGGAATTAGGAAAACACAGCAGTTTAGAGTCTGCATAAAGCTCTACTTAAAAATACTACTGTTCAAGGGCAAAGCACTGTCAGAAGTTCTTGCATGTGCACTGCAAACTGCAAAGTGTCCAAGCTGAAACTCACTCACGTTTCATGACTATACCATGTCTGGTTACTGTGACAGCCTGCCATAAAAACCTTTTGCTTCAGCAAAGCCCTGTGCTCTCTTTGGCTCAGCTGTTCGTTCTACCTTGACCTCGAACTCTGGCACTGAGGTGAAGAACTTTCTCAGTTGCGCTTCGCTCAAAGCAGCACTTGGTCACCTCCCCAGCAGCTGAGAACCTGTGGGGTGGATCACAGCCACAGGTTGAGCCGCATAAGCATGCAATAAATAAATTTCAGTTGAAGCGGTTGGTATTATAAAATGCTGGGGTTTGGGTGGGCTGTATTTCAGAGGTCTGTTGTTTAAATGACTGCAAATGGACTAGTAACCCACCCCCAGGAGGCGCAAAAAGTGTCAAGTCAGTGTAATTAATGTGTAGATTTTTGACCATTTAGCATTTGACCAGTCAGCTTTTAAACACCAGCTGGGCTTTACGGCAAAGCCACGAGCCTGTAACACAACATCCAGTTCCTGTGTCGCATGCAGCACTAGAGGGCAGAGCTAACAGTTAATGAGAAATTAAAGGTGCCTTAAGGTCCAGGGAACGTACGTTATAATGCAGTTAAACAAACTTTTAGGAAATAACTGGAGAAGGAGGCTGAGACACAAAAGCCAAAATATTAGGTGACTGGTAAAATAAATGGCAAATTAATTGCTATGCTGGAAGCGTGACAAACACTACAACCATGGCCTTGCATATTCCCCACAGCCCTGGTCGGGAGTGCTTGCAGCTCCGAGACGTGCCGTTTCCAGCTTTCTGCACACCTCCTTCTCCTATATTTGCAAGGGTCTGTTTGCAAACGGAAGGACTAGACGTGTCCCTTCAAAAACCACAGCTGAGGTGCTGGAGCACAATTCTGCTGCAGAACGCCACCATGCCACAGAGGTGGCACCTTATAAATTTACTGGGGCTGAACTCTTCCTACCACAGGTGCTCTGACCCTGCAGTATTCCTGTGTCTCCATGCAGTGGGGCTCACAGATGACTGGAGGGACTCAAGGTGGGAGTAGACGGAGAAAGTGCGGGGATCTGTGATAAATGCTGAAGTTCAGCTGTGGCGTGTTGGTCCACGCTGACCCTGTGTGTCCAGGTGAACTATATCTTGGAGCAATGCCTGCAGCTTGGCACCCTACTGATCCAGGTGTGGGTGCTGGTGTAGGCACCCTGCTTCAGAGGAGACTCCCAGCACCAGTGAGACCCCTAGAAAGGGACTGTCTTTTCTCTGGTTGCTGCCCAGGGACCCTGAGAAGATGAGTCACATCCCATGCTTGCTCATGGCCCTAGAGTGAGGCAGTCAGCAGCTATTGACTAGGTAGATGCAGGTAGCCTTGAATTTAGTTTATTTGCTCTCTCTCATCTAACTGAAGACCATGGCTGGTGAAGGTTAGAGGGTGGGAGAAAAGGGGGGTACAACTGTGAAATGGGAATGGTTTGTCTGCAGGCTGAAGAGGGAAATCCAGGCAAGGTATTAGATTCTGTCTCTACCCAGACTTTTGCAGATGTCCACAGAGACTAAAGAGAAACCATTTGACTAAACTTGAGTAATTTTTTACACTGCTACATAATTTTCACCCATTAAACTGCTGCAAGGTTTTAGAAAAAGAAGAAAGTAAAAATTATCACCCTTCCCCCGGCCAAATAACGCCAACCAAAACCAGCCAGATGTTTGGTTTACGTCTGTTCGCCAGGAAAAAAATTGAGTTAATTTTGTATATCACTAACATTGCAGCTGCTGTTTTATGGCCAGATATCTTCATTCTTTTCTTGAGACTGCTCAGTCTTCAAGAAATGAAGTGTGATTTTTTACACTTTACATGGCAAAGATTTATATGAGGGTCGTGGCCTGTCACATGGACAGCACCTGACCCCACATAACATGATGTAGGTGTAAGAATCACTCTCTTTCTTGGGGTCAGCAGCGCCATGACACAAGTCCCTGTGTTTGACACACCACCCACAAAGTGGGGCATATGACTTTTCCTTTCTTTTTTTTTTTGTCGGCTCCCTGAATTACTTTCAGGTAGTTCTGCACGTTTCTACTTTTTCATTTAATTAGGTGCAAACACTCTGTATAAATAAAATAAAAAGTTCCCTGCAGCTAGTAGACTGTTGCAGACTGCCAGACACTGAAAAATGTTTGTCTCTGTTAATGTTGCTTAATAATTCGTGTTTTATAAACAAAGAAATCTTTCTCTCCCTCTTTTTTCTTTCCCTTTTCCAGTTGGCTTTTGGGGGTTAGAAGCTTGGATACAGCTGCAGAATAAGTTTGGATCCCAGTATACAGTAGGTTTACTATCCATGAGTACAATAGGTGTACAGTACTACCAAGGTTTCCTGCCTGCCTTTCAGTCGCACAGACTCCATATCCTTTAGGAGATGTCAGTCATTGCGGTGCTTGTATGTAAATGCTATATCATCTACGAGGTATTTCAGATCCCTTTATGTGGTGCTTGGCAAGCTGAGCCGTAATTCTTTGTGTCCTGTTTCTAGCAGCAGCTCAAGTCATTGACTTCAGGAAAGCAGACATCCCCCGTAATAATGATATGATACTACAAAGGTATCTATAAAGAAACTTATCCCGATTTACTAAGAGTATATCAGAATGGTGTGTAAAGTTGGTTATCTCCATTTATATGTGAAGAAAGAGGGTCTGAAAAGGTTGTGCAGACTTACAAGTTGATGTGTTAGTAACCTGCAGAACCCAAATCCTCTTGGTTTCCACAGTTCTCACCACTGTATCTAGGGAGAGCCATCGCCAACATGTCTGGCCGGTAGGAAATCAACTATTTCATGACATTTACGTGTATCAACTGATATCTGAATGTTTGGATATGGCAACTCATACTGGGCACAGATCACCACAACTGGTTATGGAGTTATCCAGTAGTGCCATCATTTTATGCATCCTCTGCAGCTGAGTGTAGTGCACATAGCAAGCTGTATGCCTCAGTTACTTCTGTATTTATCTCCTTTCGACTTCATCTAGAGACAGTACTTCAGAAGTTCCAGACTGTATGATAAATTTTAATAGTCACGCTGGTTAGAGCAATTTAGTCACCACCTTGCTCACATATTAACATAGATGTCTTTCTTTAAAAAAAAAAAAAAAAAGAATTAAAATTTAGGATGATAAGTAAACCTAAAGCCTATATTCCATTTAAATTCAGTTCTTCAAGCTTCATTATGCAGACTGTCAACATCTGAAGCTATTGCATTATGCAGAGAAACAAGTTGAACAGAATCTCATGCTTTAGTGACAGAGAAGAGAGGTATCTTTTTCTGAACAGAAACTTTATTTCTATTGTGCTTTATTCTGATATGAAAAGTGACCTTTCCTATGACTTTCCGGCACTCTTCAAAGACCGGATTCTTTGCCAGCTGCAGCACTTTAACAAATCTGCCAACATCTGCCCAGCTTGGCTTGAGATAGCAAATGTTTCTGAGAGTGTCTATTTGCTCAAGGCCTTAGGATCCTGGGTCCTTATCTTGCAAAGGCTTAAGGTCATGTGTTAGAATTTGCAGAATTGGAGCCTTTACATCTATAATGTTTATAGTATATAAATTTTTAATGGCGGAAAGTAAATATTCCTAGTAGTAGATATGAAGAGACCAAATACAATAATCGCTATTGTAAATACACATGGTCCTGTTTTCAAATGTGCCTTTGTTCACTTATATTTCTTTTAGGTGTTTTGTTTAGTATTAAAAATCCGCTCTAACTTAAATGACATATTCCAGATGTAAATGTATATAGATGCTCTGCAGGTACGAGATGCCCCAACCATCATTGTGTGCTTCACAGCGCGTGAGTGTTTTGTGTGTGTACATTCGTATGTGTGTGTTCGCACTTTATGGCCCAGTGCCTTCACAAGTCCTACTCCCTGTGTAAAAGTTTGCGTATGCTGAAGCACTGTTTTATAAAAATATCACTGTTGGCATGTTCGCCACTCCCAAGGAAGGCATGATCTATGAGTTGTGTAAAGCTGCACGTACAATTAATCTTTTGTAATGCATCATAATACATTGTACATCATACACTGAATAGTTTGACCGATGTGTAACTGTAGTGCTATGAGTGCCAGAGGTTCTGAGCAAAAGGTTTTATCTGTTTCTAACCGTCTTAACTTCCAGATCTCATGTAGAGTTTTTGGTTCCAAGAAGCCCAAAATCTGAAGGCAAGATTTTTGCCCAATTAATGTTGATTTCAATGCACACCAATGTGTGCATCATTTCTCTACAAAACTTAATCTGCTCAGCTTTATGTAAATATTCCAAAATACACTGGGAGCAGGGTTTTTTACCGATAGAAATATTAGATTGGAAGGACGACTGTTTGACAGCGAGATACCTACCTTCCAGGAGTTAATAACTGGTAAGTGTCCTTGCCTTTCCACATTTACAGACTTACTTTACAGTTGAGATGGGATGACAACAAGAAGCCAAGTCATTCCACGAACTGTTCATGCCTTCAAAAAGGAACAGATTCTGTGATTTGTTGTCATTCTTTAAAATCAGTGAGATGTTCTACTCAAGAATACAAGCTGAGATTTTCCAAGACAGGAGCCAGAGTGGCAACATGCCTTTACATATATCAACACAAGGAAATGATCCAATTATAGCAAAACTAATCCAACAGACCTTTGGAATTTTAGATGGAAATCCGGAAGATATGGTCCTTTCTTCCAACTGCTTTGGCCAAACTCATGAGGACAGCAAAGGGCCAACAAAGTCATCAGCCCTGTGACAAGTGTCAAGGAAACCTGGAGCTATTGCTGTGGTCATGTCAAGTCTCTGTTAATGTCTGTTTTTCTTGCTGTAATTACTTATTTGATTTCATGGAACCTCTTTGCTATCTCACTAAAGGTGTGTAGATTCAACATCTTCGCTCATTTTTTTGTGTCCACTGATTTTTAAAATAGGGGTAGAACTATTGGTGTATCGGAGGGTTAAAACTGCATTTTATGCCATTAGCTATGTCACTAATAAAAGAAGCACAAATAAATTCAAAGAATGCCACAATTTTCTATTTCCTTTTCTGTCATGTTGTGTGTTAATTTCTGGGGTACAGAGCATACAGTTTCCGTTGAAATGAAATGCAGTTACACAGTTACATTGCACCAACCGTCCCATGTTAAGGATGGAGTGAGTAAGAAACTGCCCATCGTTCCATTTCTGGAGGTGTTCCTTACGAGTTAGGCTGGCAAGGCGATGTAAAGAAACCTGCTGCCATCCATCCCTGTTCTCTGGATAAACAGAAAATTTAAAGCTACCTGTCTGAAAGCTTTCAGCGTGCGCATTCATATGCCATGTGTGGGTATAAAGAAGGGGAAGAAGGCTACGATTCTTTGAAAGTCAACAGGATTGGAGTATTATCTGCCTGAATTCATGAAATGTAGGTATTTTTAAAGCTTCCAGTATTACTGTGTTACTTGCTTCCCTGAATATCATATATAGAAGTTCCTGAGCTTGAGTCATTTCAGTCAGACCGAAACCAACATTGGGCAGGTTCACCATTATCAGAAGATGCCTGCAACTGCCTGCCAGCACCTTGCCGTCTAAGACACCGAGGCCTCTGGCAGTGAGGAGGGTCAGGTCCTTACTTCTGTTCCTGGTGGCTCAGGGTTTCTAGGAGACTGAGTGGTTTTTGCCCAGCTTCGAATTTCTAAGGGAAAAAATTTTAAGAAGCTGAAATAAAAGCAAAATAGGATGGGAATATGAAAACAACATTTCTGAGCCCTGCTCAGTTCCAACAGCAACACAAAACTATTCCGTTTATATATTTAGCGAAATAAATCCTGGCATCACCACCGGTATGTTTCCTCTTATTGCGGGGGATTCTTTTGAGTTGTGTTGGGACAAGTATAGGATGAATGAGGATAAGGGACAGATGTCAGTGCTGTAAGTGCTAGCGGGAGCTGGNCCTTTTCTCTCCCTTCTGGCTTTTACATTTCTTCCACCATGATCCATTAGGTATTTACCGACAGGGTAATGTGACTTTTCACACCAGCTCTCTGCGTGCACTGCCCTGCAGACTGGGCTGGATAAAGCCTCTCCCCAACCCCAGCTGGCTGGACATCTCCCCCCCACCTTCCCCTCCCCTTCACACTAGCCAAGCCAAGGATTCCTCTCTCCCTCCCTNTTACTTGCTTCCCTGAATATCATATATAGAAGTTCCTGAGCTTGAGTCATTTCAGTCAGACCGAAACCAACATTGGGCAGGTTCACCATTATCAGAAGATGCCTGCAACTGCCTGCCAGCACCTTGCCATCTAAGACACCGAGGCCTCTGGCAGTGAGGAGGGTCAGGTCCTTACTTCTGTTCCTGGTGGCTCAGGGTTTCTAGGAGACTGAGTGGTTTTTGCCCAGCTTCGAATTTCTAAGGGAAAAAATTTTAAGAAGCTGAAATAAAAGCAAAATAGGATGGGAATATGAAAACAACATTTCTGAGCCCTGCTCAGTTCCAACAGCAACACAAAACTATTCCGTTTATATATTTAGCGAAATAAATCCTGGCATCACCACCGGTATGTTTCCTCTTATTGCGGGGGATTCTTTTGAGTTGTGTTGGGACAAGTATAGGATGAATGAGGATAAGGGACAGATGTCAGTGCTGTAAGTGCTAGCGGGAGCTGGAAACTCCCTTCATCAGCTGCTTTCAGAGCAGTCAAACCTGACCAGCACCATTCATCTGGACCAGGAGCGCTGACGGAGACCAGCTGACAGGCTCCTGCTTGGACCTTCAGTTCCTCATGCCCGTCCCGAACCCAGGACCTGAAATAGCAGGCTTAACCCATCCCAATCCTGATCTTCAGGGAGGCTTGGCCATCACGGTCCCATGCCATTTGTCACCTTCCCTCAGCCCTTACCTGAAGACCGTCACTCTTGCTGCAGCAGCCCCTGACCTGTAACCCTCAGCAGTGTACCGCTGGCTGATTTCATGTTGCAGACAGAAAACACTCCCCACGTCTGAACCCATCCCTCCAGAGATGCACAGCTAAGCCCACAAACTCACCACGTACCAGCACCAGCTATCTAGCTGCCCTTCTCCTTNCAGTGCAAACCCAAGACGCAGGATCCTGCCGAGGGAAAGTGCTCCTTGAAATCATCACCGCAGACCCTGCTGCGAAAGTGCAGAGGAGGAGAGAGAAAAAGCCTCGGCAGCCCAACCTCCTGCGGCTGAGGGCTTTGCAAACAGGGCAATGGCTTCAGGCTCTCAGAGATTCTCTCTCACCTTTCTCCAGGGCGTGGGATCTGTCTTCTTCATCCTTCAGATCATCTCTGTTCAGGCTGATGGTGAGTCTCCCATTCAGTTTGGGCTGGGTTGCTATGGCTGGAATGAGAGCTGTATGTCGAAATGTGTTACTGCAAAAAAAAAAAACCCAAACCTTTTTTTTTTTTTTTTTTTATTAAGAAACTTAAATACACGCCCCAGTTTGGGTTAGGAGACGTCTGATTCAGAGGTTTTTGAGAGTCTACAAATATCTTGGGGTTAAGCAGAGAAAGGAAATAAGATCCCAGAAGGCTAAGATTATTTTATTACAACAAAACGACAGGATAGTGAACTTTTCCAGAGGAAATAAGACTAATGAAACAAAGCCAGAACACAAATAAGAAGACTCAGCTATATTTTAGGAGGGCTCTCCTTATAATTAAAAGTATCTTTTCTCCAAAGAACTTCCCCATCTGCTCACTTCAGATGCCCCCCAACATCAATATATACCAGCAGGTACTCGAGGAAGGGAAGACAAGAAGTCAAAGGCTTTTATAACCTTTTCTGTTCAGCACCACACACGCTGAAGATGACCGCTCACCTTTCTGCACGTGAGTTTCATCTGCACTTCACTGCCGAGGGATGTGATCAGACACAAATTTGGCTGAACCAACCAGTTACTCTGAAATGGGACTTTTTACTCACTGATGATAATCCTGAATAGCTGCATCCCTTAAAAGTTTCCAGTAGCCTATTGCCCTTTTAATGATTAAGCCTGTATTAATGATGACCAACTTGCCTTAGCAAAAACATGATTTATTTTTGAAACAACTGTGTCTTTTCCTGGGAGAGCAATGCTGAATGGCCACATTTTTTCACTTTCACAGCTGCGGTAGATTTATGCCTGATCTCAGGATTATTTTTTTTTCAGTATACTAATCCTTTACCATTGATGTTTGCTGCATTATTCCAGAGAACAGATCTTAAACATTATAGGGCAATAAAAACCTCTTTTTTTTTGTTCTCAGAGTAGTTTTCCTCTTTAACCTAAATTTATTTCAGCTGATGACAAAGTATGGCAAAGGAAAGAGATAAAATGAATCTTGCCTGTATGTTTCTACCACTTTGTGTAAAATATCATTTATACAACAGAACCCTGTCTTGTAAATTTCAAGAAAATTACTCTTCATTAAGAATAAAGGAAAAGAAATGTGTCAGGCAACTGCACTGTGTTGCAGTAAGCAAAACTGTGATTCTGATTTTGGGAAATACTCCTTCCCTAGCAAAATGCCTCTGAAATGAGGAAAAAAATGCAAACCCATGAAAAAGCATTCTCCACAGGACTTAAGAAAAGGGGACAGGGCAGGAATAATTAATTTCCCTTGCTAAGAATGCTTCATCTGAAGAATTCCCTTATCTTTTCAAGATCACCTCCCAGTTAGTATTATTTCTATAGAATTAATGGAATCTTCTTGTTTCCTAAACAGATATCCTCTAAAAGAGAAAGGGAAAAAAATGTTGGAGATAATTTTAAGGCAGAGTTTGTGACAGATTTTAATTATCATTCAACAGTTTGTCAAATTTACTTCACACATGGTAAAGCAATTATAAGACTTCAAGGGTAGAATATCTGAATTACATTACAGTTGTAGAGCATTATTATAATACTGTAGTTTCCATTTTTATTTAACTTCTAAGTATCATTGTGAAAAATGTGCAAGTCCTCTATTAACATGCTCTTCAGTGTGTTCTCCTAATATTAATATTCAAGCAAACAGCTGTAACTCTGTCCTATAAATCATCTGGCTTACTATACATTGATACAGAAGAAAAAACTTCATGCGAACTTTAAAATTTACCACCATGTGTAGGCTTACGTATTTAAGAAGATCTGAGAGCACAACACAGGATTAATACTTTCTTTTACAACAGATTCTGGCCTGATCCAGACAGGAACTCACCTCCTCATTTGTGTAAGTTGTAGGTAAAAATACAGTTGTGCTACTCTCTAATTCATGCAAATGTCACTTAAGTGCCAAAGGACCGTTCTGGGTGACACGTACGTATGTGTGTATTTGTTATTTTTAACTAAAAGTAACTGACTGTTTTGCAAACCACTAAAGGATTTTGAATTCACCTTGTAAAAACCCTGTGAAATTCGGACTGGCCCCTGTTACAGGCAAACCTCCGAAACTGGTTGCCATATATTTCCCTAAGGAAGACTTTCGCTTTATTATCTCGCACACAAATAATGACAGAGAGCAGGCAATAAAACTGGAGACCATCGAGGTCTGGTGAAGGTGTAAAGCCTCGAAGCCTAATTGATCTCTTTTGACTAGTATTTACCCCAGCACATATTGCTGTAGTGCAGACAGACTCCAGAAAGACCAAGGTAAATGCTGAAATAAAAGATAGCTTTGTTTCGCTTTGCAGTTTTTTCACGATTGAAATGTGCTGGCTCATAGCTGTTGAGGTCGTGGTCGGACAGACAGAAGGCTCCTCAAGGGCTTAGTCCTGCTCTGACTTACCATGGCATGCCACTACTGTTAATGCAGTTACTGGAGAATAATCTAGGTGATGGTGACGGGTCTCGGTTATACCAGTGCAAATGCAGGCTTTGGGGAATTTCTTTGCTTTTGCGCTGGAGTAGGAGAACAAGGATGCGGCTTCAAGCATGCTGCACAGGAGTCGCCCCTGCTTTTTTTTGACTCGCTCTTTTGTCTTTTCACAGCGACTAAAATATCCATGCATATGAACCATAGCTTCCTGCAGAGTACTTGCTCTGAGACAGAGCGTGTCAGCAGAGAAGGGTGGCAATTAGTCTCCTTTACTAACACACTCCTGAGCTGCAAAAAAGCGCTAATTGCAAAACTTCACTAATTGTTCCAGAGTGAAGTTGGTCTGTTGACTAAGTTTGGGTTACAGGGAAGACCTATTGGTCAAACCAGTCATCTGGTAGTGACCATCCATAGTGACTGCAGAGGTTCCAAATGGAAGGATCCTGAATCCAGAAAGCTAGGCACAATTAGGTGAGGATCTGAGCTGCATGCTTCTGACCTAGAACCAGATATGTCTGATGTCAAAGGTAGGAATAAAACCTACTGTACTCCTTCCTTTGTCTTGCTTTGCACCCTTTTTGTAAAGAAAAGGAAAAAAGTATGCTTCTTCTTTTCTGCTCTCTCTAGACCCTTGCATTTGAGTAGCAGGTGTCTAAGCATTTCAGGCTTCCACTTGCAGAACAGCACGTATGTTTGTATGTTGCAGAAATAAATACACAAACAATTCCAACTATTTGATCCTAAAGCCTCTAGTAAAATTAAAATTTAAGCTCAGACTGAATTTAGCTGAGGAGGAACTCAAAGGTGACCTCCCAGTTTTGCTATTTTTCTGATGATGTAATATTTTAAGCAATTTGAATTAAATAAGACATCATTCACTTTAGTTTCTCACAGAAATAAACTCTACATTCATGAACACTAAACAGAACTGGTAATTACCCAAATCTCTGTCTGTAATTGTACAGTTTTACTAAATCCTCCACCCTTACTATTACAATGACGGCCATTGTTACACACAGCCATAGAAATGGAAATTAAATTGCTGTTGAAGTACAGAAGTGACCTTCCCTTCCCCCACTCTCTTTTACCTCAATTTGAAGTTTTTAACATTTAAGTAAAAATAAATCAGACTCCAAATTTGCACATCTTTCACCACTTTTATGTTGTTGAAACGGATCAGGTTTTATCCTTTGAACTAGTAAGTATCATGTCATGAGATCAGCATACTGGGCATGCATTTAGAAGTGCTTTCAGTTTATATTATTTGTGAGAGACATTTTTATTTCAAAGTATGTTTGGCCATGCAGTTTAATGTTTCTTCTTCAAGCAGGATGCAAAACCTGATGAAGACATGGAGAACTTTGCACTCATTTCAATGGGCTTTGAACGGTGCCTGTAATGCCTCAGAAGAACTTCATATTGTATCTGTTACTGTATTAGAATAAATTAGCCAAACTCTGTCTTCTTGGTAACTAAGAAAATTCTGCTAATTCCACTGAGATTCCTAAAAGTACAAAGAAACAGGGTTTGAACTGGTTTTATTTTTGAAGAGTCCCTTTTTTGTGCTTCCATAGATCTGATTGTACACGTCTGTTCGGTCTTGAAAGCATAATAAGGTGCAGTTGTTAGAAGCTGAGTTTAGCAAAATTTGAAACTGGAAATAAGGTGGAGTGCGAGTAATGAACCATTGAAACAGTTTACTATAAAGTGTACTGTAAGTTCTCCATTACTTGGAGTCATTGAATCATGACTGGATGCCTTTTGAAAAGACATGCTGTAGTTCAACCATGAATTTTTGGACTCGATGGTGGAATTATTGGGGAAAATCTACAGTCTAGTTATGCAGGAATTAAACAAGGTGATAAAAATGAATCCTGGAAACCTTGAGATCTGTGCTTCTCTGAGTATGTTTTCAATCAGACTATATTGGGGAACTCTTAAGTGAACATTATATTCACCTGTTGCTTGTTGACAAAGTTTTAGTGCCGATCAATAATAAAAAATATTCTTTTATAAATATATCAAAATGTAATCAATGTTCTGTAATAATAGTGATCAGATGATGGTAGAGGCTACTGATACAATATAGGCTAGTTATTAAAGAAAGACTCTCTTTGGTTTCAAGCGTGAATTTTTCTTGAGTCCAGCTGTTAATTAACAGTAGGAAGAATTATGTCTTATCATTTATGTCTTACCAATGACATTAAAACTTTTTCACTGGTTTCAAAGGAGAACCTGAGGAAACTTACTGTGACAAAGAAATTTTCATTATGAACTTGACAAATTCAAGACGTGCATTATACCTCCTGACAAAGGCTACTTTCCGTGGATTTCCAGCTTGATCTTGAAACTAAAGGGACTGGCTTTGCTTTAAAAGCCTTCAGAAAAGTATGTAGAGTTCTGGGAACAAATTTGCACACCACCTGTCTCATCATCGCATCATGGGAAGCAAATGTTACGGGGCAGAAATGAAGGGAGAGGGTTGAGAAAGAGCTCAAACATGGTGGCTGTTCAAAGGTACCACAACCAAAGGCGTACTGCGTTCTTCACACAAATAAACACAAAGACATGATACTTCCATCCTGCGCCTTATGGAAATAGAGCACAGTCTCATATTTAAAACAGCACATTTAAAACAGTATGACAATAAATCTCTTGATACTATCTCAGAGAGAAAACGGATTTCAACTACTCCACACTGTCATAATGTGCTAGAGAGAGAGGGTATACCATTTGATTTTTTCATAATCCCAGTACCAAAATTGACTGTGATATCATTGAGCAGGTGAGATAAACCTTTTTCTTTTTAAACTTTATATTACAACTAGCAGTGATAAAATTTTTTTAAATAATTAACCAGGACCCTTCAACCCCAAGCTTTTGTGACTGAAAGTGAGAAAAATTCAATATGCGAATATGTCAAGCATGTTAGCCATACCACCGCAAGGTGCAGAATTAAATTTTGATGTTGTAGTCTTATTTATATAAGGGGATTTCCTGTTTTAATGTGCTTTTGTATTTTTCCTATTATTATGCTAGCATCTCTCCTATATTTTTTTCCTGTAAATGCCCCTCAGTAATGTGACACAGTTCAGGATACTGGGATCCGTCTGTTCCATTGGTCAAGTGTCAGATAAGTGAACTTTACTTGCTATTATATTTTCTAATTAAGACAGTAGGCAAAACAGAGGGTACATCTTAAAAACTGGGCAGATAGCCACAGAGCTTCTAAATCTTTGGAGAAGATTCCCAGGTTGGTCTGGTAAGTGGGTCAGTCTTTATCCACTTCTGGCTGACCAAAATTTCCTATAAAGCAGTTCACTGTAATTTTCTCAACCAGTATGTCCTTCCTAGCTTACCCTAAAACCTATTTGTGTACACAATTTGAACATCCCAGGTACCTTTTTGAAGGACAAGACTGTTTTCAACCAGCATCTTCATAGTTTCTATAAATAGTTAATTTATATTAAGTACTAGCAAACACATAGCAGTAGTTAAGGAAAGCTGTCTCAGCTTCAGTCTAGGCTAGCTAAACTTGTCTAAAAATGTAATTGTCAATTACTGGTAAAAAGTCTAAATGATGAACTCAATTTCTTCTAATTACATGTAGTTGGAACTCAATCCTTAATGGTTTTCCTTTAAGTCTTCTAACTAAAATACAAATAACTGGAAAATAGGGCTTACTGCCATGTCAAACTAACATTTATGACTTAAGTCAGGTGCTACACAAACTTGCCCTATATGTCTTTGATGATGCATCTCAATCCTGACAGCCAAATTGTGAAAAGTAGAACGTGGACAAGTTTTAAGTTGGGACAAAGCCTCAGTAAAGCATTACATTTAATCCCTGCTACCTTTACTAATGAAAGTTGTTCCGCAACTTAGGAATCGTTGTTTAAAACCATAATCCTTCTGCTTTTATGATCTCTCTCCCTGCCCCACGCATACTTTGCTATGTTGATTCAGGGCTTTGGAAGCAACAGCCTGTGTTAGAGTCATGTGCATTATTTGGGACATTTTGCAAAGAATCCTGAGGTTTTGGTACTCAGGACTGTAGAGGCTTGCTTTTTTCACTGCTCGGTGTAAAGTCCCCTGGGCTAATTACAATTCATGGTATTGATTATAGTTGAGAAGCAAGAGACAATATAGTCTAGTGGTTAGGACGCTGATCTGTGCTTCTGAGTTGCATTCCTTGATCAACTACTGTTAACTGCGTGAGAAAATCACTCTGGGTACTCTGAATTCTTGTTCCTTCTCATCACTGCCTGTCCCACTTATTTAATTTGCTATCTGCCCCACTCAGGAAGACTTCTTACTGTGCGCATGTAGAATTCACACCAAAGTAGAAATCTTCATCAGGACCCTTCTGCGCTCGTTCGCCAATGTAAACACAAACGACATCTTTACTTGAAAGCAACTTTGCATTTTTTGCTGTAAGGATTGTGATTCTTGCGGTGGGTTAAACAGTGCACAGGTGAGAACAGAAAGCTGTCAGCAACAGACCTACCCTGTATCAGTTCCCTGTATTTAGGATTAGATTCAGATTTATCAATTTGTTGAAATAATATGTGGTGGGGGTGGCACTTGGTACAGAATCAGTCTGAATCAATCTAAAGGAGTCCTGATACTGGTCGATATATCCTGTGAGTGTGAAGCTAGCTACATAGTGAACACTCGGAATGTGCTGGAAGCTATGCACTGATATAACCACTCCCAGTAATCTGTTTTTGAAATAACACAAAATAAGTGTTTCTGGGCATTTACTGAATGAAAAGTGCTTAAAAGTTGTCTTTCTGCACCTGCAAGCAACCTAAGTCTGTATCTTTGAATTTTAGAAGGTATTCTGAGCGATGTTAATCTTCAGAAAGAAGATACTTATGACAATTTACATGTCAGCACTGTAAACTGACACATTGTTTATTTCTTCTTCTGGAGACATCCAGCTAATGTGTTTATTCCATAACCCAGTAACTTCTCAAGCTTTATTGCCAAAACCCCAACTGCCCTGTTACTAGTTGCCAAAACCTCTAACTTTCACCCTTACAGCTTTCACAGAGTTAGATAAATTAAAGTAAAATAAACTGAACTGAAAATAAAAATAACACAAGAAATTGTTATGCTAAGTATGTTCTCATGCTCATTGAAAAAACCCTTCCATTAAGAAAAAAATTCTGTCTGTCTTTCCCGGAAGATATGAAAACAAAGTGGCTTTGCAGCAGCGTTTAGCACAAGTTGCCATAGAATTACATTATTTTGATTTTAGAGAATAAGTATAAATCTATTTCTGATGTGGAAGAGTGAGTTGCAATACTGGCTTCTAGATTTGTGCTTACTTGATAGATGTAGTTCTTATAAATGTAACTGTAATATGCTTAGTAATGAATTCCAGCGTTACAGCCTACAGGAGATGTTCTGACTATATGTGTGCATATAGGAGAGTGTCATGCTTTCTCTCTCCAGATCTTATGCACAGACCTATAGAGGCAAGACAAGCTTCTTATGTGGGTTGGGAATGAGTAGGGGCTTAGCCATACTTGCTTTTCTGTTGATGAACAAAACGAAACAAAAAGCTAAGACAAAGGTATTTGCAGTGTTGATAAAATTACTCATTCCAAGAAGTAGGTTACCCATTAAAATGAACTTAGTAACAGCAAGGACACTTTATTTGGTGATAATTTCCAATATTTTTGTTGAATATGTATTGAGTACAATACCACGATGAGTGACATATCCTTTCTTGGTGCTGCAGGGAAAGTGTTCGCACTTGAGTCCAAGAACAACTCTCAGAGTCTGGATTTAGCTGAAGCTGAGAAGGCTTGTGTTGACCTGAGTGCTCGCTTAGCAACTGCAGAAGAACTGAAAAGGGCGGTTCTGGACTGTTCTTTCGCTGGCTGCACCAGGGGATGGCTCGCCGGTGGCTCCACTGGGTAAGGACAACAGCATAACCCTTCTTGAGAAGTATGAATGACAGCTGTCACGCGAGTTTTCCTCCTTGACCAAGACTATCACTGGAAAACAGTGGCCACAATTCAAGCACTGTGACATATAGCTAAATATACCGCTCCCTCCACAGACAGAATTTTGTACAGCTAATATTACAGGGACACAATCTCAGATCACATATTTCATGGATCTGAAGTAATTTCCTACAGCAGGGTGCTGAGCCCTAAAGGAGCTTGCAGGCTGAGGACACAGTGCTGGAGTAGCAGTGCTCCCACTGACTCGCTTACTCTCTTTTCCATAAGAAGCTGAGCAAACCGAGTTTCTCATGGAAACCATATATTTGTCTCAGGTATTTACGCATGTCTAAATTGACAACGGGCATGTTCAAATCGGTATGACTTTAGATGTACTTAGATATGGTAATGCAGAAGTGGTAGAGACTTTGTTGAGAAAGCTCACCAGGGAGCTGATACTGTCGCTTGATGTGCTGAGTTGTATTACTTGAGGTAGCTCAGATGACTTGACATGGCACTAGGGTGAGCTTTGCCTCGCATTACAGATAGTGTTGCAAGATGTAGTGGCCGACCACAGCCTCTCCAGGATGCATTGTTGCCTCCACAGAGGCCAGTTCAAAGCATGAATATAGAAGTGCCCTGTGGTGGAAACTATTTGCCTCTGTTGATCATAGTTTCAGGAGGCTAAAGTCAGCCTTCGTGAATACTCCAGAAGTCCTGATGCCTTTCAGGGAAATTTAAGATTTTGAGGACATATGTCCACATAGGAGCTAGCTGTGTGCCAGAAGCAGCAGAGCCCTGTCACCATGCCACTCTGCCGTGGCTGATGAAGGCTTCCCAAACTCCAGCTAACCCAGGCTCATTCCAGTCTCGCACTGCACTGGGCCAGGCACCTACATCCCAACTTTCTCCAATATGAACGTCTTCACAGCATTCCTCAGGTACAGGTAGGCAGGCTTCATATTCGACAAAGAGACCAAATCACAGAAAATTCAATTAAAAAAAATACAAAATGGAGGAGATGAGGGTTGACATAAAAGCCTCATGTCACTGAAGCTGGGACCATCCAGGAATTGCCTAGAAGGAGCATGAGTAGATCTGAAGTCCCTTCTCTCTTGAGTATTTCCTTCATCAGGCTCACCAGCCACAGCCTTAGCATAATACGTACTTTCATTTGCTTGAGGTGCTTTACAAAGTTCTCATGTGTTAGAGGGTAATATCGGATCTACTGACAATGCTCAATGGTTTTGTTTTATCAAGATGTTGTCTCCAGGTTCCCAAACTTTAGTGTATTATTAGATTGTGTGACAGTTACCAGTTATTTAAGCAAGCATTGGGTTTTTTCTTTGTATTTTTAATGATAAAATACAGTTTCCAAAGGACAGAAGATTGCTACTGTTAATGAAAGGTGATATTTAAACAATTTCAAGCAAAAGCATCTAGTTCCGGTGATCCTTTTTTTCCAGGTGAAAAAATTTATTGTATGTACTTCTGATCATTTAAAAAATAACCCAGAAATCTCTCAGGATGTAAGGCAGTGACCTAAACCCTAAACATTTTTTTCCTAAGCCAGTTACTGAGATGTCATGCAGGCTGAAGACCCAGGAAAACTGTATCCCTCTCTAAGAAGTGCGTGGCAAAGATGTTGTACAAGTTCTTTTATACAGCCCCAGTGTTATGAAAGCAAGGAGTGCTGATGAGTAGGAGAAGGAACTGTCCCTTTTTTTAATCTAAGCAATACCACCAGTTAGTCCCGAGAGATCCCCAGTTAATTCCTGCAGGCAACTGGAGCTGCAGCTGTTAATAGACCCGTTGTGGACCTATCCCTGAATATCCTCAATATCAAAATTAGATACAGTGATAGTATGGTACACATCACACCATGATGATGTGAGAATGTACACATCATCATACTGATGGGAAGAAAAGGAAAATTTTTCATCCCTTCCAACATTCCGTACTCCATTCCTCCAGTAAACCTGTCCTTAATGTGGAAGTCTCTAAAGTATTTGTCAGAAAGGACATTGTGGGGGCACATCAGCATGCCATTGCTGAGCAGTCACAACATCTGACCTTCGCTGGAGAGCTTCACCAGAGAGAATAGTTCTTCAGAGCTGGAATTTGATACTTTCTTCTCTGGGACTATTTTACCCATGGCTGGGCAAGCACCAAAATGTATGTTACTTGGTTCGCTGAAATGTATATTTCTGTCTCCAGGGAAAAACAGGAAAGGTATAATGCCTAAAAAGGCTATGCTGGTTTCACTGTTAGTTAATGCAGCTCTCGAGAAGGGAATAAACAGTCGAGTGCAAAGTATGCAAATGAGACAAAGTTATTCAAGTTGGACAAGCTGAAGTAGAATACAAAGATTTTCGGAGGGATTTAGGTGAATGGGCAAAATGATGACAAGCGGAGTTCAATGATAATGCATGCAGGAGGAATATGCAGTCTGCTTGAATATACGGGGTTCTAATATACCTCTGTCAGCCCAGAAAAGATATGACAACACCACTGTGGACATCACAAAGAAAAACTCTGTCAAACTAGAGCTGTAGTAAAAAACAAACAAACAAACAAACAAACACAGAGAAGTTGCTAGAATGCTTATGGAAGGGGATGGCGAATATGAAAGATATATACATATATATACACACAGATATAGGTCAGTGTAACAGCCTCTTTTGGAATACTATATGTATTACTGTTGCCACGTCTTAAGAAGGGTTCTAAAACAGGTCCAAAAAAGGGCTCAAGAATAATTAAAGGCATGGAAAAGCTACTGAGATAGGACTTGAAAGATTTTACTAAATTACATAGTTAATTTTTAAAATATATCTACAGGTACCTATTTAATACTTTGGGCATTTACTTGATAGATGGAAACATGATAGCAAGGCTAAAGGATAGCTGGCAAATAGAAAAACCTCAGTCCACACTCTCAACTGATTTAACACGGAGAGGGGAAAGCAGGCTTCACAGCATGTCCGGAAGGTTACAGAAAAAGGGAAAATTATTTCCAAAATAAAGGACTCTTCACTGTTACTCACCTCGATGGATTTCCAAATCTTTGAATGTGATGGCATGGCCCAGGAAGAGAAGTGACCTCCCCATGTTTGCCAGGTCCAAAACCATTCAGAACTTTATAGGTTGGATCTAAAACCTTGGATTCCTCCCAGCAGCTGACTGACATCCAGTGTAGATCACAGAGCTTTAGTCTAATATTCTCCCGTATCCTTTTGGACCATGTACATCAGAAAGGAGATGAATAGGAGGGAACATGATAAAAGAAGTTCCTAATTTCAAGAAGAATGCAGTTTGTTTTATTTATTTGATGCCTGCAAAGTTTCCCAATCTTTACCCTGAGGAAAAATGGATTAGACATTGGCAGTAGAAGTAAACACAAACAAATGATGTGAGTGAAGTCATTAGAGCGTTGCAGATTTTCTGACGCACTTCAGTCCTCCTTCTACCACATAGACTTAAAACTGAACAGGAGCTCTAGCAGCGATGTAAGGACGTTTTCACCTCTAGATCAATTTTCTAGGTTTTGCACAAGTCAGTGATTTGTTCACTTCTGATGGCTATTTTATGGTCTTAGTGAATAATTACAATCCCACTCCTAGTAAACATATCCATCACTGTTGGCTGTTGTGTCCTTATTATTATTTTTACAGCCAAATCAGGTCCTGGAAACCGGTGGGAGTTTCTCCGGTTATGGCTGAGGCATGTCCCTGAGTCAGCGTGAGCGTGTTTGTACTGCCTGCTCTCTGGGCTATACCTCTTATATGGGCAAAGAGGACAACTCAGTCTGAAGAACTGGCCCAGTTTGGGTGGTTGTCAAATTTCTGATCACTCATATGTAAATATGGATCCATATGTAAGTACGCAAAGATTTTGAGACTATAATGAGACATCCTCTGTTGGATCCAACCAGATCGTTGCAGCCCAGCTCACTCCAACCTACTTACCCACCCTTACTGACCCACCACAGTGACTGTTGCCTTCTCAGCTGTGCTGGTAGAGGTGCTCATCTCTTGTCTATTTTAAGTCAGAAGTGAACAGGGTGAGCAACCAGTTAGGGTGTTAAAAGCCATTGTTCTGCAGAGAGCGATGCTGGTGGAAGAAGACGCCAACCTGCTGGTGGAGACGCTCACTTTGCTTTCACTAAACCAGTGCAGCCCCTGCAAACTGGGCTAGACCAAGCAGCCGGTCTCGACAAATATGATTCACTTCAGCTGATGCAGGACGGAAGTTGCTTAAACAAATAGTTCCCTGTCAGCAAATCCAGAGAGACGATAAACTTGGTAGTGTTGTGGTTTGAGTAGCCTCAAATAGAACCTCTTCCACAGACATAAGGGGATGTTTTTGTCTTCCACTTTCAGTTGTTCTGACCAAACCAATTCAGATTTCAGGGCTGTCGCTGGCAGGTCTGAGGGCTTGGAAACTTTTAGTGAAGAGCCACTAACAAATAGACAAGGGTAAGAGGATAAGGAGTAACTTCTTCCAGCAGCCCAGAAGTAAACCATTTACAAGTCAGTCCTGAAATGTGTAGCTTATAAAGCATTACACATTGTTACATTTCAGGAAATGAAATGTCATTAGGCAGGTTTCGTTTGTCAGATGAACCCTAATAGCTATTTATACTAAAATGACACTCTTACAGCTTATTTGCATGTCAGACAAGTGAGTCAGTAAAACCAGCAAGCGATCTGCCAGAATATAAATGAAAAAAGGTGGCAGTTTTTTGAAGGGTTCTCACTGCTATCTTTTGAATTCAAATGTCATATTGGAAAACCATGTGTCAAGTCCTCCAGCGCTGGGCAGCGTGTTCTGGAGGGTCTTATTTTCATTTCTGGGTTTTTTGAAATTTGGAAAATGAACACGACACAATTTTTCTTGGGATCAGCCCTGCTAATTGTGCACTGAATATTAGAAAGCAGCTATCAGTTTTAGAAATTGTAAACATCCTCAACAGCTTGTATTAAGATATTAATAGCAAATTTATTCATTTCCATCACTTTTCTAAGAATGAAAAGCTGAAGCTGTCCTATTGCCTATCCTGTTCCTTATTTGTCTACAAAAGAATAAAGCCATATATCCCTTCTATAAGAGCTTTGAAGCTCCATAGACTTTCTATTCTGTAACAGAGGTCCTACAGGGTGTCAACCTGTTCCTTTGCATGAAATTGCCCCGGGCCGGTTCCTACCCAGTCCCTGGAGGATTTCTCTCAGAGGGGATAACGCTGGAGTGACCAAGCACAGTCAGCTAGAATAAGCCTTGCTGTGGGAGTCAGAAGACTGGGGTTCTTTTGTTGGCTGACCACAGACCAGATGTTTGCTGCTAGGAAAATTACTTCATCTCTATTTTTCCTTCCTTTTGTTAGCTCTTCGGGTTTTGCACTGACTCCTATTGAATGCTTCTGCAGTCTCGAACACAACAGGGCCCTCACTGCAGATGACACCAGTGGGAAATGTAATAATAAGACTCAGAAATGACATTTCACAAGACTACCTACTTCTTTTTCTGCCTACTGCATGGGACTTGCCCAGCACCTGGCAGCGGAGTAATAACAGCATGTTTCTTGGGAAAGAAAAATGCAATATCCAAGGAAGGAAATAGGGGTCAGTCGCTAACCCTTGCCAGTCCTCTCATCTGTGTGTGTAAACCCTTGGACTTGTGGGCCCTGTGAAATCTATCCAGGTGTACATGCTATAACAGGCCCACTTGCTTATTTGTGGAGAAGCAGTCCTAACGATATGTCAGTTTGGCAAGCTCTCCGTTTTATTTCAAGGCTGTGCTCTGCTGTCTGATGATAATGCACATGAATTTGCTCCCGGACATGTGTATGTGGTGGGTCAATTAATTCCCTTCAAGAGAAAAATCCAGACATAGCTGACAGGACACGGGCCAATTCAAAATGCTAAAATTGCTTATGAAACTGTCTGAGGAGGTCTTGCACTCTGAAGTGCCTTCATGTCACAAGCTCTAGTCCCACAGCCCACAGCTGGTGTCATGCTAGAAGATGACTTTGTCTTCTCATTGTTTATTGTCCGTCACCTCAGAAAGTCTCATACAGAGCAAAAACAAAGTAGTTGTGTTTCAGGAATAGGGATTTCTACATGAAGCTCAGTCAAGAGACTTGAATTTAATGTACGGACATGACCGGTTTACTCCAAGGAATGATATCACTGAGCAATGTGGACATGAGCCACTTTGCATCAGCTTTGGGGGAGATGTGAATCTTTTCTTGGCACAACCTGGGAAGACAGCATGGGCAAAGTATGACAGCCACGGTTCTTGTAAAACAGACAGCCCAATAATTGAAGAATTTTTTAGAAAATGTACTTTTTCAGGAAAAACATCATACAAAAGAAAATACATTTTTGATGTATTTTCTAGGACAAGCACCCAAAACACCATCTGTAGCATGACAAACTGCAGCATGACAGCCCTCAGAATAGCCATTTCCTTAGCTGGGACTCACACTTTAAATTTTATTTTTACTGGAAGGGTTTTTTAACAAACTTTAGCAAACTTTGGCACAAAAGGTAGGGGTATGCTAGTGAAATTAGTTAATGCCAGAAGGTTAGAACTCATTCTTAAGACCAAGGAAAATCACAATATTGAACAGGAAGGTAAGCCTGACTTCGGCGATGGAGTAACAGAAATGGGGTGCAATGTAACAGTATTACATGAAGACTGATAGGAATTTCTGCTTTAACCTAGCAGTTCAGCTGGAGAAGGCAGAGCAGGAGAAAGAGCTGGGTGTAGTCACAGAACACATGACAGCAGTGAGTCTGTCGTAAAATAAAATAATTCACATAAAAATTGTGAAAAAGGGAAATGCAGTCCTCCTAAAAGACACCCAGCAGCTCTTCCAGGAGAGAGAGGGCAGTACTGAAGGGCTTGAACGAGGCACTGGTGAGACACCACCTAAACAGTGCAATGTAGTTCTTGGCGTCCAGGCTCAGAAGGGATAAACTCAGACTAGGATCAGTCTAAGAAAGCACCTCTCTTATCAGAAGTGATTAAAGGTGATCAGTTTGTTTAGCCTAGCAAAATGAAGACAGAAAGGGGATATGCTTACTCTTAGCAAATGCACAAGAGTGACTAATACCAGGATTTTAACTTGCCGCTTAGTTCTAATGAGGTTGATTTTCTAATATTCAAAAGAACTTCACATATTTTGCCCTTTTTTAAGAATCGCTGTAATGTTCTGTCCTATCTGAAAGCCTTCTGTCTGAGAATGGACCTTCTTTGCAAATTAATAGCATTCAGCAAATATTTTTGTATTTTTTTTAAACCCTTTGGTAACTAATCAATAACATCTGTAATGAAAGCCATGGATTAAACTGGAGCCCATAAAATGAAATTGGGTAAAACCAACTTTCTAGTGACACTTGACGTGTCTTTGAGCACCCAACTAGTCCAGGCCAGGAAGCAACACGGTTCTCTTCTACATGCACTAAGAATGCTCAAATTATGTGTACATAGCGATATTATAGTAAAATGGCTATATAAAATCTTTCATACTAGGCTACAGTATGAAAATCTGCATGAATGGACCATATTTATTTAATGAACAGAGGCCTTACTATTTCAGTAGTCATATGTACAATTTTAAGCACAAAAGGCTGCATTTTGGTGTATATTTTTAAGAATCTAAAGGATATTGGTTCTGCCTTGGTAAGACCTCCTTTTGACATTTCCAGTGGCAGTATTGCTGTTGGAATGTCTTCATGTCACACTTAGCAGCTGCTTTCTTTGGGTTGCATCCAGCCAAAATTAGCCTCTATAGTTCCCAGTCAATGGACTTTCCAAAGCCCACCTGTGCTCCCCTTCATGACTTTTCAGGGAAATTTTCTTCCCTTTGGTAATCGTGAACATGTCATTTATATTTTATTTCTCATCAGAGCCAGCTTTATAATTTGCAGTTTCCCAGACTACAGAAGGTAAAGACTAAGAATAAAAATCCTCTAGTTTGGCTTCCAGACTACTGATTTTTTTTCTCTCACCTAGTTACTGAAACACAAGTGGTAAAGCTGACCCATGAAAAAAATTAGCACAGGATGTTAAAGATTTATCTTGACTGAGAAAAGTGATGAAGTTTTTAACTTTCTAATTAGGGGCAGGGTTGTTATAGTTATATTATGTTATGAACCAGACTTTCACAGTGCCTCAGCTAACACATTGTTGATGTTCTTCTGAGTTGAATATATTCATATGCAAATTCATACTACTATGAATAAATGTCATAAGACCATTCTGACTCAGTTCAGTGGATTTATTGACTAAGACTACGAAGCTTACAATCAATTGGCAGATAAAGTAGTGACTACAAAATATCCCAGTCCCACCTACTGGTTTCTGTGCTGATGGATCATGCTATGTCATATAAACTCAGCTGTTAACTCCATATGTTTTAACTTGGGTTTTCTGAAAAAAATTCAAGTATTACAAAATTGCTATGTAATTATCTTAGAAAGTAGAAGTTGATACCAGTGCATACTACTATAAACAAAATTTATAATTTATATATAAATATTATGTGTTTATTATATATATCTTTATTATCCATGTGTATATACAGTATATAAAATTAGATATCATTACTATGGATCGAGTATATCAATATGGTCTATTTAATAATATATATTACATAATGGCATATTATGTCATGTTGTGAAATAAATACTATTCATGCCAGCTTTTCTGCTATTTCCTTCTTTGAACAGAGGAATCAAGAGAAGTGCAAAATATACCGATTACTCGTTGGTTACATAATAGATTAGAAAAAATTTAATCAGCGCAAGAGTGAGTGGAAGTTTGGTTCATACCGTATTGTGCTATGTATTAAATATTCTCCTCATGTGTGGACATGATAAATGCAATATCTGAATCAGGGGACAGGAAAACAACGATGAGCTTGGCCAACCTCTGATCCTTCTTTCGGGGCAGGTACAGAGGAAGGACTGTTAATTGGTCTTAGTTGGATGAATCATATCGTACAGCAGGAATTAAGCTGAGGTTCAAGATAGTGCAGATTCTCTGTGGTCTCTTGTTTTCTCACCTGAGAGGAGAAGGGGCATCATGAAGCAGGTTGTCCTTCTAGGTTGGATAGCAGTGGACTGAGAAGATTCTCAGTAGTTTTTGTCTTGGCTTGTCAAAGAACCAAAGGAGACGCCATCAGGCACCCTCCCAGTAGGGGCTGTTGTCAACACCACTGAAACCCCTCCTTTTCCAACTATATTTTTACCTTACTGATAGTATATGGCACTTCTATGGTCTATAGCAATAGTATGTGTGATTGATTTTTATGCTGTGATTGTGAGTTCATGGGTGTGTAAGAGTAATTTTCAGGGATGCGTGGATGTTTAAAGGAGATGTGTATTAAATATGGAGGATTATTATGGATGATCTGCAGTCTGAACTCAGTGTGCTTCTTCTGAGTATGCCTACTTTCATAAGAGATCTCCATAGAAGGAAAAATAAAATTGCGTCTCTTTCTTAAATGCAAGGTTCAAAATCATGCGTTACATTGCTCTAAGCATCAGATTACAATGTATGCTAAGATGGGTAATAAGCAAGTCTAAGTTTAAGTTCAATTATTACATGAAAGTAGCAATAAATAGAATTAAAGTTCCCTGCATGACTACATTCTTCTAAATGGCTGGGTAGGTGGATGTATCCCTTAAAAAAAAAAAGTTTGTGGCATTCTCTCAACCATGATGCATGCCCTAGTGCAACAATTCAAAATAGTAAAGAAACTAACTAGACGACACATTTCCACAACCTCTCAGTAGGGTGCTGGAAAGAGTAGGAAAAATGTATGATTTTTTCTTATGTCAGCATGGCAATGCTGCTGCTGAAGAAATTTTACAGTATGTTGAATTCTGAGTTGATTGCCGTTTTTCAGTCCTCAAATGAAAAATGTAACAAAGTTAAAAGCAGCAAATCCTACCTTTTAGAACTGAGACAAAAGTGTACCTATGCATTTAATCTATAATTCTAGATTAAAACCTAGCATTTTAGGATTTAGGGAAACATAGACGCACCCTCAAGAACTCAGAGAACAGAGACTATTATTGAATATTTTTAGTCATACCTGGAGTCCTACTGACTGCAAAGAGGCTATTTCTATGCTAAAGGTGTTGCAGGTCTGATCGTTAGACCGACTGCTGAGAAATGCTGAGCGCTCTTGAAGCTCCTTTCAGCAAAGGTAATAACAGCTTACTGAAGATGTTTAAAGCTTGCAGGATTGAGCTCATGGTAGGAGACTACTGACAGAGAAGGAGGAATGGGAGAGATGAAATAGATTTTTCTCTTTTTTTCTTCTATTTTTTGTATGCTTACAGGACAACGTCTTTCATCTCAGAAGAATTACATTAGAACACTCTCAGTTTTAATCAGATCAATTTTAATATGACAAAAGTCCAAATTAAAGTCCTAAGTAGAAGATTAACCAGGGTCTGGTCTGTTGTAGGAAAAAAAGAAATACACAGGAAGAGAAATTTTTAAATTACATGTAGGAAAAAAGTTTAGTGCGAAATAAATTTAAATAATCTTAATGTCATTTAAAGCCTTTCTTTATGTATAATGTTAAAACTATATGCAAGATGCACCTTTGTAAGTTTGGCCTCATTGGATAGCAGCTAAGAAATGCTCTTAAAATTAATTAACTAATCAATATATTCTATCAACTGCAAACTTGTAATTCATCGTACAATACTTGAACAAAAAGTAAGAAAATCTTGCTCTTCAAGTACACAATCTTACATGTGAGACAGGTATCCTGTTTTGGAGATGACCTGAGTATACCAAGGATGTGTCACCCACAGATATAACTTTTTAACCTCCTGAACAAATGATAAAGAAATTACAGTGCTTTGGGCAGAAGCAAAATATATTAGCTAGAAAATGGAATTAGAAATCAGAAAATTCATACAAGATTTTCAGAAGTGGCTTCCAAGTATCAGACTCTTCCTCCTTGACTGAGCATAGAAAGGAATGTGGTCTGATTTTCAGAGACCAGAATTTTATGATGGCAACAATCTTCAAAACTGGGGTGGTGGTTATTTTTTTTGTTTTGTTTTGTTTGTTTGTTTGTATTATTTTGGGGTTTTTTTTATGAGAGTCTGATGTCTTAAGTACACAATTACAGGCAAAAGGCACAAATTTTTTAAGACATGTCAGTATCTGCCTACTCAGTGTTGCGAGGTATAACTGATCCGGGTACCTAAGTACATTAGTAATTATTGGAAAGAGGGACTTTTTACAAGAGCATGTAGTGATAGGACGAGGGGTAATGGCTTCAAACTGGAAGAGGGGAGGTTTAGATTAGATCTCAGGAAGAAATTTTTCACTATGGGGGTGGTGAGGCACTGGAACAGGTTGCCCAGGGAAGCTGTGGAGGCCCCATCCTTGGAAGTGTTCGAGGCCAGGTTGGATGAAGCTTTGAGCAACTGGGTCTAGTGGGAGGTGTCCTTGCCCATGGCAGGGGGCTTGGAACTAGACGATTTTTAAGGTCCCTTCCAACCTAAACCATTCTATGATTCTATGATTCATTCACTTCGGCCTTGTAAGACCATAGGGAACAATATGTGAATACATACAAAAATTTTCTAGCTGATGGCCTGCTCCTCCCCAGTCATCTGAACTCACTTTGGCAGATCAAGTCACTTTTGTCTAGGTGCCTGATTATTGACTTAGAGGACTTGGACTTTAAATGCATTAAATTCTAAGAGAACTTGATTTTAAACTTGTATGGAGAACATTGTCCTTCAAGTGACCCCCCAAAAAATCAAGGGGTGTTTTTCTTACAAAAGAAACATACTTGATTTGAAATTATAAAGGGGTTTTCAGTAGGGGATGACATCATGTCATTTTCCAGAGCAGAAGTGTGGTAGGAACCATTCTGGTATGTATGCGTGATCACCACCATATGGCTTGTTTCATGTTGCTTTTGTTTGTTTACCTTAAAAGAACATTAAAGTTGCATATTTAACTGCTCAAAAGCTAACACATGCCAGAATGAAGATTGTCTGTATAATTGTAATTCAGCCCACTTGTGTAAATCAATTGTTTTATAGTACTTATGTGCATGATCAAATACTGGGTTTCCACTGGATCTTTTCCACATTCTGTGAATGGGCAGTTAGTCAACATTTATTTTATTCCCCAAATTGAGTGCGGGACTGACAGCAAAATTAGTTCAACCGTTGCACAATACAAAACGATAAATTTCCACCACTGGAAAGATTCCTTTGTGGAAAGCATTTTTGTCTTGTTTTCACTAGAATAGCTGACCACACAACACTTCTACAAACCTGCTGTCCACAAATAATAAACCCCACGCCATTAATATACAGCTGCAAAAATTTGGGCTGAATTCACTTTCCCAGCCTTTGTCACCTTCAGTGTAACAGAAAAAACAGTCTACAACAAATTGTCTTCTATTTATTAGTTTTAAGTAGCCAGTACAGCTGAGAGAAGAGATAATTAGTAATCTCTTCCTTCGTGTTTGGCATCTACAGAATTATAAAACCAAATACAGATTTATTACCTTTGCTCAAGCCTATGAAAGGCAACAGGATGGATTAGGTAGCAAACCAGAAGAAATGGAGTTTACACAAAGTTGTGGAATTACTGTTAAAAAAAGATAGCAGTTTTTCTTCCAAGAAATCAAGATGAATTTTCTGACTTTGCCTGTGTTAGCTCTTGAGCAGTTAAACATGCAACCTTAATGGTCTTTTAATGTAAAGTGCTAATGATTTATAGTCTTTCAGACCAAATGTTGAGTTTTCTATTCATTTGTATCTGGGTGCCATTGGTGAGAACGTGTATTGCTGGTGAGAGCAGAATGTGGCCTTAAATACTCTGGGACTTGGTCTGATGTTTAGAAGTATTACAGAATATAATAAGATAAACATTCTTTATTGCTTCCTATGTCTTGAACTGATCTATGAAAAACATTTTTTTTAATTAAGTCCAGTTCTCCCCTGGCTTTTTTCATAGATCTTCCCACACTAATGCCTTGTGTGCCAGCTCTTAAACAGTTAAGCTGAGGCTAAATCCTGACTACTGTGATAAAAGATCTCCAAATTTCACCTGCATGTACAACTCCAGAAGATTTCTGATTATTTTTTTCTTCTTCTTCTTTATTTTAGGACAATTATATGCAGAAAGACGGGCAGCAAACAGCAGAGCGTGAAAGCCATTGATGTTAAAATTGAAACCGATCCCTTTGTGAATGACCAATATGATGCTTTTTGTGTAAAGGATGAAGGTCAGCACTGATATACTATTGAAATAATGCACAGTCATCGCTGTCTCGCAACATTAATAGTTTTGCCTTCAATTTTTCTACTGCTGAGAGGCAAAGAGGGAATGTTAAGGAATAAATCTTTATAGTAATCGCCTGCTAAGTGAGCCAACTGCTGCGAAGACATTGGTTGCAGGAAGTAAATTGCATTATCTTTTGCCTTTGCTGCATTTTGGCAAGTTCTAACAGCACTACTGATCTGGAAGACCCCATTTTGGTGTTCACAGAACATACTTTATGGAAAAGAATATATCTGGCACCAACGTAACTGAGATGCCTGAAGCATCTCCCATACAAAGCACTGTAACTGAATGTAACTCAGAAAGCTGGCTTCCAACCGCAAAACACCACGCTGTTGCATATCTATCGGTATACAGCATTTGTATGCAAACAGCTTCATTGCCCCCTTTATTGTTGTTGTTGTTAACAAGTGTAGACCAGCCTGCTAGGGACTCTGATATATCATGGATGATTCTGAAAACCAAATTATTTCCAATTTAAGTTGGTGCTTAACCTTCTTGATATTCAAATGCCAGAACCCACAAGCAAAGATGGATTCTGAAGGCAAAAAGTGAAATGTTACTGATAGGCGGGATTGTGTAGAGAAGTTTGGGAACCCCTGAAACAGATTGTCGGTGTCCGCAGTGAAGTTTCACATCTCATTTCCAAGAAAAGCAGGGGCAAGCAAATGGCATTTACTGGGAAACACAGAGGGGCATTTTGATAAGCAGTCAGTGGCAGCAGTGGGAATGAAAATATAGCTGAAGTGAAATGTGGCAGAGGTGACACATATTTGCTGTGCACCCAGTCGTTCCAAAATCACAGTGTTTGACTGACCATCCTCTCAAGTAACCCTGGTGGTATCAACTCCAGGCTCCGTGCTGCTATGAGCGATGCCAGCTCCCTCACCCAGTTGCTAATGTTGTCACACAAGCACCTTTGTGCTTTCTTCCATGCTGCTCCTCACATATAGGAGCAGCTCCCTGTAAACATCTGCAAAACTCTCTCATTGTCTTCCTTCAAATCTCTCTTTTGTCATCATCCCCCCCGCCCCCTCGAGAAAAGCCGTGCAGTGGGTGGGACAGCTGTGGGACACTGAAATCATTGCTCTGACCACTATTGTTCCATTGTGCCCTTGTGCTCCCCTGTCTGTCTCCACCTGCTGTGCCTGAGCTTACACGTAGATGTGGATCTCGGGGAAGGAACCATGTTTGCCTTTTGCATTTGATTACTGCTTGTGGTCAAAGGGCCGTAAAGGCGAAGGTGAAGGTAGTCTGACAATTCTTGTTGGCAAGGAGTACTACACAGGACTTGGAAACTGCATAGTTAAAACACATGGGAAAATTCGGATCGTTTGCAAAGAAGAGGAAATTTATGAATGACTTACTTTGTACGAGGCAGGGAGTTTCCTGATGACAGAATGGGATGATTGTGCCAATACATTCACCAAATAGTCCTTACACACAGAAACATTTCTGGATGACAATGAGGTCCCCTCTTCTTTGAATATCTGAAAAATTTTGGATGCAGAGTTGATGCTTGAATAGAAAGGTTTGAGCAAAGTTGTGTGGCAGAGACTACTCTGTAGTTGGTATGAAAAGAGCAAAGGCCAGAAAGGAAATAGCCTTAACATGCAAGCGTAACACACAGTAACACGCAAGCCAGCACAAAGCAGTTGACTGGTGAAAGAACATCCTACACCTCAGGGGTGCCACTTCCAGTTTTGGGAAGTAAATATCCAGTAAGAAGCAACACCAGCAAACCCTGCACCACAGCCTCGGACATAGCATACTTGTTCTGCTGTTTCGTACATGTGGCTAATAACTACACATCTAAGTTATGATTAATGAATTGCTTCTTATTTGAAATGTCCTGTGTATTTTTTTTCTTCTAGAAAAGTGGACATTGCTTTTGATTGATATGATTTCAATTATAATACAGTAGTACATTAGTATGAAGACCTGTGTATTGAAACCAAGTACAAAAAGCAAGTTGTGTTGCCCTGCTGAAAGTGATAAATCCAAGGTTTCTTACACTGAGACCAATGTCCTGATCCACAATAACCGCAAGCCCTTTCATTTCTTCCGTATCCATCCAACGAATAATCTGCAGTCCCATATGAAATTCATCTGGTCCTTTCTCTAGTATTTCTTAACCTCATCGTGTACCCATCATCTCCCTGCTTTCAGGGCACTGTCAGCTCCTTGCTGGGTCCGGCCATGGCTGGCTGGGCAGGGGGCCGCATGTGCTGTGGCTGCCTTAGAGGTATGGACATGCTGGTTTGTCCACCCATACGCAATGCCGATTGACTGCCCAGCACTGCTTGTGGGAGCGGGTAAGAGCGGAGTCCTACCTATGCCCGTCCCAATGGAAAAGATGCCTGGCTTTGGCTCTTTTCTCTTTTAAACTCATCTTACCAAAATGAGCAAACACTCAGCAGCTTTCCCTCTTTGCCAGACTTGGCTGAGATCAGCCAAAGGCACAGACAGACTGGAAGGTTGAGGATCAACAGAGGGAAAAGTCATATCAGCCTTCTTCCAAAACTAAGTTGATGATACTAACTCTTCACAACTCTGTTTTCCATTCTTAGGGTTGTGCAAAGGGCATCTTGAGCCACCACGGTACTTCTAGTACAAAACATCACAAAATTCCCTTCCTAGGCCTTGATTTATAATTAACCTTCACTCAATTAACATTTAGCATACGTCTGAGTTCAGTCAAGTTGCTTAAGCATGCACCTCAGCATGCCTTAACAGCCAGGGCAGTGGTCGGATGCTAGCAAGAGCTCTGGGTGTGCTTACAGGATCAGGCTTTTACAAACAAAAGCCCTGAAGAGAGACATACCTTTTTTTTTGGTGCTTCTGCAATGGATTTTGTTCTGCACACACAGAAGAATCACAGCAATCCTTGATACTAAGAGTTATGTTTTACAGGGAATTGGTACTTAGAGTTATGTTTGACAGGGAAAGATGTAGCTGTAATGTTTTATGAATGCTGTGAGTAGAGCTGCATTTTTCACAGTACAGAGAAATGTGTCTTCTCAGTTTCTTGTAAACAAATGTTTTATGCAGCCATTAGAGTCAGGAAGACAACTCTGTACCAGCTCAGGATCTGCTGAGATCAGAAAATTTCTGTCTTAGCCCTGAGTGCCAAAAATTACCTAAAAATATATTAGATTCTGCCTATTCTGAAAATGGATTACCACATATAAGCCAGATCTGGCCCACAAAGTAGGTATTTATTCTCTATCAAAGCTCATAAGAAAACGCCTCAGAGTATAAAAGAGATAAAGCAAGAAAAACAGAAAACTGGAATTTTTCCTACCAGTCATTTTTTTGTAGAACCACATACCATTCAATTTCATATGTATATAATCCTCCCGATTCCCTTTCCTGTATTTTTTAAAAATGCAACAAAGGAAAGATCTCTTTGTTAATAGCTCCCAAGTTTTACTGGTTCTTTCTTTCAGTGACCCACTGATATTTACAGGCAACAAGTAAGATCTCTATTCCATAAGGCTTTGATTTGCTGCCATCATAGAAAAACTAAACAGGCAGCAACTTGTAGTAGCATACAGCATAAATGCAAATCAAACTTTGTTAAACATGACTGCTGGCTCCAGATACCCATCAAAGCTTGATGGCTTATGTGTATATTTCAGTTTGCCTTTTTCCGCCGTAAGAAAAAAAGAAATTAGTGTGTTCTTTACAGCAAATAAATTAAATGTACTTTACAAAAGCAATCAAACTGCTATTTGCTTTATGTAGTATTTGACCCATTTCTTTGTATTTATCATGCTTTGCTGGGGATATGAAGTTTTTCATTTTTTCATTGCTAGAGCTTTCTTTTCCAGAGCTTTACATACAGCTGATAGTGAATTTCCAGCTACCTGGTGATGTAATTTAAACCAATACATTTTTACAAGCCCTATCTGATGAAAGAAGTATTGGCATCCTAACATTGGTAGCTTACAAGCAGCACTTATATTGGCTATGATTGAGTTTTGGTTCTTTGTACTCTATTTATACTCAGTATTTTTATCCAAAAAGAAAAATTCCATGTACTTTAGTGTCTCTGCAATCAAGAAGAAAAACAAACATCCATACTCATCTTTCACAGGGGTGAGGGTTAGGGATTGCATTTTCCAGTTTCTTAATGACGAGATGACATCCTGTAAATTCCAGTGGTCTCTCTGGAAAAACTCCACTGAATTGGGCAGTTGTAACAGGGGATGTTTTACATCAAAGAGGATGTTTCATGTCAGCTTTCAGGGCATGGTACTCAGTTAAATTAGTAATTGTAGATAATCAGATTTCAGTAGATTCCCAGTTCTGCCAGATGGCGTGGAAACTGAAATCTGCATCTTTTTTGTGTTGATGGTTTTTTTGCACTGATCTTAGGCTGTCCTTTCTGTAGACAGTATTTTATGAAGACATCTCAAAAAAATCTTTACAAATTGATGTGATTCTTGTAGTTTAAATCAAGAAGATGCTTCTGTTGGATTCTGGATTGGGGAGGAATGGTGCTGTGTTCTTAAAGTGACTCGTGTTGACTCTGCCAGAAATCATCTGTCACAAACTCCTTTCCACACATTGTTTGGAGTTAAAGTTACTCTTCAGAGGGGCTGTAATTCCTAAAAGCCAATCATGACTGAATGTGCTAGCTCAATTAACAAGAGGTGTTTTCAGTCCCTTGTGAAAAATAATAACTGAGACTCTAAGAGGTCTGTAACCAGTCATCACTAGCCCTAACGAGTATCTATGCTCAACACATATCTTTGCTGTGCCCCTTATTCCCATTCAGTTGTCAGATGTTGACTCTGTCCTGATTTCTACCCATGTATATTGAATTCTTTATTGACTGTGACGGTGATTTTCACTCCAGGAGACAGTCTGTGCCAAATTACTGCTGACACGAGGATCTTCTCTGTCCTTCAACATCACCTCATATCTGTGCTGTTCTGTCTCGCTGTGTAACCCAATCTGTCCTTGCTTACTGGAGGTCAACTATCAATGTCTGGAGCCCTGCTAAGTGTCTGACCTCACTGTCAGTATGTGGCAAACTCAGGAAGGGTCACGATGTCCAGAACCAGATTCCGGGTTTCCAGGTTTGAGATGTGATCCTGCACACAAGCAGGCAGAGCATGAGATCTGCTGGATGGGGCCCGAGTATTGAGCACATCAGGCTCTTCTACTGGGAAGCATGTATGGGGCTGATTTTTTAGCAAGCACTAAGAAAATATGCTGGTTTATGGGAGGATAGATGAGGGGAAAGGCAGTGCTCCAGAATGGAGAGTTCAGCACTGGAGGAGCCCAGTCCTCATCTACCAGCATCACTACTCCAGGCAACCCCTGTGGTCACCTTCACAAAGGGCACTACTGTTCCTCTACATGACAAGCTGCTGCCAACACACCCTCTGTCACGCTTCGTGCCCCAGATCTGCCTCCTCTCTTCCAGCAAGAAAATGGCCTGAATGCCAGCACTGAGCACAGGCTCATGGCAAGCCCATGCTTTGCCAGCTCCTGGTACAAAGGCTGCAGACAAAAACCTGAAGCCTGTCCCTAGAAGTGGCTCAGTTTGATGAGCTGCTGTGCCAGTGTCACTCCTGTATGTGTACCAGAAAGAACAGGTTTGGCAAAAGGCTGAGCAGGAGCTGTCATAGCAGCTGAGGCTGCAGCAGGATGAGGAGCCGTGAGATGCTGCAACCTGGAAAATTCCTGTACATCTTACACAGGAGAGGACAACAGCAAAATGGATGTGCGAACCTCAGTAAGCAAAATGGATGTGGGAACCTCAGTATGTCTTTGCAGGATATCAGCTTTCACTTATGCTTGTCCATGCTGTCACTCAATATGCTCTGCAGCAAAGACATGACCTTACAAACTCTCATATGAGAGAGTCAAAATTTCCCCATACAATGTTGATCCATGAACACCTTTAAAATCTCTGCTTTTCTTTCTATTCACATATCAGCCAGATCTCTCTTTCGGGATCTTGTAATTCTCTGTTACCATGGCTGTTACCAAATTTTAGAGTAAAGCTCCCTTCAGCTTTCTTCTTTCCTGGAAGGTCATAATGTGCTTTTTGAATGTGTTTGCCATATTTAACTAATGTAAGTGCTACTTTTCTGCTTCCTCTGGCCATAGGATTAAGAAGCAAGGCTTTGTAGATAAGAATACCCTCTGACATATAATTGTCCCATACAGCCTTGGGATCAATACTGCACTCAGAGCGGATACACAGCTCCCATTTGTGCTGACGGCAGTAGCTACATAAATAAAGTACATGAAATGCAAGGGTCTGTAGCCTTCCTATGAGGCAATAAAATATTTTTTTATTCCTTTCATCCACATCAATCTCTATTCATCCGACCAGTTCACAGGAAAGGCATTAGCTGCTAACTGCTCCTCACTTCCTCGGATGCCAAGCCTCCATAAGACTGTACATAAACTGAGCTTTGTGTAGCCTCAAGAGCTTGTTTTTTCTGTCAGTGTGTGTGTGCATAACTCCCACTAACTTCTGAGGGTGTTAGACAGTATATATGTATGTGTACAGTATGGAGAATAGACTTCAAAGCTTTGACTTCAGTAGCGTGTCCCTTAAATTAGTGGCAGATGTTTTTCAGCACACCCAGTTGAGAAGTGGTTAGCCAGGTCTATCTGACAATTTCTAAAAGCCTGATCCAAAAGGACTTTCACAGAGCGTGGATGTTTATCATGGGATGTTCATTTCACTACGAGGTAAACAACTGGCAACATAAATACATCATATTTCTAAATAAACATGTATTTACCTATGCCCGGGTCAGAAGTGGGTAGATGATGCGAAAAGCTGCAGCCAGGACTCACAAGGATCTTGCAGAATGTCCCTAGGGCAAAAGCAGGAAAGCCTGAGCTTTTGCAGAAAGTAGGTTGAAGAAAGCTTTTCTGTCAAAACTATTGCCCATAGAAAACCCTGGATGTGAATTGATGTCAATGGAAATGTTGTTTGCAAGAGGTTGTGCTGATGCTGTCCTAAAAGTAGACTAGTAAAGTAGCAGGGATGCTCTCTGAAGATGTTTCTCCTTCTGCATATTTAGGAGCATAGTTTTGGAGGTCACTTTTTCAGCTTCCAAGGAACATAATCTTTGTTTAGCCAACTAAGTAATTAGGTTTTTGTACAAAGGCAAACTGTTTCAACAGGAGACATCAATACTAGAACACAAACCTGGCCCTGAGTTTCCCCTATGCCATATAATTACCAGAACTCCTGTGCTATTACCTATTAGCCTTTTCATTTTTGGTTGTTCTGTACCAGAACAAAAACAAGTTTTGAATCTTCAGTTACTTTGGCAAGTGGAACAGTTGTTTTTTCTTCCACAGTCAATAAGGGCTCTAGAACCACTGGAAAAAAATCCCAGATTTGAGAAAGAATATAGAAGTGTTTGTTTATACCAACACTGCACACTTTGTCCATTGGGTTTGTTGGTAAAGTCATGTTCTTGCATTCTACATTTTTTGTTTGTTTGTTTTGTTTTCTGTAACCAAGAGATGTCTATTCCAAAAGGCACTGTAAAAAATCTGGAGGAAAATGGGACATGGCAAACCCCCCTTGAAGAGCACTTCTGAGAGAGGAAGACCTTTGAGAGAAGAGAAACCGCAATGCCTAGAAGTTGTCTAGAAGATCTTGACCCACGTTGTTAACAATAGCCAAGATTGTTCAAATCTGAACAAGAGAGTTAAAATTCAGTTTACACTAGTGTTAGCGGCTGTCTGTCTGCCTCCTCTCTGCTCTTCTTTCATGCAACAAAAAACTCAAGTCAATTTTGTTACTGTTTATAGTAATTTTTGCTTCCTGGCTTTTAGTGCTGTCAGCAGAAATATTATCAAACATCTTGTTTGATTTTATATCCTGATAAATTTAGCTCTTCAGATTCTCACAGAAAGCAGAGCTATGTTACCCCTGGGTGTTGTTAAGTTGAAGAGCACGAGTCAACATTTATTTTAGGGTGTCTCTAACCTAAAATAGGGGAAATTTGAGTATCTGGGAAGAAACTTCTGCTTTTGAGAAAGACTAGAAGATTACAGATAGTCTGAAAAATGACTGGTGTCCACCTGGACCTTTTCTTTCTGTGAACGTGGACTGGGTCATTGCTTGGCCTCTGCCTGCTTGCAGTGTAGCAGACGTTGAAGTGCCAGTCTTAAACAATTTCACAAGCTTTTCTGCAGTTAAGAAAAATGTGTCCAAGCTTTTGCTTTCCAGTCCCAACATATCCAAGCCTTTGTAGAAGCAGGTAGAGAAGACAGCTGTAGCTTAACATCCTGGGCTGACTTGTTGGAAACAAAACCCCTCTAGAGGCATCCCAGTAACATCACAGTTATCATCACATCACAGTTATAGCCCAATATATACCTTTCCAACTACAGGCTGAAATTAGTTATGAAGGAGGATGAGGGTGTGAATCAGATGAGATGTATGAGTTCTGTGGACGTATGTAAGTTTTTCCTCAGGGTAGCTCTCTTAGCACCGCTGTTAGCACTGCATTTAAAGACTTTTGCAAGGTCTCTACAATTTCATGTCCTTTTTCCTTTCAGACAAGCCCTGTGGGGACCCGCCGTCCTTCCCCCACACCATCCTGCACGGCCACACTGGCTTTGAAATGGGGGATGAGCTGCTGTATGTTTGTGCCCAGGGGTACGCCATGGGCAACAAGGAGACGGCGTTCACACTGCTCTGTGACAGCTGCGGGGAGTGGTACGGGCAGGTTCAGGCCTGTGTCAAAGGTAAGCTCACCCAGCACACGGAGCATCCCTCTGGGAGGTCACAGCCTCCCATCGGCCCAACAGAGATGGTTTCAGGTTTACAAGGGTGTCTCCTGGGCATGTGCAGTCCTGGTGAAGGTCTTGGTGACTAAAGCATCAATGTCTTGGCTGGCCCAACAGGGATTTTACAATCCCATTGATAGATATCTCCAGTAAACCACAGAAGAGGATAATTTATTCCTACTTATATGAGCATAAAGTTTCTTTCTGGGTAGCAGGAGCCATTCAAAATAAAAAATTGGAATTTTTAATGCCATATTTATTTTTTCTGTATCTGCTAACCCCATATCAGGGATTCACTGAGTCTTACCCCAGGCTTATCATTCAGGTCCTGCCTTCCAGACCACCATCTTCCTTTTTTTTCCCACAATACCATTTTTCTTTAGTACTGAAAATACTGAAGGACCACCTCTGCCAAACTCAGGAGCAATACATCCCAAAATGAGGAAGTCACGCAAAAATGCCAGGAGGCCTGTGTGGAGCAACAAGGAGCTCCTGGACAATCTCAAACAGAAAAAGGAAGCTTACAGAGGGTGGAAGCAAGGACAGGTAGCCTGGGAGGAATACAGAGAAATTGTCCAGGCTGCCAGGGATCCGGTTAGGAAAGCTAAAGCCCAGATAGAGTTAAATCTGGCTGGGGGCATCAAGGGCAACAAGAAAGCCTTCTATAGGTATGTCAGTGACAAAAGGAAGACTAGGGAAGATGTGGGCCCACTCAGGAAGGAAACATGAGACGTGGTCACCCGGGACATGGACAAGGCTGAGGTACTCAACAATGTTTTTGCCTCAGCCTTCAACAGTAAGGGCTCTAACCACACCACCCAAGTTGCAAAAGGCAAAGGCAGGGACTGGGAGAATAAGGTACTGCCCACTATAGGAGAAGACCAGATCTGAGACCAGCTGAGGAACCTGAATGTGCACAAGTCTATGGGATCTGATGAGATTCATCCATGGGTCCTGAGGGAACTGGTGGACGAAGTTGCCAAGCCACTATCCGTCATATTTGAGAAGTNTGTGTGCTTGGAGCCCAGAAGGCCAACAGTATCCTGGGCTGCATCAAAAGAACCATGAGCAGCAGGTCAAAGGAGGTGATTCTGCCACTCTACTCCGCTCTTGTGAGACCGCACCTCAGTACTGTGTCCAGCTCTGGAGCCCTCAAAGTAAGACAGACATGGACCTGTTGGAGCAGGTCCACAGGAGGGCTACGAAGATGATCAGAGGGCTGAAGCAACTCTCCTATGAAGACAGGCTGAGAGACTTGGGGTTATTCAGCCTGGAGAAGAGAAGGCTCCGGGGAGACCTTATAGCAGCCTTCCAGTATCTGAAAGGGGCCCACAAGAAAGCTGGAGAGGGACTTTTTACAAGGGCATGTAGTCATAGGACGAGGGGTAATGGCTTCAAACTGGAAGAGGGGAGATTTAGATTAGATCTCAGGAAGAAATTTTTCACTATGGGAGTGGTGAGGCATTGCAACAGGTTGCCCAGGGAAGCTGTGGAGGCCCCATCCCTGGAAGTGTTCAAGGCCAGGTTGGATGAAGCTTTGAGCAACAAGGTCTAGTGGGAGGTGTCCCTGCCCATGGCAGGGGGGTTGGAACTAGATGATCTTTAAGGTTTCTTCCAACCTAAACCATTCCATGCATCTATGATTCTATAATTTTAAATTACTGGAAGATCCTTCATCTGTGTATTTAATATCAGAATCATCCCCTTTCTGGAAATCAGCTGTTTGTAATCTTGCATGTGCTAATTCTGCTGCTGGATGAGGTTTGTAGCTTTACAATGTACTTAGTTTGTTTACTCAAGGAAAGGGATTACTACAGACGTTACAAGAAACATCAGAGGTATTTTTTTCAGAGTAGTTCAAAAGCCATACCCAGGCAGCATTAGTGAGCCAAAGACATTGTTTACCAGGTAGAGTGTACAATGTAGTTTTTGTATATCTCCTGCTATGTTTATTTTCACATGAAGCCACAGAGTTGCTACAGAACAGGCTAGTGAAATGAAAACTTGGTGTTTGTTCTCACCTTCAGGAACCAAGAACAAGTACAGAGAAAAGCTGGTGTATTTTTTTGTAGGCACGCACTAAGCACGACCTGCACGCAAATAACATCTTTCCTTACCATAGACATTCTGAGGCTGTCCATGGCTTTATCACCCAGTCACCAGCATTCCATGTTCATGTGATGCTCCACACTGAGGCCCCTGAGATGCCATGGTGGTACTGTGGCCCCGTGGACACAGGGGTCAATACGTCTCAAGGGCACAGCAGACCCATGTGCCACTCCCGCTTCTTTATATTTACTAGGTTGAATCGATCTGACCATACTTTAGGTGTTCTTGGATTTTTGTTTGGGATGCAAAATGGGTAATACAATAGCCGTCCATCTTTTAAGCCACAGAATTTGTCCACTGGCTTGTAAGAAGCTAGTTTGGCTGATCTGAGCTTTTACTAACCCTTTCCCACTAATTGCTTTAGCACTTTTGACCTTCTGGCCTTCCATATATGATAAATGCTGCTTTCCTTTCGTAGGTTGGGAAACGACCTATGTAAATTAAAAGACCTGCCCGTGCCACAGAAGTTGTCTGTGACAGAGTGACAGAAATACAACTTGGGTTAAAGCTAAGCAGCGAGATGAAAAGTTAAAAAAAAAAGTGTACTATTTTTTAATTTGCCCCAATAAAAAGGCATACAATTTTTATCTTGTACCATGCTTTCAGGATTTTTTTCTACAAACACAACAGTAGCTACCAGATATTTACTCTATTAAAATGAATGAAAGTGGATTTTCTTACCAAATAACTTGACTCAAGAAATCAGGCTTTTATTAAAAAAAACCCCAAAACCAAAATGTAAAAGCTCTGGGAAATTATAATAATTATATTTCCTTAATTTAAACCTTCAAGAAAATCCACCTTTATATGTTAGTTAAATTCTGCAACAAACTTTTAACTTTCCCCTTATTTAAACATAGGCTAAATAGTACCAGGATTTCAGGTGTGGATGCAACCTGAATTCTGCTTTCTCATTCTCTTTCTCATGTTACCCTGCTCAATGCCTAAAGCTCACATTTTTTCCAATATTTAAGAACAGTCATCAGAGTATCTTACTATTTTTTTCAGAGACATATCACACCTTTAGGATGATATTTCTGGCAAAACAGATAAATCTTAATCAAAGGAATGGGCAGCTGTTGGATAGCTGAGGTAGAGCTACCCAACATATAGCCATATCCATTTCAGAACCTACATATTCCTTAATGCCCAGGGGCATCCAAGCAGGTATTTTTACTCATGAATATATACCACCAGGCAGTGGATAACCATGAGAAAAGGTCAAACTTGTTCTTAGTAGAAATGGGTCATGTCTGTGCATCAGGGAACAACCAGATATTCAAAACCATCCAAATAGTATAGACATATACACACACACATACAAAAATAAATTCCAACATCTTTCTGAACTATTTCAGCTTCCAGAACTGTTCTTCCAAACAGCAGTTCAGATGATTAAGTGAAATACTGCAGGGAGTGGAGGAGGAGCATGGAGGGAGAGAAGTGGGTCTGAATCTCCTTTAATCTGCACCAAATTGATATTTCTTTTTTCTTCACTGAGGTTAGTGAAACTTTATCACACATAGAAATAAAACTGTATTACACCAAAGTAAGGAAGGGAAAGAATCAGGCCATTTAAGTTGTGTGTGTGTTTCACTGTTTTCCCTGGATAAATAGTCTATTTCCCCTGTTTTGCCTGAGCCTTTCACACAGCCGCAGGGGAGAGAAAAATATTTTTAAAAGAAATAGGAAAGTGTGGCTGTAAAATCACAAACATCAACACTGGAACTTGGGAGCAGATGTAATATTGTGGATTATGATTTTTAAAATGATTTAAATGTGGACTTCATGCTGAGGGGCTTCCTTTGATTCATGTTTTTCAAACACTTTAAGGACCTGGGACAGAAAATACAATGCGTGTTCAATTAATAATTATATATTCAGTCCTTCTAATGACAATTCTTTAAGAAAGGAGGCTTTACAGGAAGACTGAAATGTGTGATTCTAGGGTTCATTATTTTTAAAAACTAAGAATTCAGTGAAAAAGAAAAAAAAATGAATTTAATTAAAAGAAACCTGATTTACAGTTGACAGATATTTTGGGGTCATAGGAGAGTGGAGAATAATTATTAATTAAGTGCTGCAGAAGTCAGCACACACACTGGTTTTTAAGTGCTTTGAGGCAAGAGAGTAACTTCCCTATCATGAAGGTTAATGATGGGACTTAATGGAGAATTTATATCCCTGTTGGCAGAGCGGGCCATTGCTGTCCCAGCTGGCTCACATCAGAGGAAAGATGGTCATGAAGCCACTTCAGTGAAGATTTAAGGGCTATGTTTAGAGGCTGGTAAGATGATATGGTTCCCTTGTTCTGCATCTGCGCTGGGTGAGCAACTGGAAATGTGATGTGGCCCCGATGCTTTTATACCAACAGAACCGGACCATGGGGAGAAAACTCTGGTCAGAGAATTAAAAGCTATAAGGCCTGTTCCTACATCTTGCACTGTTTCTGAGACCAGGAGCAAGTCACTAGGCTACTCTCTGCTGCTTACTCCACCTCATCCATGAACGAGTGATAGCGTTTATCCAGCTTCATAAAGCTTTCTGAGATTTGCAGATGTCACAGCTGCATGTTACTGTCCTACTTGGTAACTGCCACATTATAATGCCCAGCTTTACATTCCCAGTTGCTCACCCAGAGCGAATATGGAGTTGAAGAACTATCATCATAGCAGTGTCTAAATATAGTACTTAAATGTTCTTTGAAGTACCTTTATGATCATCTTTCCTCTCTGTTTTGATCCAGTTAGAAGAGATACAGTCCATTCTGGCACCCAGGACGTAAGTGTACAATCACGCAGTTGGCAAGTTAACAAATTAAATGACGAAGATATATTATGCATCAATACACATATAATCCAAAATATGTGGCAAAACTTGGCTATGGGCATAACTGAACAAAATCATTTTGAGGTTATAGTAAGTGGACTCTGAATACAATACAGTAAAGTATGTTGGAAATTAAGAAAACTGTTCATTGCAAGTGGCTTTAATGCACATTGCGCACACCAGGTAATGGACTGTAATTTTTAATCAAGATACTTTTTAAGAAAAAAAGTGTCTCTGTATAGTTAGTGTTTCCTGCAATTTGTCGTCATGAAGAGTCGCTGTGTTCTAGCTGAAAACACAAGGATATTCAACCCAACAAAGCAACCTTAAGCAGAGAACAGGGAAATACATGTTTTTTGCACTTTATTATTTTTTCTGTTTCTTGGAGAGAACACATTTCACAAAATATATCCTGAAGATTGGCATTGTAGTAAGGTCTGAAAGCAGATGTGTATGTGCCACGCTGTGGCTGTCCTGCAGGCACAGAGACTAAAGCAACCATTGCTAATTGACGTTTGTTTTTTTCCCGAAATGAACCAGAAGTTCAATATCAGGAGCATTAATACTAACATTTCAGTAAGGGGGGGGTCAGGTCTGCATTGCATTACGCTGTGTCTTTGAGAGTTCGCTTCCTCAAAGAAAATACACATTAGATGGCTGGGAAACCATGTCACATCTCTGCCCTGAAGCTGGCTAAGAGGAACGTCATATATTTATTCTCTTCCCCTGACTGCTTTGGTTTTTTTCAACTATAAGCTTGTGGCAGGAGAAGTCATATCTTCTGCACATCTAAGAAACCTCTCCAGTGTCAATGCTTGGGTATTTGTCTAGTGCATTCAGAGCCGGTCTAACTTCCACAGTGAGGACCATACTTGTGATGTCAGTGTAAGGAGGATTTGGCTGACTTTGACCACCTTCAAAAGCTTCACCTACAGCTCCCAGTCTTTTTGCCTGATTCAACTATTCTCATCACTTCACACATTGTTTTCTGAGTTTTCAGGAATAGTATTCATTCACATTCATGTGGTCTGTAAGCATGACTAACCCACATCATTTAATTCTTTTTCTTTTTTTTTTTTTTAATGGCTTTTGATCTTATTTAGAAATGCCTTTTTTTTTTTTTTTTTAACAGTGCAAAGGGAGAACTGTGACACACAAATAAAATAAGCAACAAAATATGTCCATGGCTTGTCAAAACAATTGTTTTGACAAACTTTGGTTCTCTTTTCAGGTCTGTCACTGAACGGTTGTATTAGATTAATGTAAAGTATCGATCTGGCATGAACTGATTCTGCCAAATTGAATTAGTTTAAAAAATTATGATGGGTTATTTATTTATATAAGCAGACTTTCTGCTAGAATAAAAATCATCCTCCCTCTTGTAGCTGTTGGAAAAGACAAAAGGCAGCACAAATTCTGTCTACTGTGCTCTGGCTGACTTGAGAGGTGTGTTCGTGTGCCTCATCCAGGTGAAATGGATAATTCTTTGAGATGTCGTAGTTCACAAATCTGACTGATCTTAAGCAAATCAGTCTACACACTCTTTTCCTTCCCACCCTTAAAGGCAGATGCTGGCTTGTTAATGTTTGCTGTAACTACTTTGAGTTTCTTAGAATAAAGATGTTTTTATGCAGTAGAAATGTTTATGGTGATGGTCTACATAGAATCAAGTTTCAATTTCCTGTACTCCAAAAATACATCCACAAAATATGCAGTGCACTTTATGGTTGTCCAAAATAGCAACACTCAAAATAGAGCTCAGATGCCAATATGCTATCTAGAAGAAAAATTAAACTGATCCTAGAGTGTGGAAAACCAGGCTCTCTGTTTTTGCCTGTCTCTGTGTTTGGTCACTCTTTTCACATTAGGATCAAAAGTTGAAGGAGATGAAAGCTGTTTAGGACTGGATGCTTCCCAGAAAGGACAAGGCTAAATTAAAAGGATTTTACCTTTTAATTGAGCTTCACATCTTTGGTAGTATGCCATTTCAGCATCTGTTGCTGTAAAATGTTCATTTCAGCCTCAGTAATCCCTCAGACAGTGAATCAAAACTCACTGATCCTTCAGTCTGCCAAAGCAGGGTAGGGAAAGATGTAACAATGATCAAATATAGAAAGTTTTTGGTCTTGGACTAATTAATTTCAGTGCTGGCTCTTCTTAAAACCAGACCAGGAAGAAAGATGCAGCCACTTTGAAATCAGTTGCTAGCTGTTTTAAAAATGTGTATCTATAAAGCTTACAACTATTTGGGTAAGAGGTGGAGCTGAATCTCCTTTGGTTGTTGCTCTTCAGTACCGAGACTAAAATTCAGAGAGCTGGAAAGCTCAAGAAAGTGCTGAGGAGGTGAGCAAAAAGAAGTGCAAAAGTTGTGCAATCTGTTCCTGGAAAATCAAGCTCATGGCTGACTTAAAAGATTGTCATGGTAACACAAACTCACTAAATACCAAATCCAAGCCCCATTTGAAGGTCTGAGGCCCAGAAGAAAGAATAGATCCTTATTACTGTGTAAGTCAATTCAGGATCATATAAATCAAAGCTTCAGAGTAAGGGGGTCTGTATTTCCTTTGATGGTTAGAGAGCTCAATAGTTGCTTTCATTCTGGCATCCCATAAACTAACATTAGTTATGTTGATAGTCTTTGCTATAAACTATACAAATACGGGAGATTGCATATGAAAATACATTATAGCAGCTTTACAACTTGGGCCACAATCTGATTGTCAGAAGGAACAAGACTCCCTTATGCGGTGACGAGCAAGCACATAATGAGCTCCGATCTCAGGCTCTCTTTAGACTACAATGGGCTTTTTCTTTCCTCAGCCGAGCATTAAGAAAGCACCAATTCATTTCTGTACATGCAGGATCAGGCCCAAAGACAGCAGGTTTGATGGAGGCTTGATTGATGGTTCAATAAACCCTTAATATGTTCTGATAGACTGAGGACTCTTATTTTCCTAGGAGCACATGCTCTTTCCTGATGTGCCTCCACAGGACTTCCTTCTCAAGGGCTGAAAGTACACAGCAGGAGAGGCACTAGAGGGGAAGAGCTTCAAATTCTATAGAAAGCGTATTGCTGCAGTTGTCAAGCATTCACCAATGATCCACACTGGTGAATAAGCTGAATACTAGCTGCCCATTCATATTGCTACCCAAAGAATAGGGCTGGAGGAAACAACACAAGCAAATGACTGTCATTTTTGTTCACAGGTGCGTGTGCACGCACTAGAACACCATAACGTAAAAATCAATGTTTCATCCTCAGCTGGATTACTGGTAGTCTGAAAAATAAATGAGTGGCAAAAATAGAGGTACAGGAGACATACAGGTGAAGACAGACTGGTGTGATGATTCTTCTCAAAAAAGAAAACAATGACCATCGCAGCTGGTAAATGGTGAGTTCTCACATTACGATGTTCCAGTTCACATGTATCCAATGGACACCTATAGGCTGTCATGAGAGACACTGGACTTTAGTGAAGCAAGCATGCCAGATACCAACTTTTATCAGGAGTCTGGATGGTAAGAGGACAAAATGGCTTGAGGCACCATTTCCATGCAAAGAGTGCCAGGTAGAGAGACAAGGGACAAAGTGAGACTAGCATTTGATCAGTGCCACACACAACTTTGTAAATATGTTGCTAAAATGCTTTGGTATTCAGAGGTACACTCCAGTCATTAATGAAAGTCTGAAATACTGTTGGAAAAGATTTTAGGATTAATTAGAAAAGTGAGAGTCCTACCAGGAAGCTTTCCACTCTGAGAGCTGGATTCCCCTGTCTGTTAAGTCGTCTTTGCACCAGACGGAAGTTTTTTCCTGCGTTGGAGAGGACGGGGAGGATCTAGAGGATTACACAAGCAGATGAGGACACCAGGACCAGGAGGGAGAAAGGTCCGTTGTTGGGGCTATTGTATGGTGCGCAGGTTTCACCCTACACCCTTGCTGTGAGATGAGAGGACTTGCTGAGAACATCCAGTTCGACAGCATGATAGCTTTCACAGAGGTATTAACTCTCCGCCGGCTATGTCGCACATTTCGGTTTCCTCAGCATAACTGCTTTGGTTTATGGTAGACCCGGACACTATTCCAAGAAAAATACCTTTTGCTAATACTCATTCTGTTCTGGCACCTGGCTTAAACTGTTCTGGCAAAAAGTAAGCTGGTGTGAGCTGTATCACCACTAAGTGTTTTTGGTCAGACTGGTTTGACAATTTCTAATCTTTCTTAAGAGTAGACCAAATATGGCTCTGCCAGAAGTCTGGGAAGCAGTCTCCAAGGAGAATGTGACTCATTCGGAAATTGAGGTGGGCCCCAGATGAAAATGTGATTCAAAGTTTGTTGAGTGTAAAAAGGCAAAAAAAAGATAAGGCTTTATGAATGCATTGATTTGTAATACAGCTTCTCCTATTAATTTCTTATTTCCCATGTCATGCCAGGTCTATTGCTTCACTGTCTTCATGAAAGACTAAACACTCTCTTAAAAAGAAAAATTCTCACCATGATTCATTGTTTTATTTTCCATATCCCAAGGCACTATTTTCTAGGACTTTTAATGCCAGCATAAATCTCAGCAATTACATCAACTTTCTATGGAGTAAAACATGTGAGCTGAAAATCAACCACCCTGTCTAGGTTGGAAAATTTTTCATTGAGCTAAGGTTTTAGAAGAGTGGAAGAAATATAAATTACAATGCATTATTTCATTCAAGGTCAAACATTTAGTTTCAGGCTTTGAGTCAAGTCTATTTTGCTATGAGTGGTAGGTCTGTTGAGGCATGGGGAGTATTTCTAAATCAAACTCAAACTTTGTGATGAATCTGCCCCTCTGTTGCACTCAGTTATTTTTTTGCTGTTTTGGTTTTGAGGTTTTTTATCTTTTCTTTTTGGTAACATATAGTTTCTCTACAGTGGAAGTCCAAGAGTTGATTATTGATTATATTATCTTGATACCCAGGTGTTGGGCTTTAAGCGTTGGAGGCAGAGTTTTCTATCCTTGCAGTCATGGGTACATCTTGCTTTCTTCAGATGAAGATGAGCAGAACTCATTGTCAGCTTTGGTGGGGGGGTCTTCCTTGGGTGGCTCTGAAGAGCTCTCATGGAATGAGAAATACAATTCAGCTCACCTGGCCCCAGATGTCGTATCACTGCAACACAAAGGTCATTGAAGAAAAGTAGTATAATGATAAAAAAATTGAACTGTTATGGTTTGAGAAACCCACAACAATTTACTGTCATTTACACAATTATTCTATCACCCAATGACCCCTCCTCCCCACCCAGGAAGGGGAATCGGGAAAAAACAAGGAAACCCAGGGGTTGAAATATAAACAGATTTAATAGGATAAGACTAGATAATTAACAGTAATGACACTAAAGAACCAATATTGATCCCGATACCAATGTAAAATATACAAGGGTTATACTCAGGCAATTCTATCAGGAGGAAGCTGTGCACTCCCAGTAGTGGACAGCAAATGTTGGACACTGCAAGCACTATGGCTTCAGGAGGGAAGGATGACCTCAGGGGTCCAGCACTGGGGCAAGAAGTTATCTGGATTGCTGCCATTAAGGGAGAGAGAGCACTTCGCAGCAAACTTTCTAATTTGTATTGAATGTGACGTTCATGGTATGAAATAATCCTGTTGACCAGCTTGCGTCAAGTGCCCGGGTCTCGCTCCGCCTCATCCCTGCACCTGGCTAACTCAGAAACACTGACACCTTGAAACCCACACACCATAGCTGGCTATAAAGTAAATCTTTTCACAAATTCAGACACTAAAGTCTTCTAAGAGCACAGTTTTCCCAAGCATTGGAAAAGAAATTAGTCCCGTGTCGCTCAAACCAGGACAATAAGGTACTGAATATAATCTTTAAAATCAGATGGCTCAAAAGGGATGAAGTTGCTGTAAAACTTCCAGGTTGTGTTTGGGGTTTTTTTAATACAATTAGTAATTGATTACTTTTTGCTATACATTCCTCTCCGCATCCATTTCTTGCTTGAATATGATGAAAATTTTTCCTCAAGTCTGGCAAAAAGAGTCATGCTAGGGACAGCAAAGGTTTGAGAAAACAGTAAGCAATTGAAGGAAGTCCTCTAACTGCAGACAGCAAGTTATTTATATACATTTTTAAATCTGAAAAGGTAAGATATTAATGGTTAGCACTGACACCTACCCTGATTTTTTGTTAAAACTTGATATTGACAATCAGCTTATGGTGGACCATGCCCTTTTCAAATAAACAATAACATTGAATGAAAAATACTGTCTAAAAGTCACTCATCATTCCACCTTTCTTCTTGGTGTCTTGTAACAAACGAGCCCAGTGCTTTTCTAGAGAAATTAAATGTTGGCTTTTGTGGGTTTTTTTAATGTTTCTAGATGAAACCGAGGCACATATTGACTATGAAGATAACTTTCCTGATGACAGATCGATACCTATTGTTGAGAATGAACATGTCAATGGCAAAGAGGAAATCGAGCAGGAGCAAGAACAGCTTTCCTTCAGTAAAAGTTCAGAGGAAGGAAGAACTGGAAGTACCAAAGGTGTTACACAGGACACAGACACTTCTGAAGAAGGAAGCAGGGCACCAACTGAGTCCCCCGTGTCACTCCTAAGCCAAAAAAACTTGTTTTGGTTTCCATCGGAGGCTTTCAGTGAGCCTGAATCAGAGAAAGAGACAGATGATTCCACTAAAGCACAGTTCTCTGAAGGTGATAACCACATTGGAGTGAAGACAGCCTATGACGAACCTGGTGCCAAAATGTTTTATGACAGTGAGGATTTCCCCATTGGACCCATTCTCACAATTAATGATACAAAGGCAGAGATAGATGCAGTTGCCATTACTGATGAGTCGTGGTTAGATGGCTATCCAGTAACACAAGAAGTGGTAGAGGGTGATGAAGAGGAGGGGGATAAAGTTGATGGTTCAATGGGAACAGAAGATGATATCGTCCTCACAACTGACCAACCGAATCATGTTGAAGTAAGAAAATTGGGCAATGGTAGCCCAGCTCCAGAGGAAGGTTTAACACAGATTATGGCAGCAACAACGAGGATAGATGATGAAGGGGTGAAAGACACACCAGTACCACTTACGTCAGTGAGTGATTTGGAGAACTTGAGCGTGAGCAGAGGTTACGATGATGCCGCATGGGACCACCCAACTACATCTGTGGAAACTGTGACTCAGGAGCCCAGTACAACGATGCTGTTTGACATAACCAGCTTAAAAACATCCATGTCAGAAACCTCTGTAATGGTCAGCCCCTCCGATCACACTCTGTACGTAGAACCAAAAGAAACAACCGCCTACCCAGCACAAGTAGCAACCACTGCACCAGCTCCAGATATCATTACTGACACATCATCCCAGGAATTAGCCGACCAAGAAAATCTCACCCAGGGCCTTGGAGAAAAGCCCGTCCCCACTTCTGAGCCGTGTGAGGGAGAGGATTGTCCCAAGTCCAGTAAAGGTGCTATCATAGCAGTAATTGTGATTCTGCTCTGCTTGTTACTGGTTGCAGCTGTCCTGGCTGTGTGGTTTTTCAAAAAACGGCAGCAGAAAAATTCTGTCTATAAACTAAATGGAAGGTGTCAACCCAGACATCATTGCTACCACCACTACCACCACCAGCACATCGAAATGCAGAAAGTCTAACCAGGGGTCTTTTGGCAGCAATGCTAGAAATCAGAAGAAAAACATATTGATGCTAGAAGGATCACATGACTCATGGATGCTAAAATCCAGCAGTGCAGAAAGCAGAATTAAAAAAGAATGCTAAAAGAACATAGAAGACAGAAAAGATTTCATCCTTTTGAAATCGCAGTTTAGGCATATTCAACATTTCAGAGCTGAAGAATCTGTACGTTTTTATCACAAGGGTCTTTTGGAGACATCAGCAAGACACAGTGTGCTTGGTAGTACATCTACAATTTGTTCCGCTTTTACATTTTGCTCCTATTAATAATAAATTAATTGATTAATTTCTGTGTTACCTGGTTATAATGTAATGGCAGGGCTGGTCAGGCCTTCTTGGTCTATTCTCAGTGGAAGAGGGAAAGAAGGAGGGAAGGAGGGGAAAAGGATGTTTTTGGAGCAACCACACATTTGGTGTTTGTTCCGTTTTTAGAACCTGCCCAAGCTGGTCGGGATAAACCACCGTAACAAATTACTACCTGATGTGTCTTAAAAAGAAAAACTATTTGCTACTATACTTCAATGGATAGTATTGCAATGATTACTAAGGTACTTTTCTTCAACGTTGTGCATTTAACAAGCCACAAATGTTGGATCATTATGGTATTTTTCTGGAAGGTGTTTTTTTAGCCTTAGTGAAGAAGTGCCATTCTTATACTAATCTTTTTATAGAAATCATGACGTCTCCCTGGACTTCAGAGAATACTGTAAGTGCCATTCTTCCTTGAGTATCAGCAGGAGAGGAGTCAGAGCACCTTTGATTCCAGGTGTTATGATGAATAGCCTCTTATTACAGAGCCAGACAGTGATGAAGCACTTTCCAGGAGAACCCTATCTGAAGTCGGTTGCTTTTCTGAACACGATACCGACTGACCAAGATACTGAATTTTAATTCACAGCCAGTAGTACCTCTGGCAACTGAAGCCATGCATAATACTTCTGCCGTATGAACTCTGTAGAAGGACAGATTTTCACCATTCTGCTTTTTCAGCAGCTGGAGAGTATCTGGGGTGGACATTGGGTATGGGAGATGGGTATCCATTTTGAATGCTGCTTATTGTGGTTTTAGAGATAAAGCAAACCTGGGAAAGAGAGAAATTGCATCCAGTTGATAAAATGCAAACACTTGGCTTGTAGACTGGATGTTAGTGTAAAAACACAGAGGCTTTTCCAACAGCATGTTCCATTTCAAACAGTTTTGAAAATAAACAGGGAGAGAGAGGGGAGAATGTTTTCTAGAATCCCTTAACATATCTGGTGTGTTATGAAATACTCTTCCTCATCTTTCTGAATGAAGAGGAGAAAGACTGGCAACTGTGAATAATCTGCAGGTCAGAAGTAAATTCATCTGCCACTCTATCCTTTGCCAAAATACACCAGTAGTTCGACACATCAAAATACTGGAGTAAGAAAAGGTGACCGGGTAGAGTTCACCCCATTTTCATGTTCTACCTTGAGTCACAGTGGTAACCATCTCTAACTCCATGGAAGGTAGACTTTATGAAATGGAATGCAGAATTGGGTCCATCATACATAGAGCCATCAATCTCAGTGCTGGTAAGGAAAACAAAGCTTTTTTAGCCAACAGCTATACGTTATCTTGGAGAATTTGACCTCAGAGTGGTAAGAGTTGAATCTAATTGCCTGGCAAGAGCCACAGTAAATAAAGAAGGACAGAAACTGTAAAGATTTGTAAATATTGTGTTCTCTGCCATATGCATGACTTTATGCTTTTAATGCATTCTAGACTATGAAATAACCTAGAATTTCTGTTGTTGTAAACTATTTTTTATTCAGTAACATTTTAAAAAAAACCAACACAATGGATTTCGCACTAACCAACTTTATGGAGACTTAACTCAACTAAAACACACCATCTGTAATCTCATGGAAATATGCTGAAAAATAAATACAGGAACATCCATTAAAAATATTGTTTAACTGAAAGGTACAAGTATGTGTTACAGTTCTGTGTAGCATCATTCAAAATGAAAAGTCAATAGTATTTGGCTCAGGAACTGAACATGTGAAAATGAGACTCAAAATATAATTGCAAACACAAACCGTACAGGGATCTTATTTGAGACTTAAAAATACTTGTTATTCATGAACCAGAAGAAAATGTACATTAACATAATGTTTTGGAGGTATTTAAATAAAAATCAAGTTACAAAAAAAAGGGAAAGGAAGCGCCTGTGTGTGTTCTTGTGCAAATCATCCAGTTTTCCCCCATGTTTATGGAGAAAAGATAGGTCCGTCACTTGGATAATTCTTGTAGAACACACTTTGGTATTAAAAAAAATTAGCTGAAAAGTGTTCAGCTTAGGCTGCCAGCCCAACTCTGCTCAGAAGACCATCTACCCCCTTTTGCAGCAGCATCTGTTTGTCCTCACAGTTTTCACATTACCAGAATGATTCAAGGAGTTTGGGAAAACTAACAAAAAGATGGGGATAAACAGCCCATGAATGATACATTTGACTTGGACCTCCTTTTGTGTGCGAAACTTGGCTGATTAAAGACAGTAGGGGTGGCGAACGATAAATATAGTACAGCAAATACAAAATCTGAAGATGATAAGGACAAAGTACAGGGAGGGATGAGTTACTCACTGTAGGAATTAAGAGCTGAAAGTGCCAGCTGTGCACTGCAATTAGGAACGAAAAAAGGGGGAAATATCGGAAGCCATTTTGTGATGGTGATGTCCAGTCATTAAGAGATTGATCTGTTGCTCTGTGATAAAAGTCATGTATTATGCTCTTCCAGGGAAGCCACGTATTACAACAGGCTGGCCAGAATCAGCTAACTGGTGTTAAGACTGAGATATGATCTCCTTCTCCCTTCCTTTCCTTTATTAACAACTACCTATTAACTGGGCTCCCATTTCATACAGAGCACGTGCTGCCACGCCTGGGCAGAGCCCTGTACAAATTTGCTGTCGGGTAGGCAGGGAAGTGACACTGTGGGGGTGTGACATCCAGGCTACTGGCAGTGTTTGGGGGTTCAAGCCCTTGCCACCAAAAGGTTTTTGTGCAGAAACACTGGGATAATGGATTTTAGGTATTCAGTAAGTTCTCAGGCTGAAATCCCCTCGATTTCTGTGCTTGTCCTTCCATTTGCCAACTAGATGACAATATACGGTTTATCGTGCTGTATCGCCTTATTGCACACTGTACCTCAAAAGCTATTATGTTGGGGATTGGATAGATTGATTTTTTTTTTCTTCAATGAACAGAATTTATGGTTTTTTGCATATCCAATAACTTGTAATGCAAAGATACAACATAATACGTAGCTGTGAAAGACCGGAATATGTAGCTATGAATGAGCATTTTAAAAATTAGTCCTAACAAGAAACAATTAGGTAGTTGTAAGGCTTTTCAAACGACAGGGTTACCACCAGCTCAGGAGAATACTTAAATGTTTAATGCCTTTTCAGACAAGTGATAGTGCGAATGGGGCAAAGGTAGAAAGCCCCAGTTTTTTTCTTTAAAGTTAGTAGTCACAGAAAGTTACACCTCTGACCCCCATATTTCCATTTCAAAGTAAGGAAGTTCCATTACTTTGCAAAAGAATTAATCAGGAAAAAAGCACATTTGTTACTTCATGCCTCTTTAAAGGCCTACCCAAAAGGGACATCAAAGGGAAGAAAAAGTTAAAAATAATCAAAGAAAACTTAGAAAGTTTTTCTACAGAGAAGGTTAGCATTTGTAAACTTAAACAATTCCGAACTCTCTCCAGAATTTAGTTTCCATATATCATTGGTACTCTAAGGAGAGAGAAGAGGGGAGGGAAGAGAGATGGGTGTCTAAACCGCTGAATATTTCCTTGCCAAAAATAAATAAATAAAAAGGTATCTATTTATTTTAATATTTTTTCCTAGACACTGAAGAGGACTTAAGATACAAACCCCTGATTTGCTGGGGTGCGCAACCCAACTTACTTTGGCTATTTCTTACTTAACTTCTTTTTTGTATATAGCTTAAACTCTCCACACTAGGTCATTCAAGTCTTGAGTCACCAGAAAAAAGAAGTCGCTGTTTAAGGTATGGCAGACAACCAAAAGTTCAGACAGCTGCAATGAAGGATTAGTTGTGGGTTTTTCTCACTGCCTTGCTACAAACTGCATCACAGCTCTATGTTCAAACATTATTAAATGGGAATGTTTTCTCTGGCATTGACTGCTTCTCCCCACAGTTTAAGTATTGAATTTTTTTAACTGAAGTAGCTTTGGTTTACAGCTCACATTAGAACTTAAAAACATATTTCCATAGTAGCTGGCATATGCAGGCAACTGTTTATTCTCAGTACCAGCCATAATAAACACTTGTACTTTTATAATCCAACAAATCTTTGTCTAATCACAACTCCATTTTCAGAGCTGTAATATTTGCATGCTATTTAAACCATTTTTCATGAAGACTCTCTAGAAATGAAAAGATTTTATAAGTCTGCCTTCATTATCAATATAGACCAATAATTCACTGTAAAGGATGTGGAGATACATGGCAGACATTAATTGCAAGAGTGCATTGAGAAAAAGCTTTGTAAAGCAGGACACGCTATAGGATTTTCAGAGAAATAGATTATCTTGAGGAGACCTGCCTTTAATTCTACCTCGAACTTATTCTGGCAAGTATGAAAAAATGCCTGGACGGACTTTCCAGGTGAATTGAGAACAGCATCTGACAAACTTTTTGGTTTATATTTTAGCATTCCAAAGCAGTAAAGCTCTGGAAAATGAAGCAATTTGAATTTGCTTTTGGCTCATGCATTATCAACAGAACTAATGAAGGTCTGCTTGCAGAACTGCTACAGTGAATGAAAGAGCCCAGCAGGACATCTGAATTCCCATTGAATTTGCCAGAACTGATCATTCTGAAAGTATTTGTTTTTCGTAGCTGACTTTATTGGCTATTGGAATTGCCGAGACACAGAAATGTGGAGCCTGTGATGCTGTTTTATGGGAACAGAATTAAACTTTGAGCAGAAAAATCATTACCACCCTTCTTCCTCTTTTAATGAATATTGCTATTTATGAGGATGAATTAGTAAAGAGACAATAACACATGAAGAATCACTATCAGTAAGAGCAGGTATTAATTTGAAAAAGATGACATACTTAGCACAGTCTGTGAGATACACCGATTTCCAACCTGTGAATCTCTTCCATTGCCCAAGCTTTGGTTTTTACATAAGAAAGATTGTCCCAACAGCCAGCCGTCTTGTTTTTCACGTAACCAAATATCTACTTCAGTGCACCGGCATTTGTGACTCGGTTTAATCTTCAGCTTTCAAGCAGTTCCCCACCACACAGGACTCCATCCAACAAGAGATCAAGCACACGACTCGCCCTGCGTGCCAACCCTTGTGCTAGCCATCTGCCAGAAGATGGACTTCACCCACCGTTCACCTCTACGTGGTGACTGAACGACATACTCAGAATTATGGCAGATGCTTGTGGGCAGCAACGGAGGATCAGAGACCAGCAGCAGCTACCCAAATAGCCAGCTCCATTAGCAGAAATGCGAACAATTACTAAAAAGTATAATTGTACAGCTCCACAACAAACGATACTACCAGCGAGGTTCACATGAATTTTATCTCTAGGGTCAGCCCAGGGTCAGCAGACACATGGTACCAACGCTGCATTCGAGTCAGTCACATGAACACCGTGGCTTCAAGAAAATGACACTTCCCTGAGCATCAGCATCATACTGGAAGCCTTGTCAAAACAAGAAACAGAGGCAAAATCTAAATATCCCATCAGGTTAGGCAGAAGCTGCTAACATCTGAGGCAGACAACTCACAACTGCAAGAAGTTGGGGTGGCAGAAGGGAGGCAAGAACCATATTCCCGCAGCCTCCCAAGAAGAGCTGGCAGGATCAGAGAAGTGGAAGAAAAGACACTGATTTATTGCAGTCACATGTAAATGTTGGCATTTAACAACAGCAGCGGCAGAAGAAAAATCAGTTAAAAGAACCTGAGAATGCTGAAAAAAGCCACAATAAATACTGAAGAACTGGAAGAGGAGCTATTTCTCATTAGAAAAGAACAAAGGTTTGAGAACTACTTGTACTTATTAAGATTGAACTGGCTTGGGACCATATGTAGTGGAAATTAAGAAAGCCAGAAAAAATCCACAGACACTTGAACAACATGAAAAAGGATCACAGTGCCATTTCAGGAGGCCGCAAAAGTATCAGTTGCCTCCTCGAGTTAAATGGAACGGTGAAGGATATCGGACTTGCTTAAGGTAGGCTTAAGAAAAATAAATCATTGGCTAATGGACGTCTTAGTAAATCATGAAATCCCCACCTGAGAGAGCACAACGGCAGGGGATTTTAGCTGTAAGGTCGAGATCTGAGGAAATGACTGAACATGAAAAGAGATCAGCTTAAGGAAGCCTCAAAGACAGGCTCACAAGCTTACCAGAAAATTCATAATACTCGAGAGACTTGCAATGGTTGAATAACTGTTTGATGAAGAGGAAAAATTAGGGTTCATAGGTGCTAAATGTATCCTCAGTGTAACCCACTGCAGTCAAATGAATCACAAAACAGGTTAACTCTGGTGCTCAGTGTTGTACTGGTGGAATGAAAATATTACAGTATTTTACCACATACTTTGTTCTTTAAAAAATATTATAGCAGTCTCTGACAATGAGTGCCGGAGAGGGGAAGGAACTTCTATAACTGGAAAGAAATAACTGTGGGTGGCAAACCAAATTGATCCTGGAACAGATTTTCCGTCAGCTGGTACCTAATGTAGTGTACGCTACTTGCTTCACCAACAGGCAAAATCTGATCAGAAGCTTTATGCACACATTATTTCCACACGAGATGTAGAGTTATGGAAAACCTCAGGCTCGGGAACTTGAATTATAGGCACCTCTCTTGGAAGTCTTTAAGCTTTTGCACTGCAGTACGTAAAGACAGCACACAAGATCTAGGGCACCCCAGAAACAAATAGCCAAACAACAGGCGGTGCTTGCCAGAGCTCCTAATTCAGTTTGGTAAACGGTAGTAAGAAAAAAGTAAACTAAAAATGTTGTAAAACGAAGGCAGTGTAGATAGATCCATCCACCCCCAACCAACTCCATGGTGGGATTTCTGGATTGGAAAACTAGAGTATCAAAGATGAAGTTATTTGGGCATATGACCTCAACATCAATGGTGCAGTTCCTGAGGAGGAAATCTGGGTTGTCCTATACAGGTTGGAAAGCAGAAGGACAAAAGAGGCCTCCAGAGCAGTAACCTCTCCCATGAGCATACCCACACCTCCAGCAAGAGAAAACTAGGGACAAACTGGAGAAGCTACCCCAGCTGGGTATTACAATACGTGCATTTCATGGGGAAGTAAGTGATGGTCTACAATCAACTGCTTGTAAGTTTAAAAAGCAGTTAAATTCTTACATAAAATTACAATAAATGGAGGGCTAATATTGTACAGAACAAAAAGTGTAAGGAAAACTGATACACCCTCCATATGCTCAAGGCATACATCAAGCCAGATTACAGTCTTGTTGCCACAAGTGGAGCTGGGTGAATCTCCTGAAGTTAAAAGGCTCTTGATAGATATTTATTTTGAGAATAAAATGGTCTGCCCATCAACTTCAGCGGATTACTTGTGATTTATATTAAAGAAGCTAAAAAACCCTATCTGATCTTCCAAACGTCTTTAACATTTTAAAATGTTTCATTGCTGTCAAAGGCCGGAGGACACTTAAACCTGATCCTGTGGATTCCCCTTCTTGTTCTCTGTAGACACTCACTAGTGTAGACACTATACCTTTACAGCATATGTAAGCTATAGCAGCAACAACTCAGCAAGGTAGTGTAGATCACGTTTTGCCTTTTTAAAAACCTAAAGCAGATTTTGGTTTTGCAATTCACTTCCATTCAGCAGAATTAGGGTTCAGTCACAAAGGCACTGAACGCTCTTGTCTCCCCTTGATGTAAGCAGGATGAAAATACTTGCAGGACTTGGTCCTTAAGATTGAAAGAGGAAAGCAAAGGATGAAATCCTGGGTCCTCCTCTGAGGTCAATGGGATTTCTGCTCTTCAGTAGTCTTGTGCACTAATTCACTACTCATCTCAAAGACAGTATTTTTTGGGCCTTCAAAGTACTTCTGTATAGGACTCTGCCATATGGTTAATAAAAATGTCAGAAATTCACATGCAAGTATTTTTCATGATTCCACTTAAAATTGCCTCAGTGTCCACTTGTACTTACTTTTGGATGAAAACTATGCAGATAGTCCCACAAGACAGAAAAAAACATGCAAACTGTTTTCCACAGAAGAGAATACTAAATACATGGACCATCATTATTTTATACAAGATTGGCCCTGCGTCACACAGGAACCACAGTTGTTTCAATAGAAAGAGTAAGAATTGGTAGGAAGAAGGAATTATTTATTATTCAGTTCTAAGTGACCTCAGTTTCACATCATGGAATTTCATTTAGTTTTTAAGAAATATCAACACTGCTTACAGAATTCTTCAAGCAATTTTTACAAGCTCACTAGTTGTGCTTCGTTAATCATATTATTTCAGCTATTTAAATGTATCTCAACAGCTTTCAGGTGCACTGGGATTCAGTATCACTTTATTAATCATCACAGAAAAAGACATATATAAATAATACAATACATAGCTCAGAAAGGAACTGTTATGTCTTCCGTGGTTCGTAATCTGACAAAAGTTCTTTGGAATTTAGCTGTACTGTTATAACTTTAGTAGAACAGCACTGAAATGAGAAACCTTTGTGTTAGCCCAGAAAATACAAATAGTCTGCTTTGTTGTGTTTGTGTAAAGGGAAGAAAGCTCATGAGGAAAACCCATAAGCACCAATTCTGTAAATGCACGGTGAAAACATGGAAGTGATCTTTCAGGAGTGGATCTTGTGACATAAGGTGGAGCTTAAGGAGTAGCTTTGAGGTATATCTAACTGGAACTACAGGTGACCAAAAACAATATTAAGGAGCAATGGTGAGTCTTCACTTTTGTATAATACTTTGTGCTGATTTCACTCATCAGGATTCCTTCTTTTCCTCTACTTCTAACAGCTCATCAAGGAATTCCACAACTTCACCCTAGAAAGGATTAAATTTAACAGAAACAAGTTAACTCTGTACTGCAAAATCAGTGGGAAATTTTAACCATCTTAATCCAAACGTAAACTGTAATAATAGGTGTCTAAATATTTTTTAACACCCTTCATACAGAAGCTAGCACAACAAGCCTATAAAATGCAAGTAAATGGCCCATACAGGGGTAGCACAAGTACTTGCAGTGACACACAGACCTTAAAAGGAAGAAAGGTTACACTTCACAGTAAAACCCCTTGTACTTTTTCAGGTATTTAAATAGCCAATGAAATCCTCAAACTTAGAAAGCAGAGGCATAAATGCTTAAAGTACCTGACAAAGTAGGGAATTTTTAAAACAATGTAAAACATTAAAATAACTTTAGAAAGCTTCAAAATTCAAAGCAAAAGTGTTTTGTAGAACCATAACTTTGACTTTGCATCTGCCTGCTCTAACTGTTTATGTCCTCTGTTATGCCCTTCCACACACACCTTCTCCAGTTTCATCCACAGATCTTCACATGCCATACTTCAATGCAGCAAAAACATAAAGAACCCAGATAGAGATACTAGAATGTTTTCCATATAGGAAACAAATATGTTGGGTTTAGATTCAGACCAGAAAATACTATATTTACAAGCTCCACTCTGCTAATGCAGGGTACCAACGCAACACAACAATCCAACTTTATTTAAACTACTCCTGATGTGGCTATACGTCTATACCATAGTCAAATGTCTTCCTGCAGTCAAACCTGAGTACTTCGGGATGATACAGCCCCACCAGCTGGAACTTACTGCTGTGTCAAGCAAGCTACAGTAACTGAGCTAAAACCTGTTGTAATCACTTTCAGCCCACGGTAACACCTTCAGTAGTGAAAAGCAAGTAGCTAACAGCAAATGTGCAGCAGCATCTCAGGCTACTCAAAATTGACTGTAGCAGCCCATCTGCTGGCACCCGCAGAAATACTAGTATTTTCCAATTTGCCTTGCATTGCACAGTTCAGAAACAACACTGCCTAAGATGGGAGACCCCACAGAAATGCCTGTACGTATACTCACTTTCCAGACACATGCAGTTTGAGACTCAAAATTTTACAGTTTTCTATTCTGGTGAGGAAAGGGGATTAAAACCTCTGTCAGTGAAAACAGTAAGAGGAAATAGAGAATTTGTGTCTATTCTGAATACAACAATTGTATTATGGATATGGTGATTAAAAATATTAACATCACATTTTTTAGAAGTGTGATTAGCAAGGAGAGAAATAATGAGAACCAAGCAAAGAAAAATAAAGGCAGGAAGAACGCTGGATGAAATAACTGCTGCTCTTGTTCACTGCTTCATAGTTCCATCTTAAAAGACTGCTGAGTTTTTGCAACTATGAAGTGGTTTTAGCAAGTCCTGAAGGATGGCAATATATTTTGCTTTGAATTTGTTCAAAACATCTAAGTATCCAATTCAATAAAAACACAAGAAAAAATGCCAGCACTTTCATATTCCCTACTTGTCTTCCTGGTTGCAGGAAATCTGGCAATTGGAAAACAGGAATTCAACATTTCTGCACGTTTTCTTTTGTTAGAAGTATTTTGATTGCCTAAGGAGCCCAACCATGGGAGGAACTCAATACCACTTCACAAATGCACATGAAGAAAATAGCCACTAGGTCCAACAGTCACTATGCAAACAGTTGAAAGTTACAGAGGCAGAGGCACAGAGGACTTCAGGTCAAGTTTTACAGCACAGCTCCTAAAACTGTGGGCGCAAGCATTTGGGTGCCTCTTGAAGGACTACAGACAAGGCAGGTTCCATTAACTCTGAACAGTTACAAGACTGGGAATACAGGGGTCTACTGTCCTACTGTATGACTACTACAGGGGTCCCAGACCTAATTCAGATTGATTCTTTTACACCTCAGGATCACAGCTTAATGAAAGAGTAACAGATATGAAAAAGGATTTCTCTCCTTGGTCTACCCTCAAAAGGTAAGAGTCTCAGGGGTAGGGTGAAAGGCATAAGCATCCATTCCATGATTCTATGATCTGACTAGATGACCCAGAATTAAGTAGAGGGAAGACATGGGGATTTCAATATTGTACCTTTTGTAACTCAACTATACGGGAACTTAATTCCATTCATCTTATTGTCACGCTCATGAGTAAGGTAGGATATTTCAGAAGACACAGAAGATCCAGACAGAATTCAGGTCTTTTTCTTCTAGTATGTCTTCAAATCCGGAAACACGTAAGAAGCCCAAGTTTTAAATTGAAAAGGATATTTAAAAGCGACAGTATTTGAAAAAAATTTTGACTGAAATCTGAAATCTCCAGCGCCTGAAATTGATCTCTAAAGTAAAGTACGACGGAAGCCGTTGTGGTCTAGTGAGAAGTACTGCGGAGTAAGAGAGGTTGAATTATGGCAAAAATATAAAAATAGTTGCCGAAACAATATATATACAGAAAATACACTGTAATGCAACTGAATAATTGCCTGGATATTGGTTATTTTTGAAGAGGCAAAACCTCCAGATTACAGTTAAAGACAAACAAAACCCGTAGTTAAAATATTTTTGCCTGTGCCTTCACGGTCAGAATGTAAAACATTCGCAAGTTGTCCATACTGCAGTTGGCAGCCTAATGAAAAGGTGATAACGCTACATCAAAAGAGCTGATCCCATTGTCACACTAGCAGCTACGACCAGATTGATCACTGTCGGTACCCCGTTAGCACTCACTTGACATTGCATCAGGCATTTTGCATGACGGAAGTCAGCAAATATTTCACAGGTGTTCATTCCAGGGAAAAAGCCTCCTGCTCACTGATACCTAATAACTTCATGCTGGCCGGCAGACTTGGAGTCTGAAAATGATTCTCTGATACTATTTAAGTATTCAGTGTGACAGAGTTCCTCCCGTTATCTGGTATGCTCTTTGGCTCCTACCTACCTACCTAAATAGGAAGGACAGCAAATTTTACATGCAAAGCCAGCAGCAAGCCCGTAATTCTTTCTGCTGCCAGCTACTAGAGGGGACAACAGCCACCCAGCTCTAATGCAGGTTACATAAATATCCTGCTCAGACACAGTGCTGATGTAAATCAAGAGTTGAGCAATGTATGCCCCAAAGCATGATGTAGCTGTCTGGCTGGTAGCTAGTAAATCAGTACGTGAAGTCTAACTAAGCTCGAGAAATAGAAGGGTTTGCCACCAGAGCAGTACGTGCCTGACAGTTAGGCAGCCAACAACTGGAAAGCATGCACATCTGGACTGCTTGGTCAGCTGCAATGAAGCACGCCCTCATTAGCAAGCTGGCCCTTGGTCCACAGTCACTGCCTCCTGGTTTGCACTGGAGGCCAGGTACACACTGCAGGTACAACAGCTCTGCCGGCGCCCCATGACCTCCCTCCCTGTGCTACCAACTTCTTCCCTCTCCCAATCCAGGGACAGTCAGTGGAAAGTGGGAGTGACAGCAAGGATGTATGGGAAAAGATGGGACAGGTATAGCCTGAAATATGGGAGGCATGATATCGAACAGCAGCAGGGGAATGCTCCCTGACTGGTGTGAGTGGTAGGAAGAATCAGAGAAGCTGATCTGATCAACTGGAACCTCTAATTATCTGTCAGATATGCAAACTGGGCACCCTTGGCTTAGGTTAACAACTGAACAGAGGCACAAACAGAAAGAACAAGTTCTGTACCACAGGAAGCAATGCAAGAAGGCTTTACAGAGGGTACATGAGTAGGTGGATTATAATAAAAAATAATTTTAAAACAGAGTTCTTGGTGAATTCTGAATAAGCTAACACAGGCTACTGAGACTGGTGCACTATTATAAGTGAAGCTAGGGCATTTGAAAAAATAAGTCCTAAAAAGGAGAAAAATGCAGAACTCCTCACTTACTACCGCAAGCTGAGTGTCCACGACCAAGGTACACATTGGGCCAGGGATTGTTGCTGGCCCTTCCTTATGCAATATTAAATGCTACATTCACACACACAAAACACCACCTCTTAGAAGAAACAGCTGTAGTTTGGAGACTCCTAGCCAGCTATTAAAACAAACAGCAAAGAGGAAAAGCTACCAACACATGGCTCAGCTATGGCCCCCTTGAGACTGATCGGCCAGCATCAACTTTTCTTTTGACAGCAGCATTTAAAAATAGTAGCAACCAGTAGCAGTTGGACTGCTCACTGACAGACCCAGACACTTCGGCTTTGGTTGCTAAGACTAAGCATTGCCTTCTGCGTAGCAAATATTAATCATTCATGGGTCCTTGCCTCTACCTACTATCTCTTCTGTCCTTTCTCAGTGTGGACTGGAAAAGTTCTGGGAAAAAACAGCTTTTGTGCAATAACCCATACTTTCCATGCAGATCTGCTGATGGCCTTTTCTATAGGGATTCCATATGCACTGCAGTGGGATAGCCTGTTCTTCAGGGAAATTAACGGAGAATATTAAAATAACAGTGTTCTAGAACGAATTAAGATTACAGAAAAATATTATTATGGACATGCTTTCATGCATGATTATCAGTGAATGAGTAAGAAACAGCCTTTATCCTAACTCATCCAACAAACTGAACCTTTAAGAGACAATACACAGAGCAAGAATTGGCTGGATCTTTGCCTCCTTATAATCAATGACCTAGAAGGAAAATATTTATCCCACAAAATGTCCCCCAGCTGTCCTTCACAGCAAAAATTCAGATTTTGCTAAAGTTCAAAGAGCTTAATGTCTGGAAATTTGTTCAATGCTGAGAGTAACAGATTTGATTCCCTTATGTATTCGGTATCGTTGGCCAGGTTGTGGTAACAGGAAGGGTTGCGGGGGTGGCCTCTGTGAGGAAAGGTCAGGGCTGCTCCCTAACTAATGAGTAATTGTCCTGTAACTGCCCCAGTAACTAATTTGAATAACTAACAGGAGTAGTGACAAAGTGTTAGGTTATGAAAAACAGCAGATTTTGTTCAAGTACAAATAACCATCTTGCAAGACTGAAGACAAAGGGTTGATATGGACAACTGTGGAGGATATGTGCTCTGTGGGCCTGACAGAGCCTGCAAGCACACACCACACAGCCCATTGGCCAGCGATATTTTTTTTAGGGGACACATTATTTCAGGATAACAGTAAGGCATGTGTCAGTGAGTGGCTTAGCCTGAAAGGTTTATTCAGCCTTCAACCAAGAAAAAGTTCCTTGATCTAACCTTCAGTTAAAACACGAGAGTTCACTGTAACCACCTCAAAGCCCTCCCAGATCCTCCATGAGCAGTACAGACCAGGCTGGACATTCCTTGCATTCTCACACGGGAAAAAAAAAATCCCTCAATTCTTCGTGCAGAAATATTATTTGGCCCTTAACTTGTTTATTTTCCAGATACTCAGTCCACAGTGTGACCTACTGTCACATGCTTTTAGGGTTTTTTTTTCAATATTAAAAGAGCTTAGTTGTTCTTTACATGTATGTTAACTACTTTCTCAAATATTTTTCCATTTCATTTTTTAATGATATATTCTGAACATGTAACTGTTCTCTTCCCATATACTATGGGAGATTGCAGTACACTGCAGTTATTACAATGGTATTTTACAGTAATCCAATAAATGTGCATTTTTATAATGCCTATAAAACATGAGTCAACCCAGTTTTAGAGCAACTTCAACATTGCTCCCATTGCACTAAAAACAGAAGCCTTTGAGTGAGATCTACTTATGCTCTCTTGCCTGCTTTATGCTGCACACAGAAGCTTAAGAAAATCTGGGCAGGTAAAAATTCCTTCTAATGTTAGTACCTGCAACTTGGGGACATCCTGCCATTTAAGCCCTATCATCCTTGCAACTTCCTATGGCAGGTGGTTTAAATGGAAGGAGGAACACCTTTGACCAAGACACATATCCAATGGTAAAGAAGCAAGAGGGGAAAGCAGGAAGCTTCTGGAGAGTCAGCCACATGGGCAATATCTCCACTAGGAAATGATAACGAAAAAATCTTTTCTTTTTTCTTTAAAGAAGCGTATGTTGAACAGGAACCATAACAATGCCATTTAGCTGCCAAGTCTCTCTGAAAACAGCTGCCGACAGTTCTCCTAAGTGTAGCGGTGCTATTGTAGCTGTGCTGGTCTGAGGTCACAGGCAGGGCAGGATTTACAGGTCTGCATTTACAACTTGCCATTACAAGCGCACTTGTGTAAGTCATTTGGACATAAGCAAAAAGTGAGTTAAGAAAGCTGAAAATATGTTGTTAGCAATTCCTGCACAGGAAAACAGGCTGAATTCAGATTATTATTGGCTATCTGTAGTCCACTGGGCCCTCGTGCTTTTGATGCTGTTCTATATGTTCTCTTTCCACCAGTCACGTTAGTTCAAGACTTATTCTCCTTTGCATCACACTTAGGAATGGAGCATTTGAATTTCAGCTATTATAAAAAAGGGACACACACATTACATACAAATAAAAAGAACAAGATGCCAAAAGAGGGGGCTAAAGCTGCCAACAGTTTTTCACCTACTGCTTAATACTGAAAGAAAAATCACATTGTAGGATCATCCCAGCCAAACACTTGTGGTTCTTATGTAACGCAGAACAGCTAAGTAGCTATACCTGAAAAAAAATTCCTCAAGAACACTGATTTTATGGGCCAGAAACATGTCTCACACAGTTAGTGTAGTGCTGAAGTTATATCTACACTAGCTGAGTATCTGGCTCTTAACAGAATTTCAGTTAGCTATTTAAATCTGTGCAATACTATGAATTGTATCTATTATAGTCCTTATGGACTACAAATCTGAACAGAAATCAAATAGCTTGACTATCCATGGCCAACTAAGATGACAACACTGTGTAATGTTCTTTTAACTTCACTGTGGAAAACTGTAAGGATATTTAGTAATAACTACTTTAAAGAAAAACTAATTTGTAGCTAGTTGGCGCTAATATTCTCTGTCACCTCTACTGTGTCAAATGTTTGAACTAGAGTTTTTCATTTCCTTGTGGAAAAACATTAATACAGTAACACGAACAGGACAGTATTTCTTGCAGTGACATATGCAAAAATCATTACTGTATGTTCCAGCCTCTGCAATTACTGCAATGTATTATTGGAAGAAGCCACATGTTCTCACTTGCTTTGCTAATGGGATTTAAAAAGATACATGGATGATCTGGGATACAGGAGCACTGAGAAGTCTGAATAAAGTCAGATCCTCCACTTGGGAATAATGACATGTTCACACAGGAAGAGATCCTTTTGCTACATCAATCCTTCTGCTTCAGTCAAGGAAACAGAATGATTTTTTTCTGCAGATTATTTTATGGGCTTGTTGGCCCACAAGCAACTTCACAGACAGCAAACATGGACCACAGGAACTAACAAAAGGTATGGCCTATGGCCCAAGAAGCACATGGTTTAAATAAACAGAGTGCACTAAAAAGAGAGGTTGCCTCCATTCCTAACAATTCTTAATAAAGCTTTTACTGTAACACCTTATCTGGGTTTTTCATCAGTTTTCAGCATTCCTATGGAATAAACTTTTCTATCCGTGCCAGGAGAAATATTAAAAAAAAAATTCCACTTACACTACCAGGTCCTGCCCATATAGCAGAAACTGCAAGGTAGCAATTTTACCTTTGTGCTATTCCTGCTCTGTCTGGACTCCCTGGAAGGCTCCTGCAGCCAAAGACAAGTTCTGGTAGCCAGGGATTTATGAGTTCACTACCAAAAGCCAGAGCCAAGCCAGAACATGGACAGCCTCCATCTCTCCCAGGTTCTGCAGCCCTAGTAAGGAACGGCACAGAAGCTTTTCCCCAGGAGAAGAGAATGGTAACTTTCCTAACATGATGACAGTGTGGGGTAAGGATATCTGTGGCATGACCAGGCCCAGTAATTTTGGTCGCTTAACCCAAACATATAATCCAGTGTAATGTGACTTCCTTGACACTTCCCCAAAAGTTTAATTGACGTTTCCACTGTACCTCCCTCCTGCAGATTGCAAGGTCATTTATAATTGCACCGGTGAAATGGGCTACAGGAATGAATGTGAGCAAATGAATCATTGTTTATTCTATACACAATGCTTGAGGCTGACGATTGTTTCTATAATCCCTTCTTGTAACAACACATGGGGTAAGCCCTCACAACGGACTGCTTCTCCCCTTCCTTAATTACTCATCCCTGTGTTTTGAAGCAGCAGATGTGAAAGAAGGAAAAAATTACAAATTAAGTTTATGCCTAACATAAGAAAACATCATGGGCAAAGCACAAACCAACAAGGGAATATAAAAACATGCTCAAGTATTTCACACCGTGATGAAAATCCATACAGACTAGCCGTCATCTAAGCTTAACCTTGTACAAGCTTATTAAACTGTCTTTCACAGAGTTTTATCACAATGGAAAGTCTTCCTAAATTCTGGTAACCTTGAAATGGAATTTTACATATAGAGTTGTTCTCAGGTCGCTAGCGTACTGAAGGCAACACAGGTAAGTTATTACTTCTCCATTATAAAATACTATCTCTCCCTATGTGCCGGATAATATAAAAATTGCAAAGGTGATTTTTTTTTTTTTTAGCATAAACCATATTTCTCTTTTCTAACTAAAAAAGATCCCAGCAGTACTCATTACAAGTACCCTGCCCCATGCCATAATTGAACATAGCTCTTTGCCAACAACAAACTATTCCATCATCTGAAGATTATTTTTAAACCTTTAAATGAAAGGTTCCGAAAACAAAGCAAAACAAAAGGCAATCCAAAGCCTCCTTGATTTACACTTTAATTTCAGCTGTGGGAGACAAAAAAATGCTCTTTCAACAATTTAACTCCTTTTCTTGCACAAAAAATCCACTCTACATATTTCCACTCATCATATGTTATTTGGCCATGAATTCCAACCATTTAAGAAGCAAGACTGGGTGACCAAAATGTTACTGTGCAGAAGAAAACCACACCAGATAACACAGCTTCATTTTGACAAAAATGACAATTTAGGTGGTTACTTCTGGACAGAATTCTAAGAATTTTTAAATCTAATTTAAACATTTTAGAAAACACACCCCAGAAAAACGTTAGGTTTAAATATATATACTACTTCTCTGCCCCCTGGTGTCATAGCTTGCAAAGCGGATTTTCTTTTTTTGTGGGCTCAGTGCATTATATTTACCTTTGTGTTAATACTGTCCATATTTTTTTAAATGGTACATGATGTTCTTTGGGTTTGTTTCTTATATTCCATTTACAAAAGAAAATTTTATGATAAATTGGTCAAGGTATAAGAATATTTTTCCATATTAGCTAAATCCTGCTATTCCATCTATGTATCATCTTCACTTTAATGTGATTACTGGTTTTCTGACCACAATTTCCTTTCTAGAAAACTCACCTCATCATCATCCATCAGATGTTCCTTTGCAAATTCATACATTTCCAACTGGAGTGTGGTTATGTTGTGGTATCGAACTGCCTCCTATCAAAACCAAAAATTTCTATGTTACTTTAGGGTAGCAAGACAGGGGAGTGTCATCACGTGTCACCTGAAACTATTCCAGTGAAGTCAGACCCAGACTTAGTAGAAGTCCCGGGGGGGTTATAATGTTCGAGAAAGGAAACAGCAGAACAACAAGCAGCGTATCCAATGTCTTCTGTGGATCTTTCTAAGCACAGGCTCCATCGGTGTGAGAAGAACAAAGCACTCTCCTCTTTCTCATGTTTCAAAGCATTGGCGAGTCTGAGAATAAGGAATGAGACTGCCAGAGCTGAGCAGCAGCCTGCGCCTGCATTCCAGTGGGCTTTGGATGTGAGAAAGCCTCTGTCTCCCAGTGCGCTGGCAAATGGCGGCAGGCAGTTCTGGGAAAAAGAGACACTAAGCTATTTTGCATGATAATGACTCACCACCCCAGCCTGAGTCTGGGCTACTGAAATTCTGCACGGTCACCCACCTGGGGTCCCATCTCACTTCCCCGGTGGTTTGCCAGAAAGCACAGTTTAGCTCAGTCACCTACTCTCATATTTGTGAGTATCAACAGTAATCTGCTTTGATTATCCCATGTAACTCTTTTTGAGGAGGAAAGGAGTTCTTTCACAAGAACATCTAAAGCTTAATGCCAGAGCCAAATGCTGCTGTCACCCCGTTACCACTTTGTGAAAATAAACCAGAGGCATTATGGTTTTCGTGGCAAGTGATTAGGCCAGCGAGCAACTTCTGTTCATAGTTACATGGATCAAAGTACAAGAAAATACAGCTGTGTGCATTTAATATTTTATATTTAAAAATTAAATTATCTGTAGTCCCCAGCTCCTGAGAAGTTATCAATGAAACATTCAGAGTCAATGTGTAGGGCCCTTGTTCTGCCCGCTCTGCACATGTATGCCAAATCTGTCTGTGGCTTGCAGTTTTATACTGTTACTACCCCTCACTCCAACCACCCTCAAATATTGTCTCCAATATGCCTATAAAGCACAGTTCTGTTCCCAAAAGCAGTGACAAAGGAGTGGTCCCTTTCCCCTCTGAGCTCAGACTCACTGCTGCTGCCTGAAAGAACCAAACGCATTTTTGACGTCTTCTGTCTCAGTTGGTTCTGCAGGGCGGGCCTGGGTTTCCAGTGCGCAGCTAAGGTGTGTTGCACACAGAATCACAGGGGGTGGAACATAACTCAAGAGCTGTCCACAATCAAAAAACACTTAACTTAAATGGAGCAGTATTTTTGACTTGAGCTGGCTGGCCTGAGAGGAAGGAAAATGTAACTATCAAATCAGAGAAAGCTAGAAGGTGCATACGGGAAATGCTCTGCAGTGCTGCTACAGATAAAGCCAGTCACCTCCACACTACATAAATGTACCGAGCTTTATGCAGCATTAAGAATCAAGTGATACACCTTTGGGCCAGTACATGTCTTGGTGACCGAGGTGTCTGAAGAAGCAACATGGGAAAGCCCACTGGAACATCACCACTGTTGCTTCAGCTAGGTTAACTTAAATGACTCTTCCACGGGGAAGTCATGCTATAAAAGAAAGTGAAGGCACTAAATTTAGTTTGTGGAACATGTATTGCTAATGACTAACTACTTGTACAGCACATACCACTGATGCCTAGGGAGTCACTCAGGTCTCACAAAGCAGGTAATTCAGTTGCATGACATAAATCCTGGTAACAAGAAATGACAGAAAATCCAACTTGATTGTCAGAGTCCAGGCTGCTGGACTCCAGAAACACAGCAAAAATGCTTTTATATGTAAAATTTCTCTGGACATGGAAATTTAAGAACAGCATAGAAACCCATTTTTAGAGTATTTTTTCAAAGCCAGATCACAATCACTGCTGGACGGACTGATGTTTACTGTGGATTCTTTGCAGCAAGTATTCTAACTCAGGTAATTAGGTGCAATATGGTTGTTAACTTTTTTCCATGCTCATCCACCGAACTATGTTCTAAATGCAGTAAGTGGGAAGTGAGTTTAGCTGGGGTTATTGTATCCAGACACATTCCAATGCACACAGAAGCTGAAATAAGAAGCAGGTGAGCAACTTCATGTTGGCAAATAATAAATGATTAACAAAAGGCTGAATGTCACTTGAGTGATCTTTTCATCAGGAGATTTCAGGGGCCAGCTGCTTCATTTGTTGAGGTAGATAAAGATATAAATATACATAACTGGCAGACAAGTACCAGCGTGAATTTACTTGTCATATCGTATTATATCCTATTGTAGTATATTTCAAAACAAAGGGAAGAACTATAATGACATTCACCATCTACATTACATAGTACATCTCTGTGTACAACTTTCTGTATGGTTTTAATAAAACAGTATGTGTTTAACTCCAGAACCAATAGATAACCCCCATTTTAAAACCTCTCACCCAGTGAGTTTCAGGGAAATATCTGAATGCACCTAGAAGGCATTGTAAGTAATTCACCTACCGATCTGGGCTGAAAATCCTCTTCTTTAAGTCCCCATTTGTCTTTGTGGTACTGATAATATACCATGTTCTGTTTCATTACTTCATCTTTCTGGTCAAACAGAAGGTAACTAGCAGCACAAGCAGCTGCATTCTTCATGTCATTCACTAATTAATAAACACACACACAAAAAAAATCCAGATAAGGTAAATGAACAAATTCCTACTATTACCTAAGCTCTGAAAAACTCAGATCGAAACAGGACCCCATTTTCTACCTCCCCACCAGCTGCACAGAAAACAACATTGCTTCCCAGAAAGGATGTGGTGATTTTGTGCTCTGAAACAGCTAAGGCCACGATTCAAAAATGGGGACTTACCTCTGATGGTTTTCTATGAAAATCCTAACCAAATGTCCCTCCCAGGTATCCCAGTATCAGTGAGGTATCAGCCCACAGCTTAGTGATCCCCACCGGGGAATTTATTAAAAAACAAACAAAACCCTAAATTTAAAAAACCCCACTTCTTTGTACTAGAATTGACAAAGAGGGAAGAGTCAATGTGTAAAATGTGCAGTCAAACAACACAAGCAAAAGTCATTAATGGCTTGCTGCTACATGGCTGGATGTGTCTTCCCTTTGATGTTGGCGCCTGCAGGAGTAGCTGTAACAGCTACATGTGTTCTTTACAGCGCAAGCAGTTCCTCAAGAAACCACAAAATCCACTGAATGATTTACCTATCAAATGTGTAATCACTGAGCACCAGAACATACAATTTCTGTTAAGTGGTCTCCTCTTTCTTCAAAACCTATTTAACCCCATGTGCACCATTCTAACAGGATTATAAGAATCCACTAGGAAAAAAGCGAATGGTATGGAATATTCTGTAGGTTTCTCTGTGGAAGAAATTCTGAATAGTACATTGAAAACTGAGTGTTTATTCCATAGAATAAGTTGTGTTATGTTACATGTGTTGCCTTGAAGTTACAATCTTTCTTCTGTCTAACTGAATGAGTTAGAAGTTTAAGAAAAAACTTCTGTTAGAGCTGCTTAACAACCATGTGGAGCTGACAGCTTGACCACCATGGGTTTTTGGCACAAACCATGGGTTTTTTGTACACAGGTGTACAAAATGGGTCTGCGCCACTGCACGTGTTCCAATGTCTAGGAAGTGTCTGACACTGTTTACCCTAACATGTTATATTATGAGTTACTTCAAAAAGGCAGAAGAGTTGGTGTATCATTTGAACATCTAAAATACATATGATGAACATTTATCATTTATATGAAACTCTGAAAAGTGTAAGCAACTTGTGCTGGCATCAGGTATCACATAAAGAATGAAGGGCAATGATGGATCAGATCACAATTACTCTGTAACTACCTCATTTTTTCCAACACCCAAATGGAGACCAGTCACAACCACACATAACTTAAAACAAAGGGGCAAAATCCAGCCCTTACGGGACTTAAGTTCAGCAATTTATTTTGTCATAGACAATTTTATGAGCACGGGCTCTATACATAATGTTTATCTCCCATGTTTGTTAACTACAGTCATACAGGAAGAAAAAGACGCCAGGCAGCTCAGACTTTCTGTCCCAGAACAGGATAAAATGCAGATTCTGGAGGCCACTATTTACATCCTAAAGCAAGATAATTAGAGGGAAAAGATTATGAATGGAAACTGTCCCACATCATCCCAATGTTATTTAAGCACATTAAATCACTACTTACATTTATAATAAGCAAACTGCAAGTAATGGTACATGGTGGCTACAAATTTCTCAACAACAAAGCCTCCTATAATGGGTGTCAGATTACTCTCACACTGCACTTTGCATGCAAGGACTTCAATATAATGATCTAGAAGGAAGAAAACAACAACAGAGGATATGGGTAGCACACAGTGAATTGTTACAACCCCTCCCATTAGATATCCATTAAAGTTTGGCCTTATAAAGCTCTCCTGGGTCCTGTGTGCCTGGATCTTGCTCCATGGAAGTACTGAGTATCTACAACTCCATCTGAAGTACATATCAAGTACTGGTACTCAGCCCTTCTGTAAAAATCAGTGCGGTCTCGACTTCAAACATATCAAAGCTGCAATTCCCAAGAACTAAGCAGCTAGGTTTTACTGACACCTACAGGCAGAGCGTTAAAGAGTCTTGCATTATTTCCTAACTGTGAACTTAGGAGTGGTTTGTTTTTTTTTTTTAATTTTGAGAGCCTTTCCAATTTGATTAAGCTACTCCATGAATCAGGTCCACATGCTGCTGACTACAACTATGTCACAGAGAAATACAGCAGGTGATCGCAAAATAAATCTCTAGAGATAGCTGCATTTTGGGCCTGCAGTGTGGATGTTCTGAAAGAGAAGACCGACACAAAGATGCTGCTCACTACATAACAACTTTCAGACAGAAATGTTTATGTTCACAAGCTTACCCAGTCTACAAAAGCTTGCTACAATGGGATAGGACAATCCGAAAAAACCTTCTATCAAAGAATTACAAGTGTTTTCAGGATATACAACATTACACAACAACACTGAACAGAAATATTTTAAAGCCTTAGTTTTCCTGTCAGCCACGTTTGGCAGGTGAACACAAGTTATCTAAGCTTGTGCAGCAAGTCTCTGACCAAGGTAAAAGAACAGCAAAGGCCTCTTCCCGTTTTTATCTCTGACAACTCCTCTCACGAAGGACACTGAAGCTAACTAAAAATGACCAGCCAAATGAAATTACCAGACCAGTCTTTTACGAGAACAGCGGAGTCTCCAAACACAGTAGCATTCAATTCCAGCCAACATTTAAAGTCAGAGACACAAGTCCCTCAGAGAAGTGATCCCATGCAATGAGGACAGCTGGCGTATTGCTCAGGGATAAATACATACCTAGTGCAATCACCAAATACTTCTGATTAACACTGTTTGCTACATCTACTTTCTGCAGTAACAACCTCAGAGGCAGAATATACCTCCCTGGAGCAAGAACACTATTCAGCCCAGGCAGCGCAAGTAAATATGAATTTTCTTATCTCAAGAACAAAATATTTGAAATGCATGCACTTGCCTGTGATGACATCATGCAGTAACTCCTACCTTTTCTTCTCGCTGCTACTGCTGGGAATTGTCCTTTCCTTCCAAGGAGGAAGAGGAAGGATGACAGCAAGTGCCAATCACAGCTGAGCATGGACACTGTACTCTTTACAGTGGCCTGGGGGTTATACTGATGTCAGGGCTCTGACCCACTGGGGTCAGAGCTTTACTGCCTGTGATTTGATCTTCACTCCTTACCTGCTGTCCTAGGCACCTGCCTGCTTTGCCCAAGAGTAAAGCATGGCTTGCGGAATAGCCTGCCATAGCTACTCCCTGTCAGCTGTACTCGTGGATACCAGTTCCGCACAGTGAGAAACTGTGGAGCTGCTCTTGTACTTTACATTTAGGTATCAACATATTTCACAGACGCTTCCCCTCACCAACATATCTGATGGCATTAGAACAAAAAGTTGAGCTGGTTTTCCTTCTGGCAACTTAGAAATTCTGTTGCATTTTTCATGTTTTTAAGTTTGTTGAGAAAATGCGCAAGCATTCTCCACACAAATGTTGTCACAACGCTGAGCCCAGAGCATTAGAGAAATGACTTGTTTCTTTCACTACCGAAGAGCACAGGAAATGTGTATCGCCATTTTGACAAGAAGCAAAAAACGTGGTGTCCCTATTCCTTTGCAAAGCAATAGATTTTTTTTTTTAAGCTACATACTTACGAAAAAGAAATCTTACCTGCTAGTAAAATCTGCTGTAGGAAAGACGAAAAATAGGCAACAGAACCTTGTCATATTTATGAGAAAGGAGATAAATATCACCAGATACATACAAACCCCAAAGCAGATTTTGAAGGCAGGCTAACCACTGAGCCTGAAAGGCGGCCAAACTGATATTGAAATGATGGTCATGAGACGTGTCTGGATAACTATTGCTAGCTGGATGGAGTAGTTGTTATTACTTACACATCTGTCTTATTCTGACACACACTTAAATTTCCATGTTAATGTAAGAACTCTCTGTTCTGATAGCCCTCATTTATGTTACACAGACAAAAAAAAAAAAAAGTAAACTAGAATTCAAGCAGTTTTCAGTGAATCTAATAAACTCATCTTAGCCCAAACTGAGCAGTGGGCACCACGTGCATTTCACACTGCAAACTGAGGAACAGGACTTTGGTACCCAATCCTACAGATAAACTGAAATGCACTTTTGGGACATTTTTCCTTACTATTTCCTAACCATTCACCTGCGATGGAGAGATAGAAGTCTTTAAAGTCTTTGATCTCTCGGGAGCCTTCACAGGCTGCTGTACAGTCATCATAGGCTTTGAAGAAATCAGGAAGAGCCAGCTCCATGTCCGAGATAGACGTTCTCCAATTGTCACCGTTGTATGCTCTCACAGCCCTGACAAAGAGATTCTGAAAAATTGGCAGGAATGAAAACCAGCAGTAACTGATCTGTGGAAAGCTGTGTGTATATTCAAATACAGTAAAGGATGTCTCTGCATTTCTGGATTACTGTATAAGCTGTTATTCAATTAATGTGAGGACAACAAATATAGATGACTAATGGATTTGACCAGAGTACGTAATTCCATTTCAGATCAACAGAAAAGCCTGCTGGACAGAGGGAACAGTGCAATTCTAAAGCACAGGTTTTGATAGAGATTTTCAGTGGAATCTTAACCCCAAATATCCTAGTTATTTTAAGCTGTGCCACTGCAGCACTCATGTATTTGAATAACTCTACGCAGCTGCTTAGCTCCAGTAGTGATCTGCATGTAGTAGCTTTCAGGTATGCCACTGTCTATGATTTACTGTGACTTACGGAACAGTGAAAAGCATGAGAGGTGAGAATTACTGAATGCCTCAAGAAGGCAGAACAGAGACGATGGAGGAAGACAGCAAGAGGGAAAGGAGAGTAAGAACTGAGAACACGTAAGCAGATGAGACTCTTGAATCTCACACAATAAGAGAAGTAATAGTTCCAAAAGACCTGACTGAATAAAAAGCATACCTCATAAGCCTTTGTCTCCAAGTCTTTAATATGCTCTTCAGCATCAGGTATGCTCTTATAGTATGCCATATTTCTTTGCATCATTTCATCATCTGGATGCTTCAGAAGAAATGTGTGAGCTGCTGCAATAGCTTTTGGAAGATTATTAGCCTAAACAGGGATGGGGAGAGGAGGAAGGAGGGGAAAGAAGATTAATTGGAAAAAAACAGTTTAAAGTTTCCCAGTTTTTGTCAATGAACTTTCCTGCAGGCTCTAGATTCCTGAACTTACTTCTACTGAAATGACAGTCCCAGCAGATACAATAGTACAATAAAACTGATATAATTCTTCTCAGTTTTAGTCCGAGCTGCATCACTAGGAACTTTTTTTTAAATTTATTTTAAAAGTCTATTATTGTGGTAGATAGCATAGATGATAATTGTAAGTCAAAAAGCAGACTTTTTTTCCCTTCCCCCTCCTCTGTTCATAAAGCTGACAAGGCACGAGGTAATACTGTTGCTCCTGCATGGAATTAATCTCACAGCAATTACTAATGCTAATCTAAGGCTGCTGGGCAGGAGTCATCACTTACCATGTTTACATGGTGTTTATGTTGCTTATTTGCCTAGCAATACAGAAGACAATATTACAATAATGTATCTTCCTGATCATGTTATGAAGTTAGAGCAGGGACTTGTTCAGTAATTGTGTCCTAATGGATTATGTGATTTTCTGCACCCATTTTTAAACTAACTTTAAAACCTGTTAGAGATACTTTGTGAAGTAAACCAGTTCCTCATTTACAACTGCATGTGCCAAATACATATGTACTTCTGAGTGCATGCATTTATATTTTCTATTTTTTATATATACATATTTTTATAAACTATATAGGATATATACACACATTTAGGAAGACTGAGAAAGTAAAACTCTTAAGTATTTGTGAAATGTTAAAACCTTTTCCCTTGTAAGCCAAGATCCATATCAACCCATTCAGCTTACTGATGTGTAGGCAATACAGAGTTCTACCACATATCTGAAAAAGCTTATGGAAGCATACGTATAAAACTATGAGCAAGAATCACAAGTATGTATGCACGTGCACTCTCCCGTTTGCATCCATAAAAGGTACCCTTTCGTTTCAGAAAGAAACTTGAGAGACAACTACACCAAAGAAAGACTTCAACCCAAACATGAGCTCTTGCTGCTGTGTGCCGGCACTGGAACTCTGCCAGCTGCCCTTCCTGGCTGTCCCAAAACTATGCACTTCCAGTCAGCCCAGACAGTGCTAAACACAAAGAGAAATCTCAGCTGCACTTTCGTCAAACGCCCGGTTGCTTTTGTGCTTTATGCTTTAACCCTGTTTGTTGGTAGGCTGACAGATCTCCCATTTTTGCTTAGTCCATAATTCACTCTTGGTTTCAATTTCCACCACTAAAAAAAANCATACATTGCAAACTGTGTACGTACCATAAGGGAGGAATGAAGAGTTAAAAGTAAGACAAGAAAGGGAAACATTTGTGGTGAGGTCATTTTGGTATCCATACATGGCTTTGAGAACGAGAGGAGTGCCTGCCCGCTCTGTTATTCAAGAGAAATCCTCCCCTGTTCTGGGTGTGCAGAGGCTTTAACGTGTAAAGGTAAGTTCTTCTGTACGGTCTTAGGGATGGCTTTAAATGCACAGAATTACGCCGGTGTGATCCTGTGCATGTGGATGCTCTTCCTGTTTGATGAGAACACATTTCCCTGCATCCGTTTGTGCAGTTTGGGAAAAGCATTCAATATTTTCATGACAAAAAAGAACCCCTACAAATCAGACACAGCAACAGTTAAGAAGATGCGTGTTTTCAAGGAGCAATCTCAAAAACAATGCACGAGCATGCAACCCTACATTTTGCATACTGGGATATACTGGGAGTGAATCCCTAGAAGAGGAAACAATCTAACCAAAGAGCTCAGCTTGTTTTCTCCCTCCCCAGATGTCCCATTTATTTGCAATGCAAGTAATTACAGCGTTTGAGGGGAGGGCGTGAGGGACGGACCTTGACTTGGAGAACAGAAGATGAAGATGAAAAGGAGGGGGAAAATGGTCACTTAGATCCTGGACAGAAGGATGACAAGAAGCTAGAAAAACGGGATGAAATCTGTTAAAAGAGGTGTGTCCCCCCCGTCTTGGCTGACCCAAGAGCAGAAAGTAAATACCATTCCAGGGCCAGCATTAGTGTCACCCTTCAGCAGCCAATTTTCGCTTTATTCCTTCCTGCGGGCTGTCACAAAACCCGGGTTTTGCAGGCATCAGGCTACCTGCGGGTCACGGGCTGGGGGGTGCTGCACTTGAAAGAACCGGACCAGAGGACAGCAAGCGAGGGAGATGGGCACGCTGAGAAAGAGGAAGCAGTGAAGAGCGCTCGCAATAGCGGCACGGTGACACGAAGGGTCTGAGAAAGGTTTCAGGGAAGGTTAGAAGAAAGTAAGGCAGAGGGAAAGATGAGCCGGGCAGGGGTAGGAAAAGCACAACTAGAGGACAAGGAGGCAGGGTCCAGTGGCTGGGGCCCTCGGAAGAACTGCTGGGGCCAATCAAGGGGATGTGCTGGATGAGTTGTGCAGAAACTGGTGAAGAGCGAGCTGGATGGTACGATGTGGGCAAGCAGAGGGGAAGACAAGGCGCAAGGTGGTCCCACTGTGGGTTACACGAGGTGGGCGGGAGGAAGGGGCTGAAAGCCTTTCTGAGGAGCAGATGATGGAGTGCAGGGTGGGCAGCCCGGGAGGGCAGGGACCGGGGGGCCTGACCAGGGAGGGGGAGAAATGGAGGTGGGGTGGATGACAACTGGCGGCTAAACTGCTGTGGAGGAGGCAACGGGGAACGAGGCTCCGGGCCAGAGTAACGGGCTCCGGGGCCAGGCGAGAGGTCGGCACCACACAAGGCTTTTCCAGCATTGGGGACACAAGGCACCC